>VXAD01004223.1:209058-244696 GCA_013399195.1 Dicrurus megarhynchus
CGGCCCGGGGTGAGCGGGGCCCGGGTCTGTCGGTGCCCGGCCGCCGTGCGACCACGCCCGGAGCGGGGAGAACCCCCGAGACACGGCCCGTGGCACGCTCGCACCTCGGCACCCGCCGCGCTGAGCGCTCTTTGTCTCCTCGGAGCTCTCTGGTGCCGCAGGAAGCGCTGGGGTGGGAGTCCAGGGGAGGGGGCTGCTCCGGCCTGGAAGTGCAGCAGCTTCTCCGGCAACAAAAGGAACAGTTTCTGGTTTTCTTGCCATTTCTCACTGCTGTTCTTTGGCTGGATCTCGCGGTAGGAGTCACAGAATCAGAGAATTGATTAGGGTGGAAAAGACCTCTAAAATCATCTATAGCTGAACACCACCATGCCAGACAGAGCATGGCACGAAGTGCTGCACCCAGTGTTAGATACCTCCAGGGACAGTGACTCCACCATCTCCCTGAGCAGACCATTCCAAAGGGACATACAAGGGACATATCCGTGGAAAACAGGCAGTGAGGGCATTCAGTGCACCCTCACAGAAATAAAATCCCACAAATATGCTTTTAATTGCAAAATCACCTTGAAATGCTGTTTTAGTAGCAGCTCTTCCCCACAACTTAAATTGCATGTTTTCACTGAAAAATCAAGATCCTTATTGGCTAGATGCATTTTATGCAACTAATAAACTGCATTTTTCTAGGGAAATGGCAAGAGAGAACATTTTTGGGGCATGAGGAAAAGTCTAGCTTGGCCTCCAAAGAGGAATCCAAGTAAAAGAGTTCAGTTTTGTAATCCATATAATCCTTTTGGATAAGAAGTGACAGGACACACAACCCCCTTGCACTGCACCCAGATCTCAAATTTATGGCAGCAGCACTTGTCAAAGTGTTATTATTGGGGCTCAGTTCAATTACAGCATCCCGGAGTCCAATTTTCTCTTCTACTTTCAGATACAGTCCTGGGCCCATCAAAGTCACTATCAGATTCCTTTTTGGTGATGGAAGGACTTCATTAATTTCCTGCTTAGTCTCAGTCCAAAGGTTAATTACTTTGGAAAGTCAGACGGAAAATTACTTGGCACCCACAAGTTATCTTAAGCTGCAAACACCAATTCAGCTCCATCAGTTGCTGTCATCACTCTCTTTTTTCTTTTCTAGGCAAAACTTGTTTTTTCCCCTGATCTTCTCCATAGTTCCTATCTTTTCAGATTCTATTTGGGCCATTCCCAGTGTTCTTGCTGAGGCCTTGGGGGTGCTGATTCATGGCAGGATTACTTGGTTTTGACACTTCTTACGCTCCTTGCCTGCATATCCACGTATCATACTGAGTTTGCAGAGGTGTGCTGTCGACACCTGTTCATTTAGACTCCTGCTGTGTCTCCCTCACCCTTCTCCCAGCTCATGCCTCTTACTTCCAGTGAGGTACACTGAGCTCCCTTCATACTGCTCCTCCAATTTGTCCACAAAATTCTCATCATCACCGCTGAAGTGCTCGCAATCCTTCTCAGCTGGTATTTTTGGACCACGCAATCTCCACCACAATATCCAAGTAGGACAATTCCACACTGTGTAGTCACAGAGGTGAAGTACCACGCTCTGCTTTCACAGAGCTCCTGCAGCTGGGTCCCTGCTGGGCCAGAGGCCACCGAGACAGAACTGTGTTAATGATACAGGTCATTCCTCCCTGAGCTCTTCCTGCCCTGGGGCCTTCCCAGTCCTGGTGTGCCTGATCTGGTGCAAGATAAGCAGAGCCCTGCAGTTCCTCCAGGCACAGAGGGGTGAAGGCTGAAACCAACACCAAACCTCAGCTCTGAAAAAGGTTGTAACAGCAGCGAGTGGTTCAAAGTGTCACCTTTCAGAGGAGGAAGTGCACATCAGCTCAAAGGATCTGAGACAGGAGATCCAAAACTCTGTGCAAGAATAGTCTTTACCTCAGGGACAAGCTGGATCCATGAGTAAACAACCACAGCAGAGGGACCAGCCTGCCTGGCTCTCCAGCAGAAAATGTCCTGCTATGTGTTTTCCCAAAGAGCCACATTTCAGGTAAATAAGTGTGAGGTACAAATGGAATTTGGCTTTAGCAGCTGGTCAGCGTTAACCCTGTCACTGCCCTGGGGGGCACAGAACAGCTGCACTAGGAGAGTGCTTACACTGAGCTACTGCCTCACAGTGAGTAAATCCAAAAGAGAGGAAATCACGGGATTTGCTTTGGAAAAGGAGACAGCTCATGGCCGAGGTGGAGTCCCCCGGTTAGAGGAGTGGTTCTTTACAAGGACTGTGAGACCCGAGCCCTTCCCTGGCTACACCACAGGCTTCACCTCTCGAAGAAGCCTCTCTGCAGGCAGCTGGGGCTGCAAGGACAATTCGTTCCTGTCTTTTGCAACTGCTTCACTATAGAGAGGGGATTTCAGTCTTCGAAACGCTTCTCTTGCACTAAGTTAGTACTGAACATCAATAGCAGTTAAAAGAAGCGGAGCAAGCTCTTTGTCAAAGATGTCAGTTGCCAAACAGGGAGGACTGGCTCTGCTCCTTGTGCGAGCAGCAATGTCAAAAGAAGCTGTTCCCAGCAGATGGCACAAGAGCTCGAGCTGCTTCAGTCTCTGCTCTCGGCAGCCTGTACCTGCCCTCAGGTGTGCGGCTTCTGGCACACAAAAAATGAACCTGAGGTTTGTACTAAAATATGGTATTGCAGTTTATAAAACTTTGTTCAAAAATGCCATCCTGAGCAGCTGCTCAATTTTTGTGACTTTTTCGGTCATTTGTGTTGAAAGCAGGGCTCAGCTGCTGTGGGTACCAGAAGCAAACAGTTGATGGCACTGCATGATCGCTGTGCCTGCAGTTGGTCTCCCTGCAGCCTGACTCTGAGTGAAAAACCAGGGTGTTTCACTTCCATGCTGCAGGAAAGACACTCACAAAATGTAATCGTCACCTATTAAGTGATATATAGACATATTTTATGTCTTGATCCTTCTGGTATTCATTTTCTCTGTCCTCTGCTCTGTGGATGAGAGTGTACAGCCTGGATGTTTCAATTGTTCTCGAGCTGGATCTCACAGATCACTAATGGATTAGGTGATGCATCCCAAATGGAGCTGGTGTAGTGGTTTATGGCAGCTGTCACAACGGACCTGCTGGAGCTGCTGGAGCTGACAGCTGGGATGTCCACCAGAAGTCTCATCAATATATTAATAATTCCATCATTTGTCAGTGCTGGTTGTGGTGTACTTTGAGTTGCACATGGTGGCCCTAAGAAGGAGACTTGTAAGGAAGCAACAAGGAACACGAAAGAGGAAAACAGTATTGGTTTTCATTGATATTTCTGCAACAGGAAATAAAGAAAGCTCCAAGGGAAAAATTTCTGTATTTCTTGTCTGTCTTGTATTTTCTCTGTGCATAAGCTGCTTGTGACATTACAGACTACTGTGATGAAGTTAAAACTAGAATTGGGTTAGTTAGAACTAAAATTACAACTAAGCTGGGCTCAGGGATAAACATCTTGCATAGGATAGAACTATTATTAACTTTATTGAAGCAACATTTAAAGCAAAGAGCAGCAGGTTTTCCTCATGGTCTCTGCCAACTAAATGCTAGACTAAATAATACTTTGTTTGGGCATCTTTCAGTTCTTCCTTCTGTCCAAGGAATGCAAGTGGTTTAGTGCAGCTTCTCTATTAAATGTGATTTGAGCCAAAGTCAAATGTTTTAATTTGAAAGTGTTTAAAGGTCTGAAGGTGACTTTAGAGAACAGAGTTAAAAGCATAATTGCAAAGCAACTTGCAAGAAGTAACTGTGGGAGCATGAAAATATAAATGACCTAAACAGTATAAAATAGTATGATGGGAAATATGGTTGGAACAAATGTCTTGGATGGGATAGGAATTCAGCTCCAGGAATGCAATTTTGGCAGCAGTGCCCCAAACGGAGAATGCTGTTTCTGGGGAAATGCACTGAACTCTGGGTCATGAATTAAACTCAGGTAATTTATGTTCTGCTCATAAAAAGTGGCAGTGCAAAAAAACAAGCAGAAATGGAATGGAATATATTGCTGTAAATTTTGTAGCTGCTGGGACCTGGAGAGTTGTCGTGTACATCTGATGCCAGGTAATGCCTAAGAAGAATTGAAGCCAAGGAACACATACCAAACCCTTCAAAGCTGCCAACTCAGTGACCCTAAGGAAATTCAGTTTCAAAGCAGCGTCTGAAGAGAGGTTTGAAGAGGTGACTTCCCAAACCCTGAACTTTATTTATTAGCTGTTTCTGACAAGCCCTAAAGAAAGGCAAACGTCTTGATATTTTGAAATTGCATGGCATGTGTTCATTTTCATAGGAAACTCTGATCTTTAGGAAATACCAATATTATTCCATTTCCTGATTTCTCATTTTTTTCTCTCTTGGTATTTAATACCAGTCTGCAGTGCAGAACTTCCAAGCCAGTGTCTGTTCCAAGACTTGGCTGCCTGGGTCCCACAGAGCTCCAGCTTCCTCACAACCAGCTATCTTCCAGGTGCCTTTGAAGTGGGATTTCTTCTAGAAAAGCAGCTATGGAAGAAATAACCCTCCCTGTGGTAATGACAGTTAGGTCTGCTAAAGTTTTGATAATGTTTCACTCCTCAGTGTGTGCAGGTCAGCTGGAATTCTTTATGGGGAGATGCAGCCTGACGAGAAACCTCCCCTTGCCAGAAGGATGAGTCCCTTTGGGATTTGGTGAGATCAGCTTGGACAAGTCCAGGCCCCTTATGGCAAATGTGGGAGAAAAGTCTCCTTAATACACAGAGTGGTGGAGCTCCTTCTTTGGTATAATGCATAGGGGAGCCTGGCATGACGTTTTCTCTGGAGGTCTCCGGGGAAAGGCAGCTTCTCTCACAGCAATATGTATCTGTTTCAGGCCATACTTCAAAGTCCAGCCTGAGTTTTTGGTGTTTGCTTTTCTCCTTTTAAACAGGAACTATTCAGAGGGCTAAAAATCTGAAGTTTAAAGAACTATACAAGCTGCCTGGAGCTCCAAAGTGTTTCTTTATAATTAGTATAAATGCATTAAATATTTAACCTTCATCCTGTGAAAACCCTGACTTTAAAAAAAGAATTTACAGCACAGGGTGGAGTTTTATCTGCTCCTAAATAGGACAGCAATTTCCTTCCTTCCATTTCTGCCCCAAATCTCAAATTCCAGAGTGCAATGAATCAATTGCAGAGGAGGAGATGACTGTTCATCCACCTCCCTGTGCAATTGACTCTCAAAAACTTGATTTTTCTCAGACGAGCCAGGGTGAGAGTTCTGAAGTAGCACGACTCCAGCTGGATATCTGTTCTTTATTCTGGCTTGTGGTTCAAGGTGTCTTTTTCTTAATAAGCACCTACCACTAGACTGTTAATAGTTTAACAGCCCACAGCTTCCAAGGAAATGCTTACCAGCAGTCAGAGCTGGAAAATAACTCAGAGAATGGCATAGGCCTGATAAAAGGATTAATAAATCACAGTCCTGAGAGCTGCGAGTTCAGTTTTGTCTGACACTGGCTCTAAGGATTATTTTGTACGTTCAGTGCTCTTAATTGCTTTTTCTCCCCGGAATTTTGTGTGCAGCTCTGGGATAGATTTGGAGAGTTTTTCAAACAATCTGAACTAGATTTCTTTCTAAATTATATTTAAACTCTGGTCCTTACTGTAGACACTTGTATTTGAGCTGTACTGAGGGGGCTGAAAAACAGAGAGGAAGGAGTGACACCTCTTCTCATGGCAAAAGTAGAATATTTTTGCAGAATAAGACTGCCAACCATTTCAACCTAGCTCTGCTATTCCACTTTTACTGGAATTGTTCCGTCTGTTTCTCTGAAAATGAAAGTCTGTTTCTACTCCTGCCACCTGCTATTTCCATATGAAAAAGCTGTTTGGTTATAATGAAGGTACCATTTCTCCCAAGGGCAAAGTAAGGACATTTCATCACACTGCTCTTCCTGAAATTTCAGTACCCAGATTCAATATGTTACTAGATTTGATCTACTTTTTCACAAAGCTTAAAGCCTTTAAGGGAAATCTCAAGTTCTGTCTGAGAGTATTTACAAAACAAAATGTCATTTCCCTGCTGAACTGTAAGACAGTCTGATCTGGCAAAACAAAAAAGCGAATTCAAAACCAAGATTCACTTTAGCTTTGAGACTTACTCAGTGACAAGCATTTGGAAATCACAATGATTTCCAAGCACAGACCATATTTTTATCGCAGGCACAAGTCAACAACAGTGTAAACAAAAAGTTCCTTCACGCTGACCTCGATGTGAGCAATGGGGGGCAGTTGAGATGGCCAGAATTTGGTCTCCTGTGCGAGTCAGCTTTTTGCAGATTCATTTGTGCTTTTTAAGAAGCTGTTTAAACTGTCCCTTGACTCCAGGAGAAACTCTTCAAATGAGTCACTTTTGACACGCACTTTTTAATGAACCCCTTGACATCGTGAGTGTTGTTCTCCTGCTTTCCAGGAACAGAGCAAGAAAACAGTCTCTAGGCTGATCCTGGGCCACCTGAGTTTTCTCAGCAGGATTCCTGGAGAAGAATCAGGGAAAATTGATCCTCCTCTTAGCATTTGTGTAGATGACTCAATATCTAACCCGTGACAGAGTGTACTCTGGAGTACGTGACACCCGGGAGTTTATAACGAAGTTAGTTCGATGTTCAGGCCTGGATTCACTGCCGGAGATTCCCAACTGGCTGCCCAAAGGCTTTAGCAAGGGAAAGAGCAGAGGGTCTGCCCTGGGCCATTTGCTGCACTTTCAGCTGTGCCTCAAGTCACCTTTCCACAGCAGTGCAGACACAAATATGAATCAGAAAAGATTGCCACAGTTACAAAACTCTTTTCAGCATTTCCTTTCTCCTGGTAGTCCAGCAATCCCCAGGGCTGAGATACACTCTCTGCTTTCTCCAGGGTTAATAGGTATCATCAGGGATGGAAAGGTACAGGCTGCATTGAAGACGGAATAGAAGACATAGCTGAATTTTTTCTCAAATCCCCAGAAAGCCATCAACTGTCACTAGAGCTCTGGTCAGGATACTACAGCTCCTTGGAGACTATCCAGGTTCATAAAAACATTCTAAGCTTATTGCTGCTTCTTTGACTCCTTTAGGTTCCTGCCTAAGTTAAGTCCTGAAGGAGTAAGGATTGGGGCCCATAGCAGACTGAGGCTTTCTTGAAAATCCTAACTGACACTTCCCTATTAATATTAGAGATCTGCCTGTTTTTTGCAAGTCATCTTTATTTCAGGCCTGATTCATTTATCAAATACTCACAGATCAGCCAAAGGCCAGGGCAGTACATGGGAATGTGTTAACACGTTCACTCTTGGATTGCCAAAACATTATCCAATTATCTCTGCTAATGCCGGCTGCTTGGAACACAGAAAGCCCTTAATAAAGAAACAATTGTGGTAAAGAAACGATGAAATGAGAGTAGCTGAAGATGTCTCCCCAGGCTGGGTGAGACAGAGATGCAAAGGAACAACAAAGCCATCACAAATGCACACCTAAACATTTTGCAAACGTGAGTATATCAAGGGATGAAGTCATTGTAGCCCCAGGAATAGAGGCAGAGTGTGTCTTTTTGGTTTAAATCAGTTTTCTGATAGATTTCTTGGAGGAAGCACCACAAAACTGTTGTAAGCCCTGAACTGCAAGTGCTACCAGCCACTAGATGTCCCAGAGCTGCACTCAAACTGCACCCATCAGCTGCAGACAGAGCGGGGCCAAACTTGGTGGTGCAGGAGAGAAGATATAATTTAACAGACTAACTGATCTGTCTGGAATCAGCAAGTATATGTCCTTATTTAGGGCTTGTGTTGTACCTGTAATGGTGTGAGGAAATGAGGAATCTGGACACAAGGATCTGAGGAAGAGCTTCCACATCCCAAAGCTGGTCTTGCTTCATTTATTGTTACCTTAAACAAGGGTACAGCAACACTGCTTACCACAACAGGAAAGCAAAGAAGGATGGGAAAGCTGACACTTCAGTGTTAATAAGCTCCTCAGAATAGCAATATGGAAGAGCAGAAGGCAAATATTCCTGATTTTGTCAAGCTGGTGTAACCGTGGGATCTGCACGTGCACATAAAGGTGCAATGTCAAGTTGCTTTTCTTTTCCTGTTCCTCATTTGTGGCTTAGCAGCTTTGCTCAGCAAGCTGCAATGATGCAAGTTTCTATACACACATGCACTGTTCTGCGCCCACTATTTCTCTCTTCATTTAATTGCTTTGCTATAATATTCAGAAGTGTTGTGATTCTGCATTTGACCCAGGAGAAAGTTGTGAACAGCTCACTCAGAGGAAGAAAACAGAAAATGGCTCAAACATGGCTTGTGCTCCTTCCACACAGAAGTGGTTTAGAAACATACGCATTTCCAACATCCTGATGCCCACAGGGCCTTCCTCAGCCTATGTTTAACCTCCCTTCATGTCCAGTTCTTGGCTAATTCTTCTCCTCTGCACAATCTTTATGATGATCAGCCATATCTCTGCTTGTATGAAGCCTTCTGCAGCGCTGGAGTGTTGTGTTAAGGCTCCTGTATTTCTCTTCTCCATTTCTCTTGCTCTGTTGCTCGATCCATCTGATAGAGCCCAAGCAGAATAACATGCACAGCGTACCCTGGCACTGCTCTGAGCATACCCCTCACACATGGTTGTGATTTTGGGGTGCTCAGAAACCCTGGGGGAAATTCCTCAAGGCCCGCTGCTCTGCTTCCTGCTTGAAGTAATCTCTTACACGTGACTTTTTCCTGATTATCAGGGAAAACAGACTGTGGTCCTGCAACATTCCCAAATCTGCCTCTTTCCTATGGCACTCACTTGCCACTCAGTTGCTATTTCTTCTCTGTCAGAGCAGTAATTTAATAACACATACCAGGATCCAGCCAGCATGTCCAATAAAGGAACAGAAGCAATTTAATGTGATTCATGATCAGTCACAACTAAGCAACAGGACTAATTCTTTGGCATTCATTCCTGGGAGTAAGGATTCAAGGAAAAAAAGATATTCTTGATTAGATTCAAAGAAAGTAGAGGAGTCTACAACCTCCTCACAGACAGAAAGGAGGGAAATTAATCTAGGACATAATTTTTTTTGGTAAGTGACCCCCTGCACTGCTGGATGAGGAGGGAGAAAGGGTTGTGTCAGAGAACTGTGGTGCTGCCACTTGCCTCCTCCAAACCATTCCTGCCAGAGTATAAAAAATTTCAGGAGACAAGGCTGGATGTGACAGTAAAAGGTTCTTCAGGTACTCTGATACCTTGCTTGCTTCCCCTTGAATACATCAACTACTAAGCAGGGCAAGATAGAAATGGGGTTTTGGATGCAGAAAGGTTGCATGGGGGCATCTGCTCTCCATTCTGGTGCAGAATGGTGGTGTCATTTGTGCTTGGCAGGTCCTGAGGATGAATGAGAGAGAACTAATGAGAACATCAGAAAGAAACCATTTATTAATGCTTCCCGTGGTAGGAAAATCCATCGTGTCGGTCTCCCGTTCCTTTTACCTTACTTACAACTCAGTGACACTGGGTGACATTTTTAGCTTAGTCATTTTATCAAGGCTGCGAGATAATCACTGCCCAGTGCAGGAAATGAGCTCAGCAACAATTATAGCAGTGTGGGGTCTCATGAAATCTTAATTTAATGACCTTTGAGTAAGAATAGAGGTGAATCTACACCCCTGTCAGGCGACCATATCCTGGACTCAATCAAATCCTGCCATCTACTTCTCTGCCTGTTCTGATCCTGTGCTGCAAACAGGCCCAGGTCTCAGGTGATCCTCTCCTGCAGTCTAATGGGAGTGCTCAGAGTGTTCATTTCTGCAGCCAAAGCTGCAGGCAAGAGGGATAATACCCTTTTACCCAGGGTGTAGCAGTGCCGGTGATAGAGCTGTCAGTCGTCAGGACTGCCAGGCACGGGCTTTAGCTGATGGTTAATGCCATCTAAAGGCAGGCAGGGAGGGGAGCAGGAGGGGCTGCAGCCTGGCTCTTCTGAAGCGTGTCTGTGACCATAGGAGCCACAATCAAGACCTGTTACAGCATTATCACACCACATTCGTCTGACAAAGCTGTCGTTTTGCACTTTGGGCCTGGGGAAGCCCCATGGTGGGCAGGATGGCAGCCAAGCCTCGATCTGTGCATGATGTGACAACCCTGTCACAGTGCCTAGGGACCTCCTGTGGCACGTAGCCCTGTTAATGGCATTAACCCAGGCAATAACTATAAGGGATCAGGACAATGTCCTGGGAGCTGCACCCCAAAAGCTCAGTGATGACAAGTCCACAGTGCAGCTGCACAGAGCTTGTGACCAGCAGGCAGCAAGACAAAGCACAGTGGGGGCTCCTGAGCAGGTGAGCTCAGACTGCCCAGGCTGTTACACTCTGCTAGTTGTCAGAGGACTGGTGTTACTGTCCTTCATAATACATCCCTTCAATGCCTCTTTATCTGCCCACTTCTCTTTCTATGGCCAGACCTCTGTGCTCTTCTCTGCACATATATCTAAATAAAGGAAGAAATCAGAAGAAATGCTGGAGCAACAGTGATGCCACTGTTCCCATGATCATCATTATTTGTCATATCTACCATCAGCTATGGTTTGTTTGTGCTGAGTTTTATCCAAAAGCATGGGAATTAGATATTCCTCACCAGAGGGAACACAGAGTGCAGTTTAGGATGTGATGCAACAGGTGGGGGTGTTTCAGACCGGCAGGGACCATCGCTCCCTGTTTGGCTGTGTGGCACATCTCTCTGGCCCTGGGCAGGAGGCAGCCCCACCAACCGAGGAGCCTCTCACCTGCAAGGAAGCAAAGAGAAAGCGTTTGGTGTCAGCTCTGCCCAGTGACAAGGACAGGAGCGCTCGTCAGAAGTGGAGTGGCTTTGCCAGGAAGCTGAACTCCTGGGTGGTGGGACGCGGCTGTCAGGAAGCCCGGCCAAATGTCTCAGAGAGCTTGTGACGTGGCACTGCTTCGCCACCACACACACACCATCTGCCACCAGCCGTCCCCAAGCACTGCCTGAATGTGTGGCTGCTCGGCAAAGCAAGGCTGCAAATTTGCTCTGGGGGAAGGAGGCTGGTAGCAAATGCTACCCCATGCAGGGGTGCCGAGGGTGGGCTCTGAAATGAGGTGGGGGCACTGCACGGTGTCCTGCAAGTGCCTGGCCACCAGTGTCTCCCATGGCTGATGCCAAGGGCTGCAGTCTGCCCAGTCTGCACAACCACCATCTCCATGGGGCAAAATTACTTCATCTTCAGTGGCTTCCTCACAAAAGTCTGAGGAAACCTCCCTAAAGAGAGAGAAGAGACAGCTCACAGTGACAGATTGACTCCATGCTGTGTTGGGGTGGTGGAACTCGTGCACGTGCAGCCCCTTGCACCTCGGTTTATTTGAGCAGATTTGGAGCCCAGCTCCCCGGCCCGCACAGGGTCTACCAAAATGCTGATTCCTCTGCCAACCTTGTTCCTCTTCTGCAGCTCAGACACCCCTGGTTTCCCCGTGAGATGCTGCAGGGCTGAGTCTGTCTTCCATCCACAGCATGGCCATGGAATGCATGCTGGTCCCTACCATGAGTGCACAAAATAGCCTGCAACTGGTTTGCTTTCTATAGGGCCTGTGTCCCACATGTGGTCCACTGCCTTCTTTACTGGCACAACTCCCCCTGAACTAGAAGAATTTGCTATTTTAAGAGGAAACTAATATTGAAGAGCCCTAAGTCACAGATTTTACTGTCCTCTACCCTCTCCCTTTCCTCTCCTAATTTTCTTCCTGTTGGAGACAGCCATCTGCTCTGCCTGCCCCGGGGCTCAGCCCTTGGGACTATAATATCTCCAAGCAGCCCTGAGCACAGGAAAGCTATGAGCCAGTAGACTCTGTGAGGAAGCCTCGTGGGAAATGAGTGAGGAAATAGCAGGCCCAGCCTAATCATCCTCTTGGAGCACTCCCTTCACTTGGGAAGCTGAGACGGGCGGTGGAGAGAAGCTGCTCTGGGTTATCACTGCTGCACATGGAGCAAACCTGTGCCAGGCATCTTTCTTGATTCCCAGGCTGCTTGGCACCTGTCTGCCACCCAGCTCAAATCCAGAAACTTTGCAAAGAAAAACGAATGCCAGTCTTCTGAACTGCTTACTAGTGAGTTCCTTCCCAAGAAGGAAAATGTAGCTTTCTAATGCAGCTCCTATTCTTTAGGGGTTTACAGTAATCAGCTGCAGCCCAGCAGCACCGTGAGGACTCCAGCAAAGCCCAGAGCTGTGCCACAGTCAGCACAGGCTGGACAGAAGGAGCTGGCAGCTTAGGATTGCCCCTTGCCTGGCCTTCTGCAGACTGGGACTCCAGTGCAGCTGCATGGGGCTGATAACCTGCTGCACTGCTTTGTGTGCACGTCACAGAGCTGAAGGGATTGAGCCCCAGGACTCTTCGTATCAAAAGGGTGGAATGTCAAGTCCAGCCTGGCCAGCAAAACCAATTCCTTCCTGCCCAAAGGCAGGGTGAGTTTAGCAGGCTGTGCAGTGGACAGGAAGCACTGACAAAGTTGTTTCTTGGAGAGCAGGGTTGAGTTCCACCATCCAGAGCATTTCCCCTCCTCCCTCAGGAAACAGAACTGTGCTCCACTTTTTCCTCTAAGAACTTTCCTTTCTCCCTGCAGTCTTTAGTTAACAAGACATCCCCGCTCTAGAAACTCTGAAAAAAAAAAGTAAATTGTTGCCAACTTTCTTCGAGATTCCTTTACAGGGAGTCCAATAAAGCACAAGAATAGATCTGATTTGCTAGAAAGTAGGACTTTTTTTTTCCCTAGAGCTTGTTCCTCTTGCCACAGAGAAAGCTGCAACATGGTGATCCACCTGCACCTGGGAGTGTGGTGGGAACAAGCCCAGAGGCAGGTGGTGGATCCCTGGCTCAGCGGAGCTCCTGGAGTGCTGGCAAAGGGCTCCATGCTACTGCTCTGTTCACCATCACCTGGTGGGATTTTAGAGTAGGGCAGATGTACATTAACCCCATTTCTCTGACCCTCCTGCCAGGTATGAGCTGTACGTGCTGGAGATTGCGTCTGTAAATGATTGACCTAAACAGAAAGGAAAGTTTATACCAAACAAGAAGAGGTGACACGGTGTGAGCCACAAACGGCCTTCCAAAGAGGGAGCTGGGTGTCTGGGAGTTTTCAGATCCAGGGTGAATGTTGTCTTACTGAAGTGGGAATATGGATAGTGCCACAGCTCCACACCAGTTCAGGTCACTGTGTCTGGCCCAGGAGGTCCTAGAGCCTACCTGGACTCCCTGGGGAGGGCATCCACATAATCCCATGTTTACAAAATGCCCACTTAGTGCTGGAGCTGGACACACTGGGATGAGTGCCTTTGCCAGGCAAATACACTCGCTCAGGGTGACAGGCTGCCTGCAGCCCTGCACAGGCGTGTAGGACAGGAAACCATGGAGAACAAATATCCTGTTCAAATACTGGAGGACAACGTGTAATTACCTGAGCTGGGAGCTGGCCAGGACTCCAGGAGCCATAGTGCTGCAAGAGCAAAAGATGAAAAACATGAGAGAGTGAGGGATGAGGGAGGTGGGTACTGGAGAACCAGGCACAGATTTTGACTCTCTTTAGGAAGGCAACAGCACAGCATCTCTGCACTGTGCCTGTCACTGAGGCTTTGATCCAGCAAGGATGGAAAGAGAGAGGTGTGTGCCTGCTGCACCCTTCCCAGCCACTCCATCCCCCTGCAGAGCTGGGGATCTGCCCAGGGGATGCTCTGGCTCAGGTACCCCATGTACCATCCCTCACTGCTGTGTCCCAGCCACAGCCCCTCACACAGAGCCCAGAGCAGCTCCACGGGACTCTGTGCACTGGGCCTTGTTATACCCCGTGCCAGACCCAAGGTGCATCCACACCTGACCACTGCTGGAATGGCACATAAGGATTTGGGCCCAAAGCAGTCCCAGAATCTGGTGAGGAAGATGTAGATGGGTTGGAGAAATGCATCACAAAACACTCTGGGGACAGAGCAGGGAGCCACAGCCTTCAGCTGATGGTAGGAAACCCCTGTCGCTGGGCTGTGGTGCTTGCAGAGACCAATCCACAGTTTCAGCCTTACCTCTGTGACCTTCCTCAGAGCTGGATGAAACCTGATGAATTCAGGCTCCTCCAGGCATTTCAGGGCTGTCAAGCACCAGGTCAGGCTGTGCTCTCTAACTCAATAGCTGCCAGCTGATGTGTGCATCAGGGAAGTGGCTCTGCCAGGCTATAAACCAGGACGAAACCCTCTGTGCTTTCTGAGGGAGTCTTTGCTGAGGAGCTTTCTCAAATGGGGCCAAGCCCTCCTGGCTCAGTTTTGTGCCCCTATTTGAAGGAATCCGGATGCACACAGGATGATCATGTGCATCCAGGGCTCTGCTGGGTTCCCTTGGCTGTCTCATGCTGTGCTTCACTTCCCCAATCTCAGTACTGGGGATGACCTATTATGTTTGGTGGTAAAGTGGACCAGGGTCCTTCATGGAGGAGACTGTCACCCCGAAAAGCCTGGTCCCACATCCTGTAGCTCATTCTTCTTGTGCTGCTGGGCCTGATCCACAGTGGAGACCTGAGCTCTCAGTGGAGCCACTGGCTTTGGCTGAGGTGTAGGACCAGAGCCATGGCTGGCAATGCCTGGGGGAGGCAGACAACTGGCTGGCTCTAGGGAATGTGTGTTAGGATCCAAGACTTACAATCAGCCCTGAACTTCTGTGTGTCCCATTTGACAGCTGCTGTTGAACTGATTCAAAGGCCAACCTGGTCTCAGGAGCTGCATTCCAGTGGCCTCTGGAGCACTGGGCTATGCAGTTCCCTCTGTGGAGAAGTGAGCAGCCTCCACCATCTTTTCCTTCCTATCCACATCGCCACATATCCCATCACACTTTTCAAGAACCATTTTTCTCCTTAATCACCAGCCCCAAGTTTCAAAGTTAATTGGGACTGGTGAGGTATAAATAGATGCTGGACCAGATGGAAACTCTGTCGTGATTTATAGCTCGCTGAGCCATCACATGTTCCACTTGTACTCTGAGCAAGGGCACCATTAATTATGACACTGCCCAGGCAGATCACAGGGGAGGTTACAACAATGATTTTCAAGCTGAGGACTTAAATATAACCAGGTGGTGACATTTTGCTGAGTGAGCGAGATGCAGACAGGACCTGCTTGTTGCAGTGGCACCGTTTCCAGAGCTTTTTTCCAGCGAGCCCCAGGGGAGCAGGTGAAGCAGATATTTTGGAGACCTTTGCATGGACAGAGCCAACATAGCCAGTCCTTTGCAGGGTCCTGCTTTTGTCCCAGCAAACTGCAAGAAAGCTGAGACATATTTTCTAAGCCCTGGGAAAGGAGCACTGCACATTCCTGGCCTGAGGAAACCCAGAAAAGAAAGGAGATGTGGGCATCCCATGCTACGAGCTCTGTGTCCTTGGCTCCACAGCTCCAGCTGGATGTGGACCATCATTTGGAGCTCATGCATCACCCCCAGGGGCTGCAGTCCAGGCTGATGAGAGCAGGTGGAGAGGGACATCTCCTCATCAGTGTTTCCAGGGGAATGTAAGGATCAAAGGACTTGCTGGAGGTCGTCTGGGAGGGTCTGGTGCTGCACCAGGTCTCCTGAGTTTCAGGCCTCTTTTTATCACTGCCTGTTTCTCCTTGTAGCCCACGCTTAAAACTTCTGTTCAGTTATCCATTGTGAATTGGGATTTTGCTAATTACTGGAAGAAAGGGAAGCTCAGGGCAAAGGGGGTGACTAGTCCTGCCTTTCCCCAAGCCCTTTCTGCCTCAGGAACACACTCCCCATCACTTATGAAGCACCCAGTTCAACAACAGTTTGCAGTTGTCCTGATTTTCCTGGGACCTGCTGCTCAGAGGGAAAATGAGAACACAGGCCACAGCCTCCTCTTGCTTTTCAAAAATATCGGCCTCTTGCATTCCCTGCACTGTGCAGCTTCAAAATACAGACACGTGTCACACCCTACTGCCAGACATGGAGAAATCTTTACAAAATCTTCCTTGGGAACTCTTTGCATGACAAACTGAGTAAGATGTGCAATTACAGAGCCATGATTTAAGAACTTAAAACCCAGCTAAGCTCAATAGAAGGTATCAGACTTAAAAACAATACGTAGGGAGAATTTAATCTTGCAGGGACTGCAGTTATTTGAGGGGAGAGATTGTGTTTGGGATTAAGAGTCAAATTACTCCACAAGTTTTTATTAAACCTTTATATTTTCAGCTGTACCTTCTTATGGCTGTTTTGGGACAGGAGCTTGATTTTATGATGGGCATAAATCCCCCTGAAATAGTTTGGATTCTCTGAAACAGGCAAAACGTACACCAAATGGATTTGGACTTTATCTGGGCTGCTGACGACTTAGAGCCCACACACAAGCATTTCATTAAGGCATGCAATTTTCCAGAAAGCACAAAAAGGTCCAAAAAAAATCTAATTTCCCTAGTATTCCTAAAACCCCAAAGAAGCCCTGAGCACATACACACACCCCTTGCTGGGAACCCTCCTGTTCTGCATGCACACCCCTGCTGAGAAGCGCATGTCTGAGCATCCCTGTTTTGAATTGATCCCAGCATTAACACACCACAGAAACATTCCTTTGGGGAAGCAACCTCCTGGTTATCTTAGAGCTCCAGGGACCACTGCCCAGCTCCTCTGGGAGGATGCTGGGTGGGATTAATGCACTGTATCAGTGCATTATTAATTATTAATTATTATTAATGCACTCTGTCAGTGCCTGGATGGCCACAGCCCTGGCTGGACACACGATGTGGCTTTATGGTGGTGGGGGGCTGGGGGCTCAGGGGCTGCCAGGGGCTCATGCTGTGTCTGTATCCACATCTATCCATCTTCCACCTGACAAATTAATCCAAACACACAGACATCATGTCCTGGTGTGCAGTGGATGTATCTGTGCAAGACAAATGTTTGGTTTTGAGTGAGCATCATTGCTGTAGCAGAGAGGGCAGGAGCTGGGGCAAATACTTTTCCCCATTGATGTCTCTGATTAAGTGGCTTTATTCAGCTGGCAGCCAACTCTGGGACCGGGAGCTGAGCTCAGAGTAGAACGGAGCTGGCTGTCCCCAGCTGCACAGTGGCATCCCTCTCCAGCTGTGTGATGGGTAATGCTATCAAAACAGCACTGCCTGCAAAAATACCTGGGAAAGAAGAAACGAGTGTCTCTGGCTTGATGCAGGCAGTGCTGGCCCTGAGGTCCCCGTGCAGCAGCTCCCTGCAGCTCATCCTTGGTGCCATCACCCCGCAGCAAGTGCTCTTCTTGCCAGATGATATTGAACAAACCTGCTCCTGTCTCTGCACCTCTGCAACTGGGGTGACAAATGCAAAGTGCTTTGAGACCCTCTATGGGAAATAACTCGCTCCTGTTGCCAGACCTGAGCATGTGAACATCATTTTATCTACAGGGAATGCAGGTCTGTGCCAGGTGAATATGGGTATAGATCACATGTCATTAAATGAACCACAGAGGCTGAGAGCTGGGAGAAGGAAGCAGCAGTCTGAGACAGGGAGCAAAATACTAACCCCACACTGAGGTGTTTGCAGGTCAGATCCACGGCACCAGAAACACTTCTCTGCTGTGTCTGTGCACCAGATCTGTGCCACCTCCCCACGGGCAGGGCTCCCGTGCAGGCTGCCGAGACCCTGCTGGGGCCAGGCACTGTCACAGCTGACACGGCAGCAGGAGCAGTGGTCTGCTCCCTGTCACCTCCTGCTGCGGTGCTGCTGGCCCACCCACTGCTCGATAATAGCTCGCTCTTCCCAGCTCTGTTTGCTGCTTGGCTCTTTCCAGCCCAGCTCAGTTGCTTTATTCCTGCTGGGATTCACATGGTGTCCTAAATTGGCTCAGTCTGGGCAGTTCCAGCTTGTGCAAGGTCCCAAGGACCTTTTCACCTTTGCACTTTTCATTTGGAGAGGACGAGGCAAAGTGGGGCAGCATTGTGCACCAGGGTACCTGATGTGGGCATCAGGGAGCTGCACCTCTGAGAGCATCACGGGCACCATGGATGTGGGTATTAAACATTGTTTGAGGAGTAGTGTGGTAACACACTGCTATGAAAGTGTCCTTGTCACCGTGGCTGTGGTCACCTGCCATTACAGACTGGTCCAGGCAAAGGCCCCTTTCTGTCCAACAGCTTTGCAAATGCTGGCTGCAATCCCTGGGCCAGCAGGGCTGGCCTGCAGCATCCTCCCAGGGCAACACCATCCTCCCTGCCCATGCCCACTTCTCTGCCAGGCAGCAGGAAGGCAAAGGGCAGGGAAATATTCATCTAGTTCAGGGCTGGCTCTGTACTGGGGAGAAGCCCTGTTCTCTCAGCAGGATGAGCACTTCTAATTTATGGTGACAGAGGGAAGTAATTTGATGTTTTCTGGCAGCTGCACTCTGCTATCAGCCTGAACCTAACCCTGCTGGTGTGGAGCACTGGCTCTGTGGAGGGAGCTGGCAGAGGAGGCTTCCCGTCAGGAAACCGCCCCACCAAGGCTGCAGCCAGGCTCTCTATCAGGACACTGAAGGCTCTAGCCTTGCTCCCATGAACCCTGTGCTGTTTCCCTGGCACAGCAACGTGATCTCTGTGGGGATGCAGTGCCAGACCACCTTGCATACCTCCTGACACTATTCGCTCCCTATGTCCTCCTGGGAGAAAAAACTGGCTGGGGACAGTGCAGTGCCCTCCCAGCTCTGCCCACACCTGTCACAGCACATGCCTTGCACAAGCAGCAGGTCAGCAGCAGACAAGGAAAACGAGGGCCCTTCCCTCCAGCACCTTTGCCCAAGCAGCACCATCCCTGATGCAGGGCTGCTTCCTCCTCCCCGAGCCACCAGCTCCTTCCCAGTGACCCTGGCTCACTCCCACTGCGGTTGCTGCCGTTCTGGGTGATTAATTCACTGAGAGTAATTTTGGAGCAGATGATCTCATTCACGTGGTTCCTGCTATTTCTCCGGCAGAGTGGAGANCCATGAGAGTTGTCCCCCTATACATGTTCAGAAAGTCCAGCACCGGTTTGATGACCACTTAGTGGTACAGTGCTACAGGCAGAGCAGAAGAAAATTTGCTGGCAAATTGGTTTCTCTCAGTAGAGGCCAATTTGATCATTTAGGCTGATAGGAGCTCAATTACGGCTTTGTAACAAGGCCAGCATTTAGAGCAGCAAGTGGCTCCTGTGGCTGAGGAGCAGCCTGGCTTGCTGGGCTCCTGGGGGGCTGGGGAGGACCCCCGATGTGGGATGTGGCACTGGAAGTCTGGGTCATTGGGGACTGCCAAGTTCTGCCCCCACCAGGGGCTGGGGAGGCTTTGTGAGGGGCTGCAGGGACTTGCTGCAGTCCCCAGTTACCAGCAGGAAACCCCAGTGGATTTAGAAGCCTCCAACTGCCTGCTGAGAGAGTCAGACATTAAAGAAATCTGTGAGGCCGTGTTTGGAGAGACAGGAGAGAGGTGGTTGAGAGGTGGCTGCTCCATGCTGGCAGCATGGGTGATGGGAGAGCCAGGGCAGCAGCACTGCCCTGTCCTGGGATGCACTGTGAGCAGACTGGAATGAACCCTACGAAATGGGATGAGATTAACAAAGCAGCTGAATTATTCTAAGCTAATAAAGTACCAGGTCCAGATGGCTCCCACTACGAATACTATTAAAGAGAAAAACTCAGGGTAAATTAGGAGATTTGAAGCTAAGGCTTTTCATGTACAGAAGATGCTCTATGGGGTGGGCAGCAGTCTCCTTTCCCTGGCTACCTCCAGGGACAGAGATTTGATGCTTCTTTTCAGCCCCAGAAAGAGGAGTATGTGCTCCTTTTCACTCAGTTGCTGCTGTCTTTCCCTTGGAAACCCATGCTTGTTGCCTCCTGGCAGTGCCAGGCTTGGAGCCATGGAGGCATCTCCCTGCCACACACATGCCCATGCAAACCCCAGCTGCCTGGGATCCATGTGCAGAATTATGTCCTATCCCCGGGAGTGGTGTGAACCCCCAGTCATCTCTGTGTTGGCCCCCTCTCACTGTCCAATGGGATTCCACTCAAAGACTCTCTGCTAAGGGAGTAGAAAACAGTTTGCTTCTGAATTTTGGTGCCTGAAATAAGCAGTAAGCAGCAGCAGACCTGTGCTGTGCTTGCTGTGGGAAGGGCTGGGCTGTATCCCTGCATGCAGAGGGGCTCAGCAGGAGGCTGCATTTAAGGGCCAAACCCAAACCACAGCATGCCAGGGAATGTTTATCCTTCCCTCAGCCTGGGAAACAGATGTCAGGGGCAATGAGTGGCTGCAGAGCTGGGGCAGCCACAGCCCTGAGCTGCTGCAGGGAGTGGGGCAGTGCTTACCAGGGTTCAGAGCACCTGGGACATCTGTGCCGTGCAGAAGACAGTGACAGCTCGTGACATGGGGTTGGACACCAGCCAGAGCAGCTCAGAGCAGGGCAGTGGAGCAGGCAGGACCCAGTGGGTGTTTAGTGGCACAACATTTCCTGCCCACCGTGGTGTCTGGCTGAGGATGGACGTTTAAAGCACATCCTTGCTCCAATGGGGAGGGGAAGAAGCTATGGCAGCGGAGGAAGAGCTGGATTTGCTCCATCCACAGTGCCTGGGGCAATGGATGGCTGATGTGTTTAGTTTCTGAATTACCCTGATGAGATGTATAAGCTTGTTATTTGTTTTAATTAATGTGAAGGAAACTGTTAGAATGCCAGAAAGTGTGAAGAGAGGGGGAGCAGAGAGGGGAGATGGGGACATTTGGAATTGAAGCATCCTATTAATATCTCTGCTGTTGAATGAAAGGTCATTAATGAAGCAAAGAAAAATGAGCGTGGAGAGAAACAAGAGAACTGAATCCCTCTCTGCCTCCCATCACCCATGTTGTTAACAGAACATCTTCCAAGCCCTGCTGCAGTCCTGCTGCCCCTTGTCCTCTGCTTTTTTCTGCTGTCTTTAATCTGCCACACTCCCATTGGAGCTGGATGGGGGGGAGGGATTCAGGGAAGAGGAGAGTTGGTGCCTCACAACACTGACATGAAGCTCCTCAAAACTCATCCATCTGCTGAGATCCAGAGCAATGTCTCCTGCTTTTGTCCTAGGACCTCACCTGGACACAGCAAGTCTTGATCTCTGCTGAAGGCATCAAAACCCCAGCCTTGGAATGATATTTCATAAGGAGAGGTGCTGCAACAGGCAGAAAAACCTTACTTGGTTTATTTCTCTAATTTTTTCTGCTCTTTTGGAGGTTACCATGACCAGAGTGTGTTCCCAGCCCTGCGCTGGAGCTGTGCTTTCCCAGGAATTGATTTGCCATGCCTGAGATGGAAGCAAACACAGATTAAATTTAAGCTATTTGTTCAGTATCTCAGTTACGCAATTGGACATCATAGATTAGGGAAGGTGACCTCCTGTAGCACAGGGGGGATTTACTGCATGTTTGAGCAAATATTACACTTCCTGGGACCCAGCACAGCTCAGGATAAAGGAGAAAAAGGTGCTGGCTGGCTGGCTGGCTGCCTCCCTGCACAAGCACCAAACCCCAGTGATCCCTGTCTTCCCTCAGAGCCTAAGGCTGGAGGACCCCGGATCTCCAAAGCAGGGGCCAGCCCTGCTTCCTCCTGCAAGGAGGAAAAGGAGAAAAGGAAAGAAAGATAAATGGAAGGAGAAGGGGGAAAATGAGCCTTTGCAGGGTCTCAACTATCTGCTAAACATGACCAGCCCCAGGAGATGCAAGATTTTGTTCCAGTCACCATCGCCAGCACTCCTGACTCCTGAGAGCTTCGTGGTGTTGGTGGATCCAGGGCTTGAGGCTCTTGCTTGCTGCAGGGAGGCCCCCGAGGTCAGGGCTGGTCTGAGGGCTGTGGCAGTGGGTGGGGGGCAGGCAGAGGAGAGGACACAGCTGTAGGGACCACGGGAAGGTTCATTTGCTCAAGAGGCCAGCAACGGACCAGTAATTTAAAATTTAAATCCGTGTGCTTAAAAAAGAAAAGAAAGGAAAGGAGCCAGCCAGGATCGGTGGTTGCACTGCAAACTGTCAGTGTCTGTTTGTGAAAGGGCTTTTGACTGACAGCAGAGTTGTCAGAGCTGCACAGCGAGGTGTCGAGGGATCGGAGGGCACAACTTGCCAACGGCGACAGCAGCATCAGCCGCCCCTGGGAGCTCCAAGCTCTCCTTCTCCTCCTCCTCCTCCTCCTTTCCCTCCGTGGCTCAGTTTTGGAGCAGACAAGCAGGCTGCCCCAGCACTGACCTGCCTGCTGCCTGGGGAGCTCCCAGGTGGAGGAGGAAAGGGGAGATGCTCCCTGGATGCCACACGGCTCCAGAGCTGTTGGACCCCTGAGGTGAAGACATCCTGGCACAGGCAGGGCAATGCCCAGTGCCACCTCCCTGTCCCTGAGCCCCAGCCTCCACGGGCTGGGACAGGCTCGGCTCAGCCTGCGCCTGGGAGTGGGAAGGGGAGCTGGGATCTCACAGCAGCACTGTGCCAGAACAGGGTCTGCCTTGCACTTCCCACACCGTCCCACTCTTCCAAACCTCACCCAGATTGTACCAAAGTGCTCCACAGCCCTTTCTCTGGCTTCAGAAAATTCATGAATGTGCCAGGTGCCAGAGTGTAACACTAACTCCAGGCCTTCCCACTCTTCTTGCCTGGTTCTATGCCGCCCCCCATGACCTGGACAAAGCCAGGGCTCTACCTGAACAAACCAGGCAAACCAGATGGAGACTAAACCCATTTCTGCGTGCTTTGGCACTGAAAAAATGCAGCAGCTCTGGCTGTGGCAAGTGCAGGGTAGAGCTGGGACAGAGGGGGAGGCTGGGGCGAAGGCAGCACGAATGGCTCATGTTTGCTCTCTTGATGTGAGGTCTTGCAAATGGAAATGATTCTCCAGGAGCATCTGTTCCTCAGGCAGGGGCTGTACCACTGCAGGCATCCCCCAGAGACATCGCTGGCACTTTGTGCAAATAAATAAATCAATAAAAGCAGTGGCTACAGGAGGGGATTTGGCCTTCTTGTCTTGGAAACACCTGAGTCACCCAGGATAATCACCCTGTGGCCTAGGACAGATGGGTTTTCTGAGCCCTGAGACACCTGCTTGCTGCTGAAGTGGTTCAGCCCATCTGTTTAATGCTGTGCTAGCTGGGAAATTGTTTCTCTGCTTTAGCTTTAAATGATGAATTGTTGCCTGAAAGATTATCCTTTGTTTATCTCTGTTCCAGTGACCCCCTTTGCTGCCTCTCCTCTCCCCTCTGCTTGGGCGTTGCAGCAGCGAGGGCAGAAGGAGCAGGAGATGTGATCATTCCCAGCCCTGAGTATCAGGCTGTTGATCTTTCCTCCAAGCCATCTCCACTTCCAGATAAAATTCTGCCTCTTGTCCAGCTCATGGTTTCTCCAGAACACAGAGCAGGGCTTGGCACTCCTGAGACTGGAAAGGAGCACCAGAAATATGGAATAGCTGGGTTGAGAAAGGTGGGGAGGGGAAGGACCCTGTATGGGCACTGCCCGTGTCACTGCAGCACCCCAAGCCCCAGCACTATGGGCACCTCTGTGGCCCAGCTCAGATGGTTTCCTGTTTTCCCTGTGTCCAACAGAATGGTCTCTAGAGCAGGAACTTGCCAGCTTGATTTGCGTTTCAGATTAATTCCCTTAGAAAAATCCTTGGGCCATAACTCTCTTAGGAGGGCCAAATGTTTTCTCTCTGAAATCTGGCATAGCTTGTTGCTCTGTCAATGCAGGTGTGAAACTGTTAAACATCCTAAGCCAGCTGGGTCTCTGACCCTAAATTGATGGGAGCAGCAACCCCAAGTCCCAAAACCACCTGTGAGAGCTGCCATTTCATTTGTGTGTGTTCCTGAGAACTGGAGCCTGAATTCCTCTCTATTTCCTGACAAATTGGACCAACTACTCAGGAACAAGGTTTTCATGCAAATAAATTCAGAGAGGAAACGAAGCCATTAGGAAAAGGAGTCGAATCTCTCTGAGGAAGCTTCGTGCAAGAATAAAGCAGTGAAGTGACAGGATGGATTAGTATTTAATTTGGTTAAAGCTGGGGTGGCAAATCTGCAGAAGGTCACAGTGACACTAAACAAGTGTCTTGTATTAAACCCAGCTAAAGTTTTCATGTCTCAGTATAAGAGCTGGAGCATCTATAACTAGTAACAGGTTATTTTTGGCATCCCAACCTATTTTGTAGCTCCCAGGAGGACAAAACCGCTTCTCTTTGACTTTGCAAAGCCTGGATTTCTTTTTGTGTCGGCAGGATGCTGGGATCTGCATTTAAATTCTTCTGACACTGCCTGTCTTAACAAAAACTCACAGGTCCAGGCAATTACTGCTCTTGCTTGCTTTGCACAGAGCAAAGAGCCCAGTCTAGATGAGGGCTGTGTTCAAAATAACAACACAAAAGTTTGTTGAGTGACCATCTCTGAGGGGGTTTGAAAGACATGTGGATGTGGCGTGTCTTGGCAACATGGATTAGTGGTGGTCTGGGCAGTGCTGGTTTAAAGATGGGCTCAATGATTTTATAGGTTTCTTGCCACCTGAGTGATTCTATGATTCAATGAAAAGGTCTCACAGCCCTAAAAAGCCTAAATCTTTAGCAGACACAGTGGTCCATGGGGTCTCTCTGTTATTGCCTCCTCACAGGTCACGGGGCCACAGACATTTGTTCAAGGTCACTTGGAAATCAGCAGCAGAGGCTGGCGCCAGAGCCCGGCCATCAGTGGTTGACGTGGCCCTGTCATCAGACAGGGTTCCATGACTCTCCCTCTTCTGTAGCTGTCCCTTCCTGGGCCCCAGCTGCACCCACACCATGTTCCCACTCTTCCTGAGGCTGTTTGCCGGATGGGTGCCAGATCTCCAGTTCTGCAACGCATGGTGTGACATCTGCTCTGCCTTCCCTCCCGCTTCTCCCAAATGGAGATAGCCGGAAAAATATTTAAGCCAGAATACACAGAACCGTCAGAATCAAAGTACTTCACAAAATTGACTGCATTTCACTGGAATTTTGTTTTGAAATGAAACGAGCAAACAAAAAATCTGGCAGAATCAAAACATCTTGTTTCAGCATTTTCAGAAGAAAGAAAACCTTCCTGTTCTATTCTGAAAGGCTGTTCACTGCTGAGATTGTTTCAGAAAATAGCTAAATCAAGCAGAAAGCAAATTAAAAAATCAAAGTCTCTTGGAGATGGATCCAGTTTCCAGATTTTTCTCTAACTGGCAGCCAAGAGGAGCAGTGCCCCTTGGGCATCCCACTGGTGCTGGTACAGCACTGCTCTCCTCTGGCTCCCTGTGTGTTCGTGGAGGGGACAGGGATGAGCAGAGAGGTGACCCAGGGCTAAAACCTGGGAAAACCAGGCAAAATCAGCGACACCCTGCTATCAGTGAGGAGTTTCTCCTCCTCTCATCAAGGACAAACCTCTAGAATAAAGTTGTGCACTGATGAGAGACAAAGAGGACTCAAGATGTGACAAAAGCAGACGTCCTAGAGGTGTTCAGACAGCTCCTGCCTCTGTTTCCTGCTTGAGGAAGAACTTGGGTGGGCTCTTCCATTGCACCAATGCACAAAACACCCACAGCATATACGTGGGGACCAGAGTGTTCCCACACTCTCTGAGTCCTATCCCAGCAAGGTGGGGACAACAGAGCTGGTGCTGCAGCGCCCTGCAGCTCCCCCAGCAGCCAGGTGATGGGAGCAAACCCTTCAGAGCCGGGGTACAGCTCACGGGCTGCACAGGTTTCTGCTGCAAAATCCATTACGGGAGAATTTCCATGGAATTCAGGGCTCTGGGCTTCACCCTGGTCTTCAATTACCCAAACATCTCATCTCTTCCTATACCAGTATTTCACATTTCCCTCAAATATTTGGATGTGCAGGCCCCTCTGACACTCTCTGGCACTGTGGAAAGTGGCCTCGTTGGGAAGTAGAGCCCCTGGCACAGGGAAGTTGGGCAGATGCCTGCAGAGCCATCAGCTGGAGACTGGGGAAAGTGTGTACGGGGGGAGCACTTCCTCCCGTCTGTCCAGGGCTCCAGCATCGCGTGCATTTTGCCTTGAAAAACAAAAATCAGCATCTGCTCCAATAAATGATTTGCCCAGGGCAGAAATGCATCTGCTGGAGAAGGAGCACATCTGTGCTCAAGGTAAAAGTGGAGCAGGCAGAGGAGCTGGGATGCTGCACGGGAACAGAGCACAGTGGCCCAGGGAAACAGGACATCTCCTGGGCTTACATGCCCAGGGTACATCTCTGCCAGAGCTGTCATATACAAGTTGAATTTGGCCTTTTGTTCAAGGAAAATTAAAGTGGATTCAAGCCACAGGACCCTCCCCAGTGAGGCTGGTACAAATGCTGAGGACTGTGTCATCAGCCCATTAAGACCTTGGGCAGGTGCTGCTGGATAAACAAAATCCCTGTCTCCTTTAGCGATGTGAATTTTAGAGAGATGGGAGAGAAAGAAATGAACATGGTATTTACAAAATTAAAAAAAAAAACCCTAAACCTGGACCTCTAGGGAGGGGATTGTGCTGTCCCCCCAGTCCATCAGGGATCCAACCAGGAGCTGGTACAATCTGTGCTGATGCATTATGAGCAGTGAATCCCTCCTGCCCATATTTCTACATCCCCCACAATTTTACTGATATAAACTAAAAGCAATCTCGGACCTTGTAAGACAAGGTAGTTATCTCTGCAGCCAGCCAGCAGCAGATTTATTGACCTCTAAGATGCATTCAAACCATATTTGCTTTCACATGACAAGTGTCCTGTTTTATTGAAGCAGTTTTTCAGCAGTCCTGAATCACTGCTGCAACTCCATTTTGTCAGAGGCAAACTGAAGATGTTTTGCACTAGAGTCAAGGCAACTGAGCACAATATCTATGTAAAATGGGGGACATCGAGCCATTAATGATAAAAATTGAAGTAAAAAAAGGGCAGATTTTCAGGCAATAATGATAAACACTTTAATAGCTGAACTTTAAAGTGAGGGAGTTTTTTGGCAGCAAAAGCAAAATATGGTAAAGGGTTTTACAGTACTTTTACTAAGTATTTGAATGAGTAGGCCTAATATTTTGAAGATTGGAAGCAATCTGAATGAACTTGAAAAATTTTCCTTGTGAAAAGTGTGAATGCAGCCTGAATTGCATTAGGAATGCTGGCAACCATGCCCTCAAACAGATTGAAAAAAAGGTGAATGATTTGATGAGACTGCAAATGTAAAAAAGAGTTGAAATTAAATGTGAAGAGGGGAATAAAAACAAGACTGGTGAGATAAGAAATGGAGTGATATATTCCAGTACTTGGGGTGAAATATAGTGTCTGTAAAAACATGAAAACATTATCTGGATTTTCACTGGTACTACCAGTGTATCTTTATAGACAGATGATAAGAAATATAATAACTCTGAGAGTACTAAAACAATCAATGTAAAAATATATTTCCAAGACATGCTTGTAGTGAATTTCATCGTGTGCTGCTTTAATTTTAAACTTTCAGATGATACACATTCTGCCCAGTACAGAATCCCCTACATTTCCTTCTATAGTTTTCTATACTTAGAGATTTAAGAGAGAGGAGTTACAACACTTGAAGGAGCAGTCTGTTGATGGCATATATAGATAAGGCATTTTGAAAGGTAGAGCACTTTTTTTTTTGATTTTGGGACTGTCAGAAGACAGAATGGAGTTGTGAAGCTAAATGCGAGCTTGATGGTGGTAACTACAACGGGTCATTGAGATCTCTGTTTATTTTCAAGCAGATGCAATGTTTTAGGGTATCATGATCAAACATGTGTTATCACTTGGTTGATCAGCACTGGCCTTGCTTTCAGTTTGTAGTTCCACAGTTTGAGTCACAGCTTTGAACTATTTGTCTTGTACAGTGTTCTATAGACAATCTGTTAGGGGCTTCTTATGTAAGATTATTCCTCTCAAGTTCAGCAAAAAATGCTGCATCGTGAAGAATGTGCATAATGTATAACAAATTTAGCCCCTCTGCTAACTGCAGACAAGTGAATTTTCCTTTCAGCTGGGGACAGAGTTATCGCAGCCTGGGGGCAGGAGAGAGGGGAAAGGCAAGGCAAAACAAGAGACAGGGGTCAAGCAGCTTCAGTGGCAGCGCCATAAACGTGCCAACACATTTGGCCAAACTGTTGTTGGCATTTGAGATGAAGGAAAAGCATTTTTCCCCTTCTCCATTGGCTTCTAGTGCCTTGCCCAGCACTGTGGGGCACAGAAACCCTTTAGGCTCAGACCACCCCCAGCCCAGGCGCAGGCACAAGATGGAAACATGTCTGAAGTACCCTCAAGTGTTTGCAGGGATTTCTCCCCACGAGTTCCAGTTGTGCTGCAGCTGCATCACCTCATCCCGTAAATCTGCCAATGTCCATCCAATCTCAGAGCAAATCCATTTGCTACAACTTTTACAGGTACTAAAGCCCACCTGTAGGAAGCCTCACAGAGGATTATTTCTGTCCTCTTCTTATTACAGACTCAGCGGACTCATTTAAAAGAGAAATTTCACAAACTGCTTGCCTCCCAGGCTGAGAACAGTGTGCAAAGGGGCTGTAGTCCAAAAGTCACTGACTTCAGCAGCATCCATGGCCCTGATGGGCCTCTCCTGCAGGGGAGCAGAAATGCTGAGATGAGGCAGGTGGCAGCGAGGAACATTTCCTCCACATGATTATATGTTCTGGCAAATGAAGGACCCAAATCCTAGCATTAAAATTGAATTAAATTACCATTCACTGAGCTGCTGAGAGGTCTCTGCTCTAAGGGAGGTTTATGCCAGGGATTGCAGCAAAACCAGGAGGTTGAGGGAGGTTCTCTCCCTCTGCTCTGCTCTGGTGAGACCCCACCTGTTGTGCTCTGGGGACCACAACATAAGAACGTGCAGCTGCTGGAGTGAGACCAGAGAAGGTCACGAAGATCCTCTGAGGGCTGGAGCCCCTCTGCTCTGGAGACAGGTTGGGAGAGTTGGGGGCATTCAGCCTGGAGGAGAGAAGGCTCTGGGGAGCCCTTAGAGCTTCTTCCAGTGCCCAAAGGGGCTACAGAGAGCTGGAGAGGGACTTTGGACAAGGATTTGTGTGGATTGATGGGACAAGGAGAAATGGCTTCAAACTTAGATTAGATATTAGGAAGAAATTCTTACCTATGAGAGTGGTGAGCACTGGCACAGGTTCTCCAAAGAAGCTGTGGCTGCCCCACCCCTGGAAGTGTTCAAGGCCAGGTTGGATGGGGCCCTGAGCAACCTGGTCTAGTGGAAGGTGTCCCTGCCCACAGCAGGGGGGGTGGAACGAGGTGGTCTTCAGGGTGCCTCCCAAGCTAAACTATTCTGTGATTTCATAAAACCCAAACAAAACCAGCTCCCAGATAGCCTGAGCCCCAGCAGCACATTGGGCACAGAGCTCATGTGCCCTCATTTGCTGGGTTTCTGGGCCTCCCCATGAGGGTCTGAGCTGGTTTAGTGCTGGAGGGACTGTCCAGGGCATGGGCTGATCCCTGCTATGGAATGCTCCCCAGAGTGGCTGGGAGGTGTTCAGCACTGAGGGCTGCTGAACACCAGATGTGGGGGCAGCTAAGCATGCATTCTTAGCTGAAAAGCTAAATTCACCAACTCAGAATATCAGAAAGATGAAATGTCTGTGATGTTATGATTCTGTGATTCTATTTTCTGTATTCCTTCCAAGAAAAGCTGTAGTTGCACAGGTAGCAGAACTTCCCAGTCTTGGCACTGAATGTTGTTGCTACAACAGTATTTAAACATTTCCTCTCCTTCCCTCTGTGCCTGTGTGAGTGCACAGGGGAATCAGATAGAGACACAGCCCTTCGAGTGTCAGTGAGAGAAGCAAGCCTGAGTCTCTCTAAGCCTGGCCTGGGATGGCTGCCATACTATTAATAGGTAATTTGGCTGGGTAGTTCTGAGCCATCTTAATTCTCCAGCCATCATTACTTTGCTTGGTTATCATTCATGCATTTCTATATGCTAGTTTGCTTGGAGGAAAGAGACTGGACATTTAGAGTGGATGAATCTATATTTTTGGAATTGGAGCTAAACTACCCACCAGTTGAAGCATTATTGTGTTTTACAATAATTGCTGATTAAAATTCAAATGCACTAAATTCCACCTGTTGTTCCCAGCATTGCCTCCGTTGTGACAATGCCAACACCATGAGTGGATACAAATGAAAGGACTGAAGGGTTTGTCTGCAGAATTCCATCCTTTCATTCTGCCACAATCTGCCAAACTCCTCTCCCAAGCCCTTGGGATATTTACCACAAAATGTCTGCTCTGTTGGATGCTTCACAGAATGAAGACACCGTGGTTCAGGTTTCCAAAGCAGCCTCTGTGTTTTCACACCCACACAGGACAGGACCCACCTGCCTGAGCTGCACCCCTCTGTCATGTGTAGTCAGTCAACCAGGTGCTTTAAAACACTGATGCTCATGACTGTTGATGGAGTTTCCAGATGGGCTTCTCTCTTTTTGGAGGAACTAGATGTTCATATACATGAGCTGCTCATGTCCATGAGCTCCTATTAAGTGTCTCTTTTTCTCCCAGCCACAGGATGTGCCCAAGTCCATTTCTTCAGCTCTCTTGAACTTGCCTCTGGCTGCAAAACTTTTTTGGACTGGTTAAACTCCCCAGTTCTTTCCTTCTCCTCTTGTGCCTCCCACACTTCAGCATTTTTAGCCTCCTTCTTGTTTTTGATCTTACATTCTCTTTTTTCCTAGATCTCAAGCTTTTCCTCACTGTGCCTAGCCATTTCCCAGCCTGGAGAGCTGGGGAATAGCGCTGCCCCCAGGGAGATGGTTTGTTTATGATAAATCAGGGAAGTGGATAAGCAAGTACTTGCTCTTAACAGCACTTTCTACATGCAGGTGCTTCCTCTTCGCTTTCCCATATGACTGAATACTGCAGCAGACAACGTGTCTGCAAATCACCACTACCCTGCACTTCATCAGTCTGGATCTGCATTTTAGTCATCAGAAGAGAATCAGTCTGATTTAACATCCTTTTACCCATCCTGGCTGGCTGAACCAAAAAAAGCCCGAACCAAACCCCAGCATTGAGGAGGACACAGTGAAGCAGAAGATGGTCTGCCGAGTTATACCCCAGGGCAGTGTCCAGCCCATTCAAACTCCTGCTGCCAGGGGTTGGAAGCCACTGAATGGGCTGAACCCATGCAGTTTTAGTAGATACCAACAGTAAAAACAGAGTACAGCACGTGCTGTGAAGCCTTGAGCTCTCTTAACTCTGGAAAATCCTGGCTAGACAAATGTGAGAAGAAGCAAGGCTAGCAAGGGACCCAAGGCTGATGGCTCAGCCTCCCATTACTCATCCTCTGGGCTCTGTCTCTCTAGTCATTTAGCACCTTTGTGGGCTTGTTTTTGATAGCTCGAGAGGGCGTGATAGAGAAGTGACTAAAACAACAGGAACTCTGCTTCTAGATGGGGTGTCAGGTTTAAGTGCAGAGCATTGTGAAAGACTCCACACAGGTAGCAGCCTGGCTCGCTCTTTAGGGCACGGATGCGGTTCAGCTGTGCACAAACCAGAGCACTCCTGGCTTGCCTGGATCCCAGCCAACAAAGGATGTTGTAAAAACCTGTCTGGTTTATAATTTAATTTTGCTAAGGCTAGAATATTGCTTCTATTAGTGAAAAGCAGAAGGTAGTTTTGAGATTATGGCAGGAAATCTACGGTCAGTTCCTAGCTCCAACAGAGACTTTCCTTATACAGTGTTGGGCAAGCCAAGCAAAACTCACATGCTATGTACCCTGAACTTGTATAAAAAAAATTATACTGCCTTCTATTCTTTGTCTTGGCTACTTGGACAGTGAGCACTTGGGGAAGAGAAAGGCTTTCACTCTTTATTTATACTGTGCCTGGTTCTTCGAGGCGTCAGCCTGCAATATTCCCTCTACACAAATAGCAAGAAAGAATAAGTAAGTTAAAATGTGTATTGTTATGTAAGTGTACAACCACCAAGCCCAGGGAAGCTGTGGTACTTGGTGTGTCGGGCACGTGAGCCAGTACCTCTGAGCAATGCCATGGAACCACAGGCCCTTCTGCGGTGTTTAGTCCCTGGTTCTGTGTATCCATGTTCAGCACGTCTCACCTCCTGCCCTCCAGCCTGCCCAGAAAGACCACGAGGAACTTGTAAGTGGAATCAATTAGAGCCCTGCAGAGCAGGGATGGTCAAGTCTGCATTTGTTTTTGGGTGCTGGAGAACGTAGTGTGCTGCCAGCCATGAGTTGCCTGGCTCCAGTATCAGCTTTGCTCAGGGCAGGGAAGGGGTAGCTTGAGGCAGGGAGGAGCCCAACCCTCCTCATCCTTAGGAATGCTGTATTTACTCTGAGCAGATTTATGCATGAGATGTGTTTTCACTAGCAGGGCTTGTTTCTCTGCTGCATTTGAGCTCCCAGCATGTGGACTATTTTTTGAGCAAGCAGTGGGCAGAGAGAGCAGAAAGAGCAAACACACACAAATCAAAGAGTTTGGTTTTATTTCCAAGCAGGCATACACAGAACCGTAGGGAGGGAGGGAGAGGGCAGCATATCCTCTTGCTCCAGTATAAAAACAAACTTCCTAGGCTGACCCAGACACCTAAGAGTAAAGGCAAAAATATAAACTACGTGACTAGTGGGAAGAGAAAGAGCCAGCAGGAAAAATCTATCAGAGCTTTCCATGGTTCAATCAGTCAGAGCTGGCTTCACTGGGGAAACAATCAATTAACCACTTCCACTAGGGCAGCCACAGACGTGCTGTTCTGGAGGTAGTAAATCTTTGAGTTCATTTGTTCTCGGTTGCACTCTCAGCTTATTTACAACATCACAGGAATCTTCCTCCCTGTTTATCCTCACTTCTGCAAGTCCCTCCCAAGGATTTTTCTGTCCCTGTTGATCAATGAGATTAACAATTTCCAGCTTCACTGCAAATCCCTATTTCCCTTAAACAGGCAGCCAAAACAAACAGTTTCCTCCAGGCATCCAGAGGGCATTATGCCTTTAACTGTCCATCTGATTTCCAGCTGTCAATGCATTTTGTCTCACTTTAAGGCAGATGTTTTTGGTTTAGGATGTTTTGGCCCAACCAACAATCAAAGAGCCCTGCAGGACACATATTTGTCCCCACCCTGAGGAGCAGTCAAATGAGAGGCAGATGACACCAAAGCCAAGGGGGGATGTTGAGAGCACTCAGCCCAAGCCACACTGTGGCAGAAAGGAGCAGGGAAGGACTCGAGCATGGCTGGTCCCACAGATATGGCAAAGAGGGAGGTGGAAGACAGCCTTGAAAAAAATTCGCAAAAGGAGCATTGAGAGGATGTGACCAAGTGGTGCTGAGTTTTGCAGGTGCAAGGAGTTCAGACTGTGTCTGTGGAGGAAGCTGGCAGATGGATGAGCATGGAGAAAGGTGCACAGAGGTGGTGATGATGATGGTCCTCCTCAGCACCTCTAAAGGAAGTCTCAAAGCACTAAAAGCAGAAGGGTCTTCAGTCCTAGTATGCTGCTGAAGAAAGCAGAGGACAGAGTGTTGGAGACAGAGATCAGCTCTCCAAACCACAGGCCTGTGTCTGCCATCACTGTGCTTTCAAGATGTAGTAAAACGAGCAATTTAGATGCCACAGCATAAAGCTGAGATTAAACTTCTATTCCCCATTTGAATTTTTTATTGAAGTCTTTAAATGAAAATAAAGCAGTTGTCAGCACTTTTAGGTAACTTCTGTGCCTGGCAACCTGGAAGCAAATTTTGATTCACAGATGCCTCTTGCTCCTCTGATCAAATGTGCAGGCAGGACTGGTAGACAGGAGCTGTCTTAACAGTTTTAATGCACCTAAATTTGTCCCTGTAGCTACTGTTAATGCCTTGATTGGTGCTACTGAAATCTCTTCTTAAACATATGGTAATACATTCCTCACTGATTCCCCTGCCTTTCAAAACTCAGACCTGGAGATATCATTGTCTGTAATAAGTTCATTCTGTTCCTTCTGCTTTACTGCCTGCCCGGCCTAGCTTTGATGAAGTAATTCATATAACTCACTAACTCCAGAGCAAACTTCGGTTAGTTTTTGAATTAAATAACATATTTTCTATTGGGAAGTCCTGCAAACTCAGTTTGGCATATATTCGTGTATGAATATTCATATGACCTCTGCCATTCTGGATGCATCGCCAGTAATGAAGAGTCTGGATGTCAGGGTTGAGAGTGCCCTAGCTGGCCTTAATTGCCCCCAAAAGCTTCATTTGGGCCTTACATTTACCCTCTCTGTCAGGAGCTCCATTTAACCTCCAAGCCCAGGAGGCTTCTAGTTCTTGCCTGGGCTGTAGGTGAGACTGTCTCAGACTTGTTCCTGAAGTGATGTTTGGCTTTCCAGGGAGGACTTTGGAGCTGGTGTGTTGATAGGAGCCACTGCCATCCCCCCCTGCTCTACCTCCCAAGGTATGGGACTGTGCCTGGTCATAGGGCTGCTCCTGACACCCCTTTCCTGGGAACAGCCCTGCTCTTGCTGCTTCTTGGCACTGGCAGCCACAATACAGCTCTGGTAAGACTTTCAGTAGATAGAAGACTTTTAATGGATTGATTTATTAACTGTTTGAGAGAAGAATACAGGCTGTTGTTCTGTAGCACTCAACGTGTAGTAGTTTTAGCCACACTTTTCCTAAGGGAGACATTGGACTCTTAATATACAGGTTTGGAATAGCAAAAGCAGGCCTGTCATTTCAGTGGGATGACATTTAGTTATCAGGATGGGGGGACAGACCAAGCACGAGGAACATCTTCCTTTGTTCCCTGAGGGAACAGCAGCCTTTCTGTGCAGACCATGTCACTAGTGGAAAACACTCTAATAACCATCCCAGGGATTTTTTTGCACTGAATAAATAAGGCTATGCTGGGTTTCCTTCCCCAAAGCAGGAATGGGTGATGCTGTGATGTCTCTGCCATAGGCAGCACCTGTGGACAGCTGGCACTCTTGGGCCACTAGTTCTCCATAAAGCTTGTTGGAAAAGACATCAGAGTTGGGGAAGGATCTAAAATTCGCTCATTTCACAGAGCACAGCAGCTTCTATCCCACGGTGTGCTGTAGAATGGGCTAAATGCTGAGCCACAACAGGCAGCAGCCTTCACATTTAATGTAACACACCAAGGAAAACCTCCCGGTTTATGTGCTTTCTGCCTGGGAGCTTGTATACATCCAAACAGTGGCTTTTATATTTTGGGGAGGGTTTTTTTGTGTGTCTGAAGAGAGGTACGTGGGAGAAGGCTGGGAGCCGGGCTGCTCCTTCATTCACACCGGTGTCACTTATATCCTCTCTCTTTTGGAAGACAGCTTCAAGGTTCTACTCCTGAAAGCTTCAAGGTTGTTTTCCACCGTTTCACTCGGTGAGATCAAAGCCAGGACCACGCTCTGCCTCCTGCATCTCTTCCTCTGTCTATTTCATTTTCCCAGATCAATTCACAAGCAAACCTACACCTGCGTTATCTCTCTGCTCGGGATGCGAAGGATCTTTTCCGGCCCCGGGAAGGCTTGAACATAACCGGGACTCACCCAGGCCAGGCTCGGGGCAGGGCGGGGAAGGCGCAGCGCCGTCCCCGGGGCCGCCCGGGGCGGGGGGAGCGCGGCCGCTCCTCAGGGGCCGTCCCGCCCTCGGGCCGCGATTGGCGGCGCTGCG
>VXAD01004225.1:0-81101 GCA_013399195.1 Dicrurus megarhynchus
CTGCTCATTTCATTTATAACAGGAAGTTTCAGCAAAAATGACCTGAATTAAATCAATAAGTAAAGCTTGGAAACTTGGCTGACGCGATCACCAGCACCAACGACCTAAAGCAAACTTGCTACTGGTGACCGGGTGAACCAAGTTTCTGAGCTTTATTTAAAGGCCAGGAGAGATATTTATGGGCAAAGTTCTTTTACCATGTGCTGCTCTTTCTAGCATAGCTTGGAGTTCTTTAAGAATTGTTCATTCAAGTTTCAGTTTAGGGTGGAATATGACAATCAGAGATAAAATTAGTGCCAATTTATCCTTTTGCCTCATAGTTTCCATAGTACGCATGTGTCTTGTTCAAAGGCTCACCCATCCTTCAGAGCAGAGTTCTCTCTGAGCTTTCCTCAGATGGATGACCTGAGCTTTATAAGCGTTTTTCTCAATGCCTGTAAGAAAAAATGGTGACATGAGGTACCTGGTGCTACTTCCCTGATATTTTTGTGTGCTTTTGATGTAAAATGACATTATGGAGGTAGTTGGATTGTTCTGTAGATTTCCTCTTCAGGGGTGGCATCTATAATTTTTCTTTATATTCCCAGCCATTGCAGGATGCCGGTAGCACAGTTACTGTAGTGTTTTATTTGCTGCAATTGCCAACATATTTTCCTGCATGCATTGGAATTCAGTTAGCATGTGTTTCCACTTCACTGAAGTCATTGTTACTAGCAGCTATTTTCCTAACAGTGTGTGTTACATCTCATGCTGGTCGGTCTGAATGTAAGAATGTCCCAAGATAGCAGGTAATGGACAAATCTAATGGATTAAATTAATTCCTGTTGTAGGCTGAACAGCTTCAGCTAGAATTATCTCAGAAATTAACTTGACCCAATATGTGAACAGAACAGTTATTATCAAGAGTACTGGTGATATCTTCCCTTTCACGTCTATTATTAGGACTATAATACAAACTTTAGTCCTTGTGAGAGTGAATAAGGAGACATTCGCCCTCACTGAAGTCAAAGTCAGATGTATTCTTCATACATACAGCCAGACCCTTGCCTGGCGTTATCAGCCCAGCTGATTCCACTGCATCTGCAAAATCAAACACCATTCTCTAACATCCTCCAAGAAACCAACATTACAGCAGGTTTGCACAATGCTCTTGGCACACCATTATGCAATTTAATGTGTAATCTGTTAGTTTATTCTGTACAGGCCAGAATGGAGATTACGTGTCCAGTCTACCTTGCAGATGGTAAAAGCTGAGACTAGTTGTGACAATATGCCCTTGAAATTAGTAAAAGTAGCAAAACTGCTTGACTACTGGTTAATACTTAGATGCCTTCTCTCTGCCTAACTGATCAAATGCCTGCCTCTTGTCACGCCCACCCTTTCTTTCTTATTTTAATGGGTTTGAGGCAAATTCATTTTAGTAATGAGGAACTTACTATCACAGTACCAAAGCTTTTACTCTTGCAAATCAAATATATCAGGGAGTCTATTGCTACCAGGCTCTTAAAAATAAATTTTAAAAAATAAAACAAACAAAAAAAACCAAACCAAAAACAACCCCAAAGACTTTTTGGGAGTCTGAAGCAAATGAACTTACCTTTCTGATTTTTCCTGAACTATGGGTTCCCATCTTACAACCCCCACTGTGTTGCATTTTCTTGGCAAACTCTGCCACAGGATGAAGTTTGAGGAATTAAGTAAAGTAACAACACGCTCTTTTGGCTTACATTTCTTCAGGATGCAGAAATGAAATATTTGGATTTCTTCTTTTCCAATTACCGCAATGTAGCTTGTTTGCTCCCTGTCTGAAGAAAAAGCTAAAGAAAAATTATGATATTTTGGGAGAAAATTTTCATTTCTAGAGGAAATGTACTGCATTCAAAAGATGTTAGTTCAGTACCAATACTTTAATGTTTTTCAAAGATTAATAGAGTAACCACTAATGCAGTCTCAAAGAAACAGCCTAAGATTTTTTTTTGCCTTTTTTTCCTGCTTAGCAAAATAGCTCTTTCACTTTTATTGTTGGTCTACTATGTCCTCAACCATTTTACAATTTGATAATAATGTAAGGGCTGATGTCTCACTGAGAAGTCATCCCTAAAAGGGAAAACTGTCAAATGAAAAAACAATAGAGAAAAAGCCACTGGTGACATTCATTGACTCATAACAACAGCTTTTGTGCCCTGTGAATCTTAATCTCATTCCAGGCAAAAATTGGTGGAAGAACATGGCTTTCAAAACAGGTGTTAAAAGTCTTATTTATACATTAGGACAGCATTTGTGTTGCTATTCAGTGGAAAAAAGGGTAATGAACTAAGTACTGAATCATTTTCCTGAACTGGGTCATTCTCAGTCTACTGTGTTGCATATTGAAATGTTTTAATAAGCTCCTTTACAATGGCATCTCTACTTTCAGGTAGCCCTGTCCACTCCAAGGGAGGCCCTGCCATGTGTTTGCTTAAAGCTCTGAAGTATTGTAATGCTTTCCCCCAAAAGGAATTTTCATTTTAAGATAACTTTCAAAAACCAATAGCAGTCTAAGATGTATAAGAGGAACAGAGACACTGAAGATAACAAATTCTGGCAGTCCCTGAGTCTCTTTTGTGCCCTTTGAAAATTAAGGTTACCAGAGAGGCAGTTTTCTCCCTGAGGCATTTCCTTAATATTTTCCTAATGTTGCTTCATCAGAGACAAATGGTCAGAGCCACTGAAGAATCCTATTACAGATGCAGACATTTTTTATTGTTAAATATGTTTCCATGTTTAGCTGCATTCCTGAAGATGTAACTGAGATAAAGCATGTGCAAAAGCTTTGCTTATAGAGTTCTCCACAGCTCAAACTCAAACAATTTTCCTTCAAGATGCATTAGAAGCAAGATGCTTCCAAGTGTGACAATGGTAGCATTTCGTCATAAGCAGTTAATCTGGTTCATGTAAAATCTTCCTTCCTTGGCAAGAAAACACGCTTCTAGCAGTCCCTTGCACAAAATTCATCAGGAGTTGAACAAACTGCAGTTCAGCTGCTGAAGCACAGTCAGCCCGGACTGCTTTGGGTACCTATGTTTCACTTATTCCACTATCCATTTTATTATTTCCTACACTCAACTAATGCCGAAAAGAAAATGGAGAGAATGGAAGGAAGGGGAACATCAGTGGCTCTGAAGGACTAGAAGTGATAGGCAGGATTGGGTACAATAAAAACTGGAATTGTGTATACTTGAAGCAAATTGAAGCCCATGTATGTGTGTTTTACACAGGCCAAGCTTCCCATCTGACGGTCTCAATCATATCTACAGATGAGCTGACTGCAGGCATGAAGTCATGGTATACTACAGGCCTATTTACAAAGGTGCTTCAGACACAATTTATAGACATGACTGAGTAGTGTATAATTTCCTTATGTTTTTTCTGAACCCTTCCCTTTTGTTTCTCTATTTCCCTTGTCTTTAGAGCCTCTTTGTTGAGAAGGTTGCCTCTCTACAGGATCCTGACTTTTGTTGCCAGACCATTGAAGCCTACATAGGATCATTGTTACACTGGGAAACACACTTCTATTCTTGCTGCCAATAGTATAGTTAAGAAAACCAGTTTTGTGTGACTAGACTGGCAACAACAGGGACCAGTGGCAAATTTAAATGAGCCATTGCTGAAACACAGTTTGAGAAATGCAGAAAATTAGTCTAAGCTTTCTGCTCATAATGAGCTGATTCACTTTTTTTACAGCAACAGATCAGTTGGTAATAGCAGGTTAAAGAGAGAAGAGAGAAAAAGTAGTTGAAACCTCTCCAACCATAAGCTTTTTAATATTAAACCAAATTTCCTAGTGTGCAATAGGTTAATGTTTCCAACATGCAAACAGGAGTCAGTTGGCTCAGTAACGTCTTGCTAAGCAAAACCAGAAAAACACCGACGAAAGAGATGACTGGGATAAATGCCTAATTTATGAAATGTAGTTATTTCAATTTTTTCCTGTTTTGAAGAAACCCACAAAGGTAGCTATAGTATCCATACACCCCTCTCCAAGTCTATTGTATGTCGTCAATGTATATTTAATCACAAGAGTATGCAGAGTGTAATGTCTTTCCCACTTGAAATATTTTAAGCACCAATTCAGTAACTTTATGCTTTTTGAAGAGATACTTATATTGCAGCACATTGTCCCAGGGATTCGTCAAAGATAAGTCTCCAGTTTGGCCATAGGTGGTTTGCTCTGATTTAAACTGAAAGACTGCCAAAACCATATAAGCAAAAAAAATTGTCTCTCCTTAACATTTCATTAGGCCCTTTCATTCATCTCTCCTCAACATCACTGCAAAGCTCTCTGTAGAGGATGGGGGAGGCTCCATTCCAGATGTCTCCAGAGTGAAGAGCTTTCCTTTCCTTTTTGGCCCCAGGCACTGATCTTAAATAAGGCTACTATTGCCAGACAGTGGTGGAGATTAATATCAAAGATAAAACTTCCCTGAGAGACTATTAAATCAGTGTTGACCTGATTTTAATAACATGTAATATTTCCATGAATTGCAAGCAAGTAAACAAGCTTTGGAAAATACTTTGCCTAAATGGACTTTGAAACGGAAAAGACTGTTAAAAAGTCAGAAAGGCTACAGAGACTATTCTCTGAAGGGCAAAAAAAAAAAAAAGGAATTTTTTGTAGAACAGCACTTCACTGAGTTAGAAACTTCTTGTATCACTAATGTGCCATTTCTTGTCTTGGACAGCTCTGCTATAAAATGCTATTGGGAAAGCTTTTTAAAAACATTAGTGTAATACCTTGCTGGGATCCACTAGGAAAAATGTACTTCAAAAATCATGTGAGAAAACTGAAAGGACAGAGGAAAGTTTGTCTGGGATTTAGTCCTCTTTTGGATTACACACATGCCAATGGCTGCTAAAATTGAGATATTCTGTGTTAATCTTTTGATGATTCTTCATGAGAAATACAGGAGGGAAATGGATTGCCTCTTCAGATAAATTATATTTGGGACAATGTGAACTTCAAAACAGTGAAGCTGAAGAACTAGCAGTAATTCTTCAAGTATATACCTTGTAAATAAATACCTTGCTCCTTTGAGAAGAATTAGTAGTTAGTCTTGAGTCCTGTATTGTTGGTGGCGTGCCTAGAAATTGCTGATGTGCCAAGGGGGAAGTAACCAACCTTTAATTTTCTGGATTATACTTTATCCCTTTAATGTAAAATTTGACCTTGCTTAGACAGCTACTTGCACCCTAGAAAGCAGACTGTGTGGCAATTACTCCTGACCACCTGGCCAGCCCTGGAGTGTGATTGTCTGCCCCAGCTTTAGCAAGGCTTTCAGCACTGTCTCTCACAGCATCCGCATAGGAAAAATCAAGGAGAGTGGGTTAGATGAGTGGACAGTGAGGTGGATAGAGAACTGGCAGAATGACAGATCCCAGAGGGAAGTGACCAGTGGCACAGGGTCTCTTTGGAGGCCTGTAACTAGTGGAGTCCCCCAGGGTTCAACACTGGGCCCAGTATTGTTTAACCTGCTCACCAATGATTTGGGTGAAGGGGCAGAGGCCTCCTCAGCAGGTTCACTGATGAACAAAGCTGGGAGGAGTGACTGATACCTCTGAGGGCTGCGCAGCCCTTCAGAAATGCCTCAAAAGGCTGGAGAGATGGGCAGAGAAGAACCATCTGAAATTCAACCCACTGTGGTCACTTCCAACCTTAAACTATGATTCCTGGGAGTGTTTTGGCTCAGTGAAAGTCCAGTGGGGAAATACTGTTGCAGGGCCTTCAGCAGTGCACCTGGATGCAGTGCTTGTCCCTGGAAATTTGAAATGTGCCTGCCGTGTGTATCTGCTGCAGTCAGAGATCTGCCCAGTTGCTACTGTGCTCTATCCAGTGCTCTGATGTGAACAGCCTGGTGCACTTGTGATGTTTTGTTGTGGGCAGACTGTGTATCCACTTTAGGCTGCAAAAGAATTGCTCCATGCCCAAGAGCATAGATTATATCTGCATTTCTACCCATGGGTGTCTGGCCATTCGTGTATGCTATAGACCATTAGTTTTAAAACAGTACTGCTGTTCCTCAGACTCCTGTTGGGACACAGAACTGTTGCTGCTCTTGTTGCAAAGTATGTAGTATTTCAAAATCAGTGTCTTGCTCATAGCATGTTTTTTTACTTTGTTTTACAAATTCCAGTTCTGGAGTCTATCCTCACCTTACAGTATTCATTGTGAACCAATTGTTTTAAAAGCTTTACAAGTTGTGAGAGCCTTATGCAGTAGCTGGTCTTGTGGGTATATAAATAATGGCTCTTATTTCTTCAATGGATATCTAATGTTTAGGGGATTTAATTTCTTCTTGGCTGCAGCCTGTAAATATTCAGTCTAATATTCCATTCCCAACACATTTAATAGTAGTCACACTTCAGGATCCTGAGTTTTTTTTATCTCTCCTCTTTTCAGGTAGGAGTGTCATGATGTTTGAGACAATGAGTCTCTCTGGATCTGGTTCAGTTGACATGGGGACCCTTGGCAGGCAGCTGAGGTTCTGTCTTCCATTAATAATTGTACCTGGCGATGTGGCAAAGGTTTGAATGTCTGATTTGTATCTTCTGTCACAGTGGAAACTCTGCCTGACATCAAAGAAGCCACGGGTTTTTAAAGTAGGAGGGCTTACTTGGCCAGGTTGAGCGGCCTCAGTTATTTATAGTACACAGCTCAGTGGCTTTGGGTTGACACCGGCTTTGGAGAAGAGGCTGTGGTGCATTTTCTTTGCAGCTCTGCCTGGCCTTGGCCAGTTTCCATGTCATGAATCCTGGGCTTGGGTGGGCTGGGATGGTCTGGTTGACAGGCATGGAGGGGAATGCTTCTAAACTCAGTCTACTGTCCTGGAAACTCTCTCCTTAAAATTGCAGAGGCTGTTTGGAGTGATCCTTTTTGGGAGAAAATAGAGACTTCCTGATTACTGTTCTCGTCCCCCTTGTATTTCAAATTAAATCTGGTACTTAATTCATTTTTCAAGCCTGTGGTTTGTCTTGCCCCACTGGTCAGCCACAACTGACATTCTGTACATCAGCCATAATACGTTCTCAGTGATACATGACTTGCTTTTCTGAGTTCTTTTATTGGCAACCACTCTTGTTGTTTAGCCTCAAAATGAAGCTAATTCGTCCATGTACTTATGTACTCTAATCCCGCTGTTTTCCCAGTGAATTTCCCAGTCTCCTGAGATTGAGTGTCAGCTGCAATCAGCTGCCCATTGTTTATCCACCCCAGCTGCAGGAACAGCAGAAGACTTGTGCAGCCTGGCTGCTTGTGAGCCAACTATGTCTGCAAGCATTACTCACACTAGGAGCAAGTTCCCCTTCCTATCACTGCTTCATAACATGGACCACTCTTTTCTTTTCTTGAGGTGGTTGTGGTACGGGCCCCAGAACTGCTGTTTCCCATAATTCTTACAAAACTGCCTCTCGGCTGCATGTTTATCTTCCTATGAGGCATGATGCTTCCACAGAATATTTCCTGGCCCTTGTCACATGCATCCTCTTTTACACTGGATCTCTTTTAGCTTCAGCCTGTGTACGTTTCATCTCAGTGGTCCTTGCTGGGAAAAAGAGAAGGTGCATCACAAATTGCATTTAAACAAGCACAGGGACAGAAGTTAAGTGCTATAAGAACAACAGTAATGGAATTAGCCATATGCTCATCCTTTTTCACCCTACTGGGATTCTGTCTACTGCTGAAGCAAGAGGGAGAGGGGCTAGGGAAATTCCAGCTGTCATATACTTCTCTACTGGTGTAGTTAATAGAAGTGTACCAGGTGGCATGCAGTACACTGAGCAGATTCATTTTGAAGAGTTCAGCTGAGGCCATCTATTGATTATATAGTAAATCGAACTTTCAAACTTCTAAATTGGAATCAGAGAGCTTCTGGTTGCATGAAACACAGCAGTGATCCAGTGTAAACTCACCCCGAAGATTCAGATTTGTCCAAAAGCAGTAGATACTACAGCTTGCTGGTGTATTGGCATGCTGTCAGATCAAGCATTGTTTATTCCCACAAAACCAGCATAAAAGCCTGGGCTGTGTGCTCTGGTTAATCTGCCAAAACCACCATGGCCTGATCCAGATCAAAGCAGTACTTCTGGGTGATCACACAATGATAAGTGATCTCGAGCTCTTGGCAGAGCTCAGGCTCTAGGTGTTACTCTTCAATCTGCCTGAGCCATGACTAATGCTATGAAGGGAAGTTGGACATTCACAAAAATCTTTGAGGCTACATAAATTAACATCTTTGTTCTTCAGGCTTTGCCAGCCAACTGTTTGGCTCTAGTCTCTCTGGGAGAGTCTCACTCCTTCCTTCCTGTTTCTGTAGCTTTAACTGTTGCCAGCACTTGAAGACCAATTCACTCCAAGAATGGCTCCTGTTGCTGAGCTTTTGCCAGGCATCACTTGTGAGCATGTGATGGAAAGTGTGAGGAGCAGAACAAAGTTAAGATGAGATTCTTACATTATCCATAGGCGCTGTGTACAGTGAAGAGAATCTGAAGACAAGACACAGGAGGTAACATTGCTTAGGCATCCCCATTTCTCATCCTCACATCACAGAGTTCCATTTTGACTCGCTGTGTGCTTTTGAATCTGTTCACCCCCAAAAAAAAACCCCAAACTATATTTTCCCATGGCAAAAATCCCTTGACTATATCCTTTGAGGAAAAGAGATTTTTTTTTTACTGGAGCCAAACATCAGAGTAGCTCAGTACTCTGAGCAAATGTTTAACCAAAAAAAAAAGCAGCAGAACAAAACAAAATCCCACAAACTATTATGTATTCAAAGTTTCAGTTTTCACAATTTAGCAGTCATTATCAAATGTTAATGACAGGTGTAATTTGAGTACCACTGCAGACTGACAATATAAGCACTGTCCTTTCTTTGGCTACTCCTTTGTTTTATGTATTGGGAAGAGATATTTGAATCCACAGGATGTAGCTGCCCTGTTTTGTCAGTCTTACAAACCCCATAGTTTTGGCTATGCATTATAAAGTATTATCTCTTTGCACACCTGCTGCTAATTTTCTGGAGCAATCAAACTGATTTGGACTCTTTCCTAAGCTGAGAGAGCTTTTTGGTGATGTCTCATGCAGTTCAAATGCAGTGGGGCAGCATCCAAGGGGTCTGCTGGGTGAGTCCCACTGTCTGTAGGAGAAAGGGAGCAACCAAAGGTCAGTAATGGAAAGCTGCTTAGATCCCGGCTGCATATGCAGCTGAGATCTGTCTAACAGAGCCATGTCCTTCTTTTCCTCTAGGCACTCCAAGGAACAGAAACCTGTCCAGTGGCTCTCAGGATACATGGCTCAGCGTTTAGAAAGGATGGCCTTCAAGTTTGAAAGCTGCACTCACAGTAAGAAAATAATTGTATCAGCAGTGGATACAATTAATTTCATTTAGGGTGAGATGAACTTGTTTCACTTTCTTCCAGCTTTTATTTTGCCTTTTGTTTTGAATCCATAACAGCTCTGCCCACTGTGAAGCACAGAATTTTTCCATGTTGGATCTATCAGTAGAAACTGTTATGAAGAACCAGTCTGGGACACAAGTGCCTTGTCTGGCAGAAAGAATCCCTGTAAGATGGGCAAAACCTGTATCCCAAGCACAGTGAAGAGGCTGTTTAATTCTCCCCTGAGCTGCTTGCTGGTGCTTCATCCATGCTGCTGAGAGCAGGGCAGGCCTGGAGCACTCAGGTTTCTTCTGGCAACCTCTAAGCCAGAGCAATTTGTTCATTTTTTTCTCAAATTTTGTTTCAACCATCTAATTTCCACTTGTATGTATAAAGGAGTCACCTGGTTTGTTTACCAGGCCTGGCCAACAAAATGGGTAGAAGTGATTCAACTAAAAAGACCAAAATAAGGAAGCTAAAAATCTGGGAGATTCTTTAGTTTCCCTTCTCCACCCACCTGCTCTGTGCTTTTTAATTCAGGGAGGATGTTCAGACAGTCCCCAAGTCTTGATATTCCCCAAGGTTCTGTCTTGAATGAGTCTGTCATGCAGTTTTAATGATATCACTTATTAGCCTCCTGGATAGCTCCAGGGGACAATTTGGAGGACATGGATTATGTCATATTAAAGTGCATCTGTACTATTAAGATGCCTGTTCTGGGCAACAGGCAAAATCAGAGAGTATAAAAAAATATCGGTCAGAAGGGCTCCACTTAAGCAACTTGTGTCACTAATGGGTTTGTGCAGCTGATCTTCTTTTACTGCTGTCTGCCTTTTGGCCTTTTGAAGAATTAAATAATACACAGGGGGACAGTGCAGAGGTGTGTTATATCCTCCTACACTGAAACACTGCCCCAATGGTAGCTGTGTTTTAAAATGGAGCCATCTCTCCAGCTTATCTGGTAAGGAAAAAAAAAAAAAGAAAGAAAGAAAGAAAGAAAAAGAAAGACTAACTCTAATTGTGAGAAAGAAATGCCAATGAATCAAGGAATGTTAGTTGATGCAGTCTTTAAAGGAAACAGATAAAAGTGGGGTTAATTGTCACTGATGCTGAAATCTTCAGTCTGTGTCATGCAGCAGAGGGAATTCTAGAGGTTTTTTCCAGGTGACTTGAAAAGATGACAAAAGGTGGTCTTGACCGCAGTGACTCCTGAATTTTGTCCCATATATGGTGCCTTATTTTATGTGGAACACTTAAGCAGCACAGCTACAGACTCTGTTCTAGTGGGACACAGAGGAGTAAATGTACCTGCTCAGCAGAGCTCAACACACAAAGCCTGCCTGGGAACCAAGGGCTGCACCTGAGCACTGCCCCTCAACCTGCCCTGGGAAACATAACTGCTTCTGCAAAGTGATTGCACTGACTGCAGCCCAGGTGTTCAGCCATGTCTTGCCAGGTGCCCAGTGTTTATGGGCATGAAGAGAAGACTCCACTTTTCCCTAAGAAACTACATGAAATATCATTTGATAAAGTCTTTTGAAAAATTACATGCACTATTGTGTTGGTTCTTTTGACAGCAAGAAAAAAAAGAGATCTTCAGAAAATCTAACTAAACATGAAAGGTAAAACTGAGTGGAAAAAGAGGATGGAGGAAAGGAGATTTTCATAACAAAATCTTTTTCCAAATACTGTGTATTTGTGGGCCACTTCCAGGAAGTAACATAATACTGTTTTGATTAGTATTTAGATCATTGAAACCAACAGATTTGTGTGAAATAGCAGTTACAGGGTAGACGTTGGTAAAGAGGGAAACTTCTAAATGGTTTAATATAGATGCTTCCAAATTCTCTGCTATAGAGGTATGCTTGGAATCCATATTTTCTAAGCATGTCACATCATAAGCTCCTTGTGCTTCCTCAGTATTTACACATATAGCCTTGCAATTTTTTTCATTATCAGCTTTCTCATAGTTATTTTCTCTGTGACTATTTTCTATTAGTCATAATAACCTTTATTTGTATATTTTACAGGCACCTCTGTGTTATTCCCAAGGAGTTTTTCATGTTGACTTCTTTATTTGTAGTAGTTTATATTTTTCTTTCATGGCTGGCTATAGGTTTTCCTGAAATGACATTCCAATTTTAACATTGCCATATAATGTCAGTGTTAAAATTTTCGTAAGCAAGAAAGACACTGTGGTCATTTAAGCCTCAGAAAATGAAGAGGAGGCTGTTATAAAGGCAGAGGCTCCTCTGAGGTCAGGCAGGATTCAGCATAGCAAGAGCTTTCTTCTGCCACCTTCAGTCACCTTGATCAGCCCGTGATTTCTGAGGGGCCACACTCTTTCAGATCACTTGGGCTCCTTGCCCAGTGAAAATCTGTCCAGCGAGGACAAGGGGAGATGAATCTAAGAGTTTCCTGCCTAGAAGCTTTCTGAAAAGATTAATTACTCAGTGAAGGAGTCAAGTAATGAGAAATGACATTGCTTTTGTCGTAGTCCACCGGGTCCCTGGATGGTCATTCCCATTTTCCAGGGCTAATCTCTACAGTAAATAGTTTTCTTTTTGTTGACTGTCAGTGGTATGTCACTGTGCAGTGACCTGCATGTGCAAATGCTCTGGACTAAGATCTTGTGGCCTCTGTCAAGTCTGTACAGGGTGTATTTCCTGCTCCCCAAGGCTGCCTGCCATCAGTTCCTTTCAGTCTGAAAGGAAGGAGATTGAGCAATTTGTCACCGCTTGTTGAGAAGTGGCCTTTGCTGCTTGATGTCCAAGTCCTTTCCTGCTGGCCTTTCTTCTCTTGCTTTTGAACCTCTTTTTCATTTCTGCAGTGATGCCTTGCTCCATCCCTCCTCCTAACCTTTCTGCTATTTTCTGTTCTCTGCTTAACTCCTTCCTTCTTTACAGGTTATGGCTTTTCATGTCCGTGCATGCACACATACACACACAGAATTTAAGTAAATAGAAAAATCTGCTTCCAATAGACACCTAGAGACCTACTTTTTTCTTGATGATTTCACAGTGTTGTGTGGTGTACTGTTGGTGTCTGACTAATTAAAATTATCATGACACCAAAGCAGCATGCACACACTCATCGTATTATTTTTTATTTAGTTGTATGTGTTTGTTATTTCCTTTCTAAACGATATGAGAGCAGCACCTTCCAAGGGACAGTTTCTTTGAAAACTGTTGATGTCAGGGGATGATGTATGAGTAGTGGTTTGCTGTGCAGCTGCACTGAGTCTTCCACAAATAACAGTGAGAATACTTAAATTAAAAATCTTGACTTTTATTAGGAAAATTTGCCTTGGTCACGTGAGAATTTTCAGCTGGTGACAAATTCAATATTTATATCTATATATATCTACAGGCAGCCTTTAATTTGCACACCAAAAGATTGAAAACACTGCAAAGGGAAAAGCTGAAGCTACCCAGAAATTTAGTCCTCTGTATCCCACCAATTCATTTCTTTGTTCCTGCTGTCACACTCCACAGCACAGCTGTCTTCCTTGGTGACAAGATTGAGGACTGCAGTTTGGCTTTGGGAAGAAAATCAGGTGCACACACCTGTATTCTACGTACAGCTATGCAAGTGTTTATTTTCCACGTAGCTGCCCTGTGACAATTCTTCATGAATAAAAAGGTGCGATGACAAGATTCTCACTGTGATGAAACCTGCAGTGCTGCAGCTGATGACAGAAGACAGTCAAAGGGAACCAAACCTTAGACATACCAGCCTAATTGGTTGGATTGTAATGCAGTACTGTCACTTTTGGTCCCTGGTCCTTTTAAGTACTTTATTTTTTTTCTCACAGAATGAGCCAAAGGATATCAAAGAGTGACTGCATGCAGAAGGCGCCAGGCAGCTGGCCAGGAAGCATACCATTTTATCCCAGCTGAAGGGGAAAACCAGGGATGTTTTCAAAACTAAATACAGGTTCAGCAGTCTCTGGGACACAGGAGGAAACTGGATTTCAGCAACGTATGTCCCAGACTTTACATAAACTGAGATCTTGTGCACACGCCTCTGAAAGGCTTAAACTGCTCATCTGGTAATGGAGTGTCTGAAGCTGTAGGAAATAAAGCCCTGCCCCCACCTCACAGATCTTGTAACCTCAGTACATGATAAGAAAATGAGCAGGTGTAAAACCAAAGGTAGCATCCAGCTGAGCTTGAAAGTTTGGAATAAGTGTGAAGGGAGTAACCACAACACTGGGGCAATGAGTCAGCTGTTAGGCTTATGGGAAGGCATCAGCAAATCTTAAGCAGAAATTTGAAGTGGCTGTAGATTCTCTTTATGCGAAGCTTCTCATTTCCAAAAGGAATGTGATAAAAGAGGAGGAAGCAGTAGTGCAGTATTGGAGAGTACCAGCAGCTGGAGTATGACCTCTTATCTTCTTGGTCAGCTGCATGCAAGCACTGAGCAGTGCATGCTTTGATAGAAGGGGGTAATAGCATGGAACAGATTTGATCCAATAGAGGTAGATGAGGAATGCAGAGTATGAAAATGCTGTAGAGGTGCTAAGTCAGCAAGATACATTTTTCTGCAATGTGTTAAACAGTTTTCTAGGGAGAGAAAGTAGATGTGTTGAAACCAGGAAGACGAAGCTTCAGATGTAGAGAGGTGAGACAATGCAAACCTGAACTAGAGATTTACCAAAGGAAAAGGGGCTGAATTTTTAAGGCAGTTTGCAGGTAGAATGAACATGATTTGTGTTGAACAGGTTGCCTCTTCTCTTGCCAGCTGTGTGCATTAAAGAGAACACTGCTTTTGCCATTCACCGGTTACTCCTCTTACAAAATTACTGAAAATTTCCATGCCTGTCCTTATTTAGAAACAGTTGCAGTTAAGGAAATCCAATTATTTTAGTTCCCTTTGTTTTGGTTCCTCTTATTGTTGAAATTAGTTCCTCTGCTAGAATCTCCAACTTCTGTTTTACGTGTTATTCCCAATGTAACCATTATGTCAGCATAAAAATCCTCCCAGCTTGCACGGTGCTTTTCTATAGTTCTGAAATCCTGTGAGAAGATTTTTGTTCAGGTACCTAAAACTTTAAGACTATGCAAACTGTGTTTCTGAATTTTTATCTTGTTTTTTATGTCACTACTAAAAGCAAAAGCTCACACAACTCTAGGGCGTTCTTTAACCCTCATCTAACTCCCACTCATGTTCGCAGAAATACTTCCTTTCATGTCAATGAACCTGATCTGAGTATAGTTAAAGCCTAGATAATACCAATCTTACTTCAGGAATATTAAGGATTGTTGTAATATGAGCAAAGATCAATACTCAGGGAGTTTCCTGGTGATGCAAAACTAGGGGAGTGGTTGATACACATGAAAGCTCTGCTGCCATTCCTTGGGACCTTGATAAGCCAGAGAGTTGCATGGAGAGAAACTTAATAAGGTTCAACAAAGGCAAATGCAAGGTCCTGCATGTGGGGAGGAATAACCCCAAGTCCCAGCACAGTTTGGGGGCTGACTGCTGGAAAGCAGCTCTGCGGAAAAGCACCTGGGACTCTTGGTGGGTGACAAGCTGACCGTGAGCCAGCAGTGTGCCCTTGTGGCCAGGAGGGCCGATGGTACCCTGGGGTGCATTGGGAAGAGTGTGGCCAGGGAGGCTGAGGTGATCTTGCCCCTCTACTCAGCCCTGGTGAGGCCCAACCTGCAGTACTGTGTTCATTTCTGGACTCCTTAGGACAAGAAAGACAAGGAGCTACTGAAGAAGGTCCAGAGGAGGGACACAAAAATGATGAGGGGTCTGGAGCATCTCTCTTATGAGGAGGGACTGTGGGAGCTGGGCCTGGTTGGTCTGGAGAAGACTGAGAGGGGATCTCATTAATGCACATAAATATCACAAAGGTGGGTGCCCAGAGGATGGTGCCAGACTCTTTTCAGTGGTGCCCAGCAACAGGACAAGGAGCAAAGGCCATAAACTAAACCACAAGATGTTTCACCTCAATGTGAGGAAGAAGTTCTTTACACTGAGGGTGGCAGAGCACTGGAACAGGCTGCCCAGGGAGGTTGTGGAGTCTCCCTCTCAGGAGACATTCCAACCCGACCTGGGTGTGTTCCTGTGTCACCTGCTGTAGTGCCTTTGCCTTGGCAGGGGGGTTGGACTGGATGATCTCCAGAGGTCCCTTCCAAACCCAACAATTCTGTGATTCTGTGAATGCCTATTTCAATATACTGCACAGAGTAATGTTTTCCTGTACAGCACACATAACTGAAGATTTTCCAAGTATAGTTTTCCAATCTCTCTTTAGCATAAACTGTAGATGTGTTAGATTCATGTTTGTGATATGTAACCTACGATGAAAGAAATAACCCCTCTGGATTGAAAGGACAGGAGTGGTGATAGCACATGCCATGCCAGAGGGAGATGATTAGCCAGAGGAATTGTAAGCACCTGGAGCCGTTTGTTTCTTCTGGAGGAGTCAGTGCTGAGAGGAGTCACACTCAAGTTGGCCTAGGGAAGAAATGTAAGATGCCTTTGGCTTTTATTTGGTTTAGTTGTTTATTTCCTTAACAAAATGAAAACAGAAGTCAACTTTGGGCCATGAATAAAAAAAAATAATATTTTGTGTTATTTTTCACTGTCAGGCAGAAAAGAAATTGTCCAGGTTGTGCTGATATTTTTGTTGGCGGAAAGTGTAGGTGTGGAAACCCAGTGGCTACCAGACTAACCTGGGAAAGGGGCAAGGTGGTACAAGACAGCCTTGCTGCTCTTATTGTTATAGGCTCTTGAGATTGAGGATCCAAATTATGATGTTATGACAGTATTTATAAAAATATTCAATATTTTCCATCAATCTGACATGTGGGGCTATGGAGATGAAGGTGATATAGGAGGGCATGCCTTCAAGCCATGGGCTGAAGTTTCTTTTTTGTCTTCACCAACAATACAAGGGGGGAGGCGAGTAAAGCTGAGGCTGTGATTCTGCAGTCTCTCCACTGACACGAGCACAGGCTGCTGCCAAAGACACGGAGAGGCACATTGGGACAATGGGCTGCCCTTATATTTAGAGTCATGGAATTACAGAATACCCTGAGTTGGAAGGGATCCACAGTGATCATCAAAGTCCAACTCCCGGCCCTGTACAGGACACCCCAAGAATCCCACCATGTGCCTGAGAGTGTCGTCCAAACGCTCCTTGAACTCTGTCAGGCTGGTGCTGTGCCCACTTCCCTGGGGAGCCTGTTCCAGTGCCCCTGGCTGAAAAATCTTTTCCTGCTGTCCAAACTAAACCTCCCCTGACACAACTTCAGGCCATTCTTTCAGGTCCTGTCACTGTTACCACAGAGAAGAGATCAGTCCCTGACCTCCTCTTCTCCTCCTGAGGAAGTTGCAGACTGCAATGAGGTCTCATCTCCATAGTTAATTCTGTTAGTCCAGGCTTACTTGTTGGTAGGAAATGGGGTATTACTCTGGCTTGCATGTAAAAAGCAGCAAAAGCTACCAAGGTAACATATAACTCCTCAAGTACATAGGTTAAATTTCTCTTCTATGTTCAATTTTTTCAAAAGCACTACGGTGTTTGAGGCAATCTTATCTTACCCGCTACACCCAAGTTTTGCATAAACTTGATGATGAACATCAGCCATCATAACACCAGAGAGGGTGTTTTGGAGAGCACCAAGTGCCTGGACATGCTACCACATGCCTCCATCCCTGCTGTGCTCTGGCAGTAGGACCCAGTTGAGTGGCAAGTTCCAGCCTTTCTCCCTTTCTTAATATGAATGGTCTGTCTGCAGGAAACAGGGATGAAGAACTTCAGCTCTGTTCACTGCTGATGATTCCAAAGTGTCCTGTTAGTGTGCTTACTCTAAAGGTTACATCTTCATGAGCATGACGCCACCAGCTCAGACAGATGCACAGACTTCAGGAGAGGTACAGCAGCTAATTATTCTCTAATTAGCATAGGAGAGGTACAAATCCAGAGAAACCATCTGAAATAATTCCAGATTGCTTTTATGTACTGCCGTGCATGAGTTTTTTATTCACCTGTAAGTAATTCAGTAAATTTAAATCAAACTGAGGAAAGTATTTGTTCTTCTGATCCCTGCTTTCGGTTTCTTTTCTTTCTTGAAACACAGTCACTTTCAGAGAGTTTCAGACAACCAGTTTCCTTCTAATCTCTACACACCCCGCACCTGCCCTTTCACTTTTCATGGTGATGTCCACACCTTTTTGATGGTAGTCCCTTGACCAGCTTCTTCAGGCAAAGCCTGAAGTGATGTCTCCAGCTGATGTGCTTTTTTGGGAACAGCCTCTCAACATACAAAACATCCAGAGACTGCGAAGGACAGATGTAGGAGTGCGCACTATTGCTAACTGTCCAAAACTTTTTCCATCTGTAAAGGAGAATAAAATGGTTTTGACCCCCTTTAAACATTTTCTTTAGTGATGATGCCAGAAGGAGCACTGACAGCAGGCCATGTCCCATGGTACTGCCCACGTCACTCATCTCTGCTGCCTCTTGTTTTTACCCTCTGGTGATTTGTGTTTTATGAAAGTTGTGAAGCAGAGATTAAATGTGTACAGAACCCAGCAGAGTACAGCTTTGATCTGTGACCAGCTCTTATTATCAAACTCCTCAATAATAACATGGAGTTCCTGGAGCACAGTTTTTTGTTCAATACTGTCCACAGGGAGAATTAGCACACAATTTCTGCAGTGTCTGAAGAAAGATGCACAGATAGCATTCCTCTCTTCTACCTGCCTACCTACTTCCATGAAACATGTAGAAAGATAACATACAAGAGATCTTGTGTGTGAATTGCAGCTGGCCAGAGGTTCAGAATCATGAAGGCAGGAACTGAGAAATACCACAGTCATGACTTATGTTTTACTTCCAGATCTTCTAAGCTAAAAATGGGCTGGCTGCTTTATTTCCAGTTAAGGAAAAACAAAACTGGGATGATACCATTGCAAGTGGTGTGCAAAGAGTAAAACAGACCACAGAGCAAAAGTAAGGCTGCCTCACTAGGCTGTAGACAGTAATACATCATTCTGCTAACAGAGGACAATATAGAAAAGCAAACCTTTTTTACAAAGCCTGTTCTTCCCTAAGTGTGAATTCAAGCCATTTTTACTTTGCTTTTTCATGTTAAGTCAGATCCATGTTTCTGGAATTACAGTGCTTCATATAAAATCTGAAAGTATCTATAGCCAAGGCTGTGATGAGGGTACCCCAAATAACCATCCTCATGAAAGCCTACTTCAGTCTATAATAAGTCACTCTCGTCCTCCTGAGCTTTCTTGGAAGGAAAATCTAGAGGAAGTAAAATGGGACCTTGCTGATTCCAGTTTTTCCCCAGCTTCTCAGAAATAGTTCCATTAGAAGGCAATCATTGAAGCAATTTAAACCTACATTTAGAGGATGCTGAAGGATTTGTTTTTCTCCATGAGAATATGCTTCAGGTTTCAGATGCAGAAATGGGAGAAAAAGGTCACTCTGGCTCATAGTCTGCAATGTTAATCGAGCAAATGCTGGGGAGATAGGCCAGTGTTTTGTGGTTTCTGGCTGCTTAAATGGCAATGGAATAATCAATCAAGTAATTAATAATAGAATCTTTTTATCTTTCTTAGACAGATTTGGGTTTGGTAGGGACTACACAGGAAACATCTGAGCATAACCTTTCCTTGAGTAAGTGGCAGCCATTGATGTACACGTTCTGTGCCATGGCTAGGAGAAAATTCCCCATTTGTCATCACCACCGCAGTGTTTCCATGGATAGAGCAGCTGCATCTCTTGCCCCTCTACAGCACTTGCACTGTGTGCAGCAACAGCAGCCAGCAGCACTGTAACATAAATGTGTCCAAAATCATACTTCAATTTAATTACCTATAAAACCGTATTCTATAAAAGAGGAGGAGGAAAATGCCATTACTTTCCTTAAATAGATCAAATTTCAGTAATAATCCTGAAAATTCCTTTACCTTTGATTTAACGAATGCAGGAAGGACCTGGGTAGTCACTAAATCAGCTGTGCACTGGTAGAAGGAACTTGGTATTGCAGCAGAGATTCAGTGCTCTAATTAAAAAGTCTCAGGCTATTGGAATTTTCCATTATGAGAACAGAATGTTTGTCTGCCTCACAATTATGATGCTATCTTGACTTGTCTCATATATCACAGACATGTGGAAATTAATTTTGGGGAGAATTTAGAATGTGTTCTTTACAGCACTCTCTTTTAGGAAGGCCGGAAAAAATGTGCTGTCCATTTAAAGGTCCTAAAGTGTGTTTCCATTGCTTTTATATTGCATACTGATACCTGACCTTTTCTTTCTATTATTTTCCCATCAGGAAAAAAAAAAAGAAAAAAAAAAAGAAAAAAATCTGGGTTTCTTATCTTCTTAGTGGTGCAATTCTATAGGAGCTTTAAAAACTTTTCTTATGCTGCAAATTCTTCCAATTTTCTGGGTGTAAGGCACTGTAACACTGCCTGTAATTCTTCTGAGCAACTTATTCCAGGTTAGTTTCCATTTCAAAAGGACCTACTCCATTTGAAAGCACAGTTTATTTTGCTCCTTTCTAAATATGTCATGGAGGTCGTGTTTCTAAATTATGCAGGAAAGACTCCACAAAAAAAAAAAAAAAGTAGACTCTATCAGGAATCAAAGCCATGGAAATGGTATTGTCTGCTAAGTGGTATCTGGGAATGCTCCTATTTAATATAAAGGGAAGAAGGTAATGCAGTCCCAAGTATTCAGGAAGTCCTGTGGAGAGCAACAGCAGAACTGAAGAATAGAGAACCTATTTGCAGATTGTGTTTTCAGCTGCAATCACAGCACAAAAGTCTCTTGCTGCATATCTTCTTTTCGGGTCTATTATAGATATATATAGTGTGTATGTATATAGAAATATGCAGGGTTTGGGGCTAGGCAGTAACTGGTACAGGGTGATTGGCAATAATGAACAGTGTGCATGTTGAAACAAACTCTGAAAACAGACACTCCTGAAGCAGACATTGCTCTTTGTAAAGCTTATTTCACAGTTCACTTCACCTGAAATCACCTTTTTCATATTTCCTGTGTTGCTGTTACAGAATGAGGCTGTCCCTGAATGGCAGCACTTGGTCACGGTCCAGTCTCACAGGATGTGTGCACATCCAGTCCCACCCCAACTTGTATCAACCTAGAGGATGTGGAGTTACAGTTTAGTTCCTGGTGCAGGATTTGTGGCAAGGTTATGATTTGAGAATAAATCTCCTAATACTTTCAGTCTGAAAGAACTTTATCTGTAACTTCTCAAAGGAAATAGTAAATATCATTAAATGTGAAGATTTAATATTAATGTCCATATTTCTCTGCATTTCTTTTTCTTTTTTGTTAAATATATGCAATTTCTTTTTTATCCATTCTGAATTTTCTGTCTGGAAGAAAGAATTTCCACTTGCTGCCACTGAATTGTCATTGGGCTCATTACCTCCAAAGAGATGAGCAGTGGCATGGAATAATTAAACTTACTTTCTGCTGTTAAGCGGGGAATATTTCCACCCTATTCCTTTTGATTTGACCTTTGGCTAAACATATTTGTCTTTGCTACATGGATGATATTTCTTCCCCTGGATGCAGTGTGTTGCTTTATCCTGGATGAGACAGGGATTTCTACAGCATTGTTTTCAAAATTGTGTTTGCAAGAAAGAAAATGTGATCTTTTATACTGCTGAATGATGACAAATTTTTGTCTGCAGAAATCCTTATTAAGTGGCAATAAAATCTGATTTTTATGCCTATGAGAATTAATTTCCATAATGAAATTTTATTATTAATATTTTAAATGAAGTTGTGTTTCTCTGTTTATATAATGTAGTGTTTAATCACATAAGAATCTAAATCAGAGCTTTCTGGTGTAACCCACTACGTAAGAATAGCTCTTGAGAGATTTCAGAAAAAATCAGGAGTTAATTCATCATGAAATGAAGAGGAATAATGCTTTTATTATAAGTTTTTCCTTACTTACTAATAAAAACATCCAAATAAAAAAAAAAAATCTAACCGTCTCCCAAAGTGAAAAATGAAAAAGCTGCCAGTCAAAGTGAAATGTGGCCTAGTTACAGTGTGGCATGGGTTTGATTTACTGGAATCCAGACATTGTCTGTGGGTAAAAGGAATATTCCTAAAGAAATTTTCACTGCTTTTATTTTTAGTTCATCTGAAGCTTATGAATATGGGCACCCTATAGACCTAAATATGTGAAAAATGCTGCATGGGAACCAGCACAGACTTATTCACACCATCCTCACAACATTGTCCATATGGATTTGGTCAGAAGGAAGAACAAGGGAAATGTTGTTCCTCATCCTGCCAGAGGTAAATTTCTGGGAACTTCTTGTTCCTTCACCCTGTTTGATTTTTGCAATTAGTTTTATATATGTAAAAACAGTCTTAGCATAGTAACTCCCTAACCCCAGGCAATAAAGTAATTTTCCTTTTCTTGATTTCTCACTCTCACCTCTCTCACTCTATTTAATTTTTCTTGTTTTTCAGTGGAAAAACTTGCCTATCAGGGATAACAGAACATGTGGGCTCGAGTCCCTTTGTAGCAGAGAAGGGAGAATTAAACAAGGGTCTCCCTCACTTTTTCTTTGCCTCTCTGTCCTTTTGGTCTCAACAAGCACCATGCAGCTGACAATTTACAGGGTCTAGTTTTCTCACCTATTGGGGAATCACTGTCAGACCACGATGATAAATGGGGTGTTTAATCTCAAGACAGTTAATTTTTGCAGCTAGGCTTTGTTACCAATTTCTTTCCCTATTACTGCAAGTCGGAACAAATGTCCTCAAACTTCTTGGAAGTATTTAGAGAAAGACTGTGCATGTCTCTAGCTTCAGTGTAGATGTGAGAATAGGCAAGAAAACAATCAAGGGCGGAGCTGGGAAAGTTCTAACTCAACAAATAAGGTACCATCTGCTCACTTATTTAATCAGAGGCTGGGACATATTTTAGTAAAACAAAGTTTTACTTTGCTTAAAAGAAACCTTAAGTTTCTGCTTTTGCTACCTTCACTCTTCCTGAGCAGCACATGATTTCTGAGTGATTGTGCTATTTCAGATAACTTACGCTATTCATAATTTCTGTAATAAATAGATTTTCGTATTGAAAATACAATACTGAAAACCAATTCATACTGGAAACCAATGTTTTCATATTGGTTTTCAGTTCAGAAAAAGGGACTATATATTCTTTAAATTGTTCTGTATCTTTTCTTAAGATGAGCGTAAGTGAACAAATAGGAAAACATCTTAGTAAGAAGTGGTTTAAACAGACACCTCTGGTTCCATGTTGTATCAAATCTGTCTTATAAAATGACAGTGGCTACAGCTGATAAAAATGCAAAAGCTATGGTACAGAAAAAAGGACATAAGTTACCTTATACCTACACAATACTTAAGTACTGGCCAAGAACAACCGTCTGCCACGGAGGGCTTTAAGTGCATGGCCAACATGATCATTTGTGCCTTTGTGCAGTCAAAGGAAATAACTTCATTTAACTTTCAGAGAAATAATGCATAAATTTATGCCTGTTTTAAAATGAATTGTTTTATATTGAAATAAAACCAACAAATCTCTTGCTCCTCTGGATACAATATCATTTTCCCTCTTAGTACAAGATGAATGCAAAGAAGTAAATGGGACATGTGAGCTGCTAATGCATCACTTAGTTTCCCACAGTGCCTTAAATGATAAGGATTTAGTCTTGCAAGACACTGTAAAGCTGGGTGAAAAGTTTCAGTGAAAAAGAGGGAAAGAGAAGAATCTGTGACATAAATAATTCCTGTGTTTGGACAAATTCATAATGTGAGGATTCCTTTCAGGCACAATATGACCTAAAGTTGTCACACAGGAAATTTAGATGTGTCAAGGCCTCATGAGAATACCGTTAGAAACTCTCTTCCAAACCCAAGTAAGGAAAGGCAGACCTACTGGGGTAAGAGAATCCTGCTTGGAATAATACCTCAATAACTCTGCTTGCTGACAAGGTGTGCATTTATTGGCAATTATTGTTTTTGTGCTGCTTTTCCCCATTCCCAACCTCCCCACACCAGATCTTCTTTGTACTTCCCATTTTTTCTTTAATTAGTTCTCTTCTTTGGTCCTAGCACATAGGAGAACTAAACAAGGCTTGCCAGCCTGCTAGTAAGATCAAAATCTCTAAAATGAAATGGAAGATGGAAACAAAATTCTGTTTGAACAATAAAAAAAAGAAAACTACTTTTGATGAAGATCATGATAATGAGTCCTCAATTACCACAGCAGTCTGGCCACAAAACTATAAGACGGGGCGGGGGGGTGGGACAGGAGGAATCCACCCTAGCATCTTTCATTTTATTAAAACACTGTCATTTTTGAGTGCTGCCATAAATTTAACCACCAGATTTATAAATCCAAACTTTGTGCCCAAGTCTAATTGCAGATCAGGAGGGGCTATGTCCACATAGGTTTTCATGGATTCACTTCAGAACAACTTTGATGTATAAAGGGACTTTTGTCTCTTGTGTAGACCAAACCAAAATAATAAAAATAAACCAGCAGTAAAAGAAAGCAGCTGCAGAGCAACAGAGTATCAGTGAGCCTGGATTTCATGTGCTACAGTTAAACTTTTTCACTTTAATTCACTTTCTTTAGCATGTCTGTGGTGGTGTTTAGTTGGTTGATAGGAAGAGGTGTGTAGATATGAATAATTTGTGAACCCCACTGGACCTGGGATATGTTAAGAACTCATGAGCTCTTCTGCCTGGAGCCCAAGAAAAGCTATTTGTAATATAAGTCAGGCAATATTAGGAAAAATATACAGTAAAAATTTATGCAAGTTATCCTGTTGTGATTTTCTCTTCTTTTATTGAAAAACTTCGAATTTAGAAAGAGAAAAGATGTCCCCAGGACAGTAAAGATGATAAAGTAATTCCTTCATGTGTTTATGGTGCCTTCTGAGAGAAACACATCCTGTTGGTGTCCTTTTTGTAACTTCCTGAGTCTCCAGAGCACATGGAAAGACTGAGCTGTAGGAAGTCAACTTGGCCCCCCCTGAAATGCAATAGTCTCTTAAGAGTGTGTGACTGCATTGACAGGTTTCACAGAGGAAATGGAGAAGGGAGGGAAGGAAGGGGTTACGTTTCTCCTTTTTCACTTAGTGGGAACTTCACTGGACTGCTCGGATAATCTCTCTGTATTCCTCCCAGGCTATTTATCCTTGTTTCCACCAGCAAACCTTTCTTTGCAATCCTGCTATGGCTAGCTATTATTTACAAGAGGATTTTAGAGGTTCTTTTTGTTGTACTTAGGGTGGGGATTTTTAAATTAAAATCACTGTAAATTGAAGATCAGTGAGCCTTGCTTCAATATAAAGGAAGTTAGATAAAATTATAATGAAATTTACTTTTAAATAATGTAGGCCTGAGCTAGAAAGGGTTTTTTGATGGAAAATAAAATTAAAGGAAGCTCAAAAGGTCAGGAGTTAAAAATATAAGAGAAAATAATCATGCAAGGATCACAAAACACACAATTGACCTCTGACAGACATTCAGTATTCAAAAAGATACAGATTACCTTAATTTACTAAACACTTAAAAGGGATATAAATCCTCATGCTTCAGAGCTAAGCCAAATTTCAAATGAATGGAACGAAGAAGAGCAACTTTCACTATATAAAGCTATCATTTCTTCATTGTCCATAAGGAAATTCCTTGGGATTTTTCTCCAGTGCTAACTTCTGTCAGGAGCAGGTTGCTGAGGCTGCTTCTGGCTCATGGGTCAAGCTATATTTCTGCAGTGCAAGTGACCACAAGATGAAGTAGATATGGTGTGATTTTCCCCTTCAAGAAACTGATTACAGCACCAGCATGTCTTTCAGGAAATCTTTGGATCCCTGCTGTCCTCCTAAGATGCTCTAGTTCAGCTACTGGAAAGAAGACACATCCCAGGTGACCCATTAGGAGAGAGGAATTGGGAAGCACATGCAGAAGAAAATAGGATCCCACAGGCCCTTTTATGCTGTATTGTGCAGGATATGCTTTGTGCAGGATTCTCATCAAAGGTAGTTTTGCTTTTAAGAGGAGTTTCTTGATTCAATTCAGTCATTTTTGTGAGAATGCTAATAATCTTTCCATAGCAAGAAAATAGGTCTTTTAAGCTTTGGCCAATGATCCAATTTTTTTTCAGCTCCATTCCAACAAAGTCTTCTGAAGTCCCCAAGTGCACAAACAAGACAGATTGTAGTAAACTCTCTAACAACAGATTCTCATTTCAGTGGAGTCACAAGTAATACATTTTTATCCATATACAGGAGCAAAAGGCTCTGATGTGGTAATTTTCACCTCCTTTACTTCCTTTTCTCCTCCTTCCTTTGTATTCACCTCAATGTATTTAAATCTAGAGACACATGGCTGTGCATCTGCATTCATAACCCAGAGCTGGAAGGCCCTGTGCTACACCCCACCAGAGAAAACTGGAGTCTAGGGCTGGCTTGGGATATTCTGAGGCTGGTCTGTTTTATCAGGAACAGCAGCTGGGACAGGAGCTGGTCCAGAGAGGACCAGACAGGCTGCTCTCAGCAGGATGTTTTTCTGAATTGGGTTTGCTGTTACTGCTGGTTTTTTAATTGCCTAGCTGCTCTATAAAAGGCACTCATAGCTATGGTGGACCCCTTGTAGTCAGTTGAATAAGTGCAGGTTCTAACGTGGCTCTTTTCACAGCTTTCAATTTTCCTGTCAACTCAGAGTTGATATTTTGGTAATACTTTCACATACTCTATTCTCAGGGTTCATACCCATTTATTTTTTTCAAAAGATGCTGAGTTATACTAAAATTCTAATAGAACTTTTCTTCCCAGATACTTAAATTGCTCTTGAAAAGCTTTTCAAGATTTTTAAGCTGTAATTTGTTACATTAAAAAAAAAAACCCAAAACAACAAACAAACAAACAAACACAGCAAAGTTTATATGTGCAATTTTAACCAAAAAAAAAAAAAAGTGTTGGGAATTTTGATATTCATCCTGCTCAAAGAAGCAGGATTAAATCACAAATGGGCCTAATGTCTGTGTAAGCATTGCAATCAGAACAGGGAACTCTTTGAAATTCAATCACAGCTATGGTGCAGGAAATTTCATCACAAGTAAGAATGGAAAAATTGAAAAATGTATTTTAGTTTTCTAATACCTCCTGTAATGCAGAAGCAGCCCTGGAATGCACATTCAAGACTGCATAATCTGGGAATTAGCTAAAGAGACAATGGCAGTAAAGATTCTTTAATTTAAAAAGCTGAGTGCTTAAATGACACAAAACCCACTAAGAAAGTGCTACAAAAGATGATGTGAACAAACTGCCGGCCACATAATTATTCTCCCAGCAGGCTCATCAGACAATTCCCAGCATGTCCTCCTGCCTCTTCTGGGAATGTTTTGACTAAATCTAACAAAATAATGGCTGCAGTCACCTCCTTTTATAGTCACTTGGGATACAAACTGGCTGCAGTGTCAAGTCCTTGCAGGAAGGCAGAGTTCTCACCAGCAGTATTTGACTGTCAGATGCAAAACACTTGGCAGACACACAAACATGTTGAAAGCCATTAGAAAAAACATCCCTTTTTTCTAGACTGAGAAGTCCTCAGGGAGGAAGCACACTGAAATATGGACTTTGGATATGTTTCTTTTTAAGAGAAGAGAGGAGTTTTTTCTATCACTTTAGGTTCTTTAAGGAAAAAGTACAAATGCTCTTGGAAACTTCACAAGAAAACCATTCCATTCACTCTTCCTTAGCATAGGCATTATCTGTGCCCTCATTAGGAACGTGCAACTTGAGCAAAACTAACTTTAGAAGCCATTTCATAGCACTTGTCCATTCATTACATCTTTCATTCCTAGTCACAAATATTTGTTTAAAGAATTTGCTTCCAAAAATAGAACTAGATCTCAAAGCTTAATATTATGAGCTTAATGTTATGAGCCTGCCCATCTTGGGAGGTTCTATTAATGTTGGATAGGCACCAAAATGCATTTCTCCCTCCACAGATGTGGAGCTGAAGCAGTACCTGGGGCCTAAGTCAAAATGGCCCTGTTGAAATCGGTTTCCTCTGGGAATAAAAACTCCCATGTGAGTATTGCTGTGTGTGCTAACATCCTTTTGTTGGGGAGAAAAGTTATGAATCTCGTGGTGTTTCTGATTGCTTCACAAATTCCTGTTCCTTAAGGTGAGAAATGGCCATTAGCCTCTCTCCTTCTCCTGACATGGGTCACAGTATCTCCTTATCAGTGCAGCAAGGCATGTAACTTGTGAGTTAGGAAGAAGGCCAAAATAAATCATCCAGAATGAAAGCCCTGAGGTGTTCCTTCTGCTGCATCCTCAGAGGACAAGTAGGAGTTTTGTAACTGCCCATCCAGCACTGGCAATGAGCTCATTCCTCTTTCAGCTCAGGCTTGGCTGCCCTGTTTTAGGTAATCCTAGAAAGGGAAGGAGCCCTGCTTCTAGAACTTTTTGCTTGTGAAATGGTTATGAAGTTGAAAATGTTATCTTTAAAACCTCTTTAGATCTCTGAATCCTCATAAAGCAGAGCATTTTAATTTTGTTCTGTATTTTTTTACTTGACTCTACATGGTTTACAAGCTTAGGAGAGCTAAAAGATCTTTTCTGCCTTTGGAGAAAGCTGTCTTCACTGGTGACAATTCAAAATGTTAGACTTTTTCAAAGCATGTTGTTTCCATGTCTAAGTGGATAGGTCCATTTCAGTGTGTGAGTGAGAAAGTCTGCTCTCATCTGTCGTTGAGTTTATGCAAGTGTATATTCTTGGACCAGGCTCCTCTTGTTTTTATTGGAGGTACATACCCACAAACTTCACCATCTCAAGTTACAGAATCAAAACTGTGTTGAAACAGTTTGTCATGAGTTTTACAGTCTAAGGTAATATGTTGGATAATCACAGAATCAAAAAATCACAGAATAGTCTCAGTTGGAAGGAACCCACAAGGATCATCAAGTCCAACTCTTCAGTGAATGGCCATACAGGGATTATAATGGATGATTTTCTCCGGATTTCATTGTAAATAAAGTTAAGATCATAATCCAGAATATTCTTCCTTTACAATACCTTAAGAATTGCTAATAGAAATATGATCCCCAGTGTTTGTGAAGCTAAACTTCATGTGAGATAGATGGCAATATCCTGCATCTTCCAGAAAGATTATCTCCTTCATCCCTCAAGAGATCTGTTTCTCCTTTGTCTGGCCTGCTCCACCACTTTTTCCTGGTCACATTTGCTGTGTAAAGGCTGCTCCTGTTGCCTCTCATTCTGGATCTCACAGAGCCAGTCCCACAAACAAATTATTTAACTTGAACATATGTCTGCAATGCTCCCCAGATCCCCTGCCTCCTGCCCACAGGACCACAGGTCCTGCAGGACTGGCCTGGATGTCATGGTCAGAACTACCACAACTGCACCACAGTCCCAGGCTTTTTGCTGTCCCCAAAAAGGACATTTTACTATTCCCACTGAATTCACTGGAGCTGGGATTTGGCAGCTGCTCCTTTTGCTCAGTCCCCAGAACCTTGTGTCGGTAGGTATGGGTTCATTCCTCATGGATTCAGGCTGGACAATCTCTTCTGCCAGATGGCTGGGAGCACAGGTTACATTGGTGATAAAGGTGCAAGAGGACGAGTCCTCACCACCTTTCTCTTACTTGCAGGAACCCAGCCCCACTCCATCTCTGCTGTGTGCTGCTGAAGGTGGAGCCAATCCCTCCATCTTCCCAGTCTTGCAGTCATTCCCTCAGGTTCCAAAGGCACTGACCCACTGTTTTATCTGAAAACTTCTAGTTGAAGATGTGGTCTGAGAAAAAAGAGCATTCCTTTTCTTTGGGGTATATATTTCCCCCTGCACATCTCATCGCAGCCTGATCTGTTTAAACATCAAAAGTACTTGTGTAAATATATACAACGAGGCTAAGTGATTAGAATAATCTAATGCAAATTTCAAAGACTCTGAAGAGATCTGAGAAATCAACACTGTCATAAGTTTCATTTCCACAGCATGAATGGAAATAATATTAGTAAAATACAGTTTGTACTTCAAAGAAAAGAAGTGTCGAAATGCTAATAAGTGAGAGGATTGCTGGAAGGTGGTGAGGGGAACATGGCAGGTGCAGGGTAAGCTCTTTCTCCAGTTGTAGATGCATTTTATTTGTTCATAAATGCTTTAAAAATATAATAACCTCTCTGTGAGCAATGAAGCATTCTTTTCCATTAACTTTTGCCATATACTATTTTCATGCATCCTCATTCATTTCCTCCTTCAACTCCACGGGCCAGCACTGCCCAGGGCATGGCCCTGGCCTCTCTTGCCAGTGACAGCCACCACACGGGCTGAACATAAGAGCCATGTAAAGACACCCCAGGGAAGGGAAGACCTCTCAAAGGCAGCATCCAGCTCCAGCCACCCTCTTCCCAGAGGCAAGGATCCCTCTTGGACAAAAGGGAACCTAGCAGGAAAGCAAAACATGGTGCACAGATGACTCAGGCAAGAAAATGCAGTGGAGGCATAGCCCCTATGGGTGCCACCAGTCTGATATCTGCGGTTCTTGTTCACAGCCTGAGCATCTGCTCTGTCCCCATCATGTCCCAAAGTGGCACTGTGTCAGCCCCGCTGAAGGGTGGCGGAGGAGGGAGTCAAGGTGTGGGGGCATCGTGTCTCCCATCTGATGGGGTCATGAGAAAGCCTCATCTAAACATCCACTTCAGACTCAAACTCTGCCAAGGCTGCACAGCAGCCTGCCAGCAGGCAGTTCATAAAAAGCTCCTGGGCTCTGGAGCTGCCAGAGCAGGAGCAGCCCCTTTCCCGTGAGAGGAAGTGGCCTATCTGGCCTCTGAGCCTCCTTTCCCTCCACTTTATCCACTGAGTTCCAGTGCAACTCCACTGCCCAAAGTGCTCATTTCCTCCATCAGCATCACTTGCACTGAAAGTGCAGTGGACAGCTCCTCAGGGAGCTGATGGAGATGTGGCACATCAAGGCTAGGAATATGTCTCTTCTTTTCAATTCTGAGGACAGGCATTTTCATGAGGGAAAAAAGATACATTTTTAGATCAATAAGAGGTGAACAGTTCAGAAATAAAAGCCTTTCCTTCAGAAATGCAAATCATTTGGATTGCTAAAACATCTCCAGGGCTCTAATGATCTAAAGCACTATATTTTTTGCTGTCTGCAAAGCAGCCATAGGTTGACCTGTGAAGGACAATTTCATTTCAAGTGACCTGGGGAAGCAATAAAAATGAAAAGACAAAATGGAAAGAAATATTTATTTGAACACTCATGGCACTATTTTTGTTTGCATCATAGAGATCATCGACCAGTTCTGTGTGATCTTTCCACTCCCTAGAAATTGCAATGTTCCACTACAGCAAATGTGCTGTTTAAGGTCAATCATAAAACAGCTACGAGTACAATTTAAGCTTTTGCAATTACAGGCAAAACAAGAGAAAAGGTACTTTGTACTCCACCTGGAATTCTACTCACTCTGCACACTGTTAATAAAATACAGATGCAGCTCGGGCCAGTGGTAATCAAAAGTCATTAACATCAGAAGCTGTTCAGTGGCCTGTATGAGTTGTATTTTGTTGGTCTTAGCTCAGTTCCCATTAGACAGACATCTACATTACAGGCAGAGCCATTGTGCCATTGGCAAGGACCACCATGACACATATTCTCACTGAAGTCCCCTTTTGGAAGTGGGACTGACCACTTTTGGACACTGTGGGCTCCCTACTCCCCAGCACCACTTGTGCTCATAACCTCCGTGGTCCCTGAGGGCAGAATGTGCATGTGCAGGGCTTTTGGGTAAGCAATAAAATGCAAATAGGGGCCAACAGAGAAAGCCGTGACTGATGTAAGAGCAGCAAGAAAAACCTATCAGGCTGTCTGTCTTACGTGGAGAGACGTGATACTTCTTCCCCTTCTGAACATCCAGAACCAGTCCCACATGTGACTACAGCCAAAGGCATTGCTGCAACAAGAGACACTGTGTGCCTGCAAAGCATCTCTCTGAGGGTACGACATCCAGCACAGACAACCAGGGCTTTGCTATCTAATAGATCCCGGATCAATTAGAAGAAAAATTTGGTAAGCACATGTCTCTTCTCTGCCCTGCAACATTTCTCTAACCTGTCTGTGTTTTTTCTCCTGTGAGATTGCTAAATTCAGAGCATAATCCTGAGGCAGAACCTCGCATACCACCCTTTTTGGTCCTGCTCTCTCTAAACCTGCACTGCATTTGGCATGGGAGAAACATCATTTTCCATCCCTGTGTTGCAGGATCACCCTTTCTGAGGCACACAGGGATGCGCTGCCAGCAGGGCATGCTGTAGCCCAGCTTTCAAGCCTCACTAGATCCATACGCTTCCAATGAGCAGGGTGATTTTTCCCCTGGTTTCTGCATGGTTATGACTTGTAGCTGTCTCATCCATACAACCATGGCCATATGCTCTTGGGTTCCAGCAGGAGCAAGCAAAGAAATATTGCAGTCTTCAGGGAACTGTGTCTATCATTATCCCAGCTGCCACCACAACAGGACAGGGCTGGGGAGCTTCCAGTTCTCCTATGGAGACTCTCTACTCTTCTGTGACATGATGTTTTGCACTCAGATTTGTCACGCATCTCCCAGGTTGGAAATAATATTTTGAGCCATTAAATCCCCCAGTCCTGTCTCCAGTAATATGCTTCATAGAAAAATGTCTGGAAGGCCTTTTTTGCTGTGAAAATACAGTAATAAATTTGGGGTTTAAGGCTGTAAGGATCTAGAAATATGTATTCATTCATTGAGATGCTTTAAAAAGAGTACAAAGCTAAGCTAGTGAAAATAAAGTAGGTCTGATTTATACAGTAATACAGTAAAAGGGCTGTGCAGGAAAAAGGCAAACAATCATTTTATGTATGTTTATGCACATTAACATTCTAAGTGATTATACAGTCTCTAACATCTAGATTTTCATGGGGTTTTGTAATGCTTCAGAGGAATATAGCTGCAAATAGACAAGTATCAGTTTGATTTCTTTCATTTCAGTAACAGCAAATGCATATTTTTGCTTTCAGATTCTGCCTCTTCTGTCAGTAGTACTTACATTTTTGTCTGCTTTTCTGCTGATTAAATTCCACTGATGTCAACTACAGCCAAACCTTCATGCTTGCTAAATGTGTGAACAAGAAGGGAATAAAGGCCACACTAAACAAACGAAAGTCAATCATCAAGGAATAAGTGGGGCTTTTAGCCTGCTCAAAGAAAAGGTAAGTGGAAGGGCCTTTATATAACCCTTCCTCCATGCTCAAAGGTGGATGGTGTTATTTAAATAAAAGCTTATTTTTTGCCTTCTTTTTTCCTTGTGTGCTCTCAGAGGAAATTATATTGAAAAGGCTAAAGCCACTGACATTTTGGTGTCCTGAAAGAGTGAGAATGTAAGCTGGAAATTAATGGAAGTGTATCCCTAAGTATATGATCCATTAAGTTGTGTTGCATCCCTGAGAAATGAAGCATAGAGTATTTTCCTAAAATCAATATCCTACGGGGGTGAAAGCAAGATTAGTGTATTTCAATGCAACAGCCCAGTAAGTACCTAGGTATAAATACAAAATACCTCTGGTTTACCTAAAGGGACTGCCCTGAATAAGTACCAATGCAGCTGAGGACAACCCAGGGCCTCTAATGCCAGCCTGGATGTCTCCAGGCTGGTGTTTCCAATGCTCTGCACCTGCCAGTGGCAGCTCACTCGAGGGTAGGAATAGGACCTCCCATGCCTGGCCTGAAATGGATCTGAACAGATGTTTTTAGGGCTGGTCAGCTGCAGCAGGTTGTCTTTTCAATAGGATGAAATAAAGAAAATAACTCTCTGAGGGGGTTCTTTACATTGCATACCTGAACCTTAAATACAGAGAGAAGCCAGGCATTAAAAGAGTGCCAGCTTCAAAAAGTTGTTGGCACTGACAGATGTGGCTGATCAATGGGTTTTTTTGCTACAAGGGGAGCTTTAACTGAAGCTGTTTCCCCTTGGTCTGCTGCCAGGGACAGCGGCAGAGGTCTCTGAGGAGCTAAGGAAGGAAGGCAAAGGAGCCTGGAGGAATTCCTTTGTGGCAGTGACTACAGACCAAGAGAAACCTCTTAGCCATATACATCTTTTATAGCCAAAAGCTTTGCAAATATTAAAAGCAGGCAGTAAAACATTAAAAGCAGCAGCTGAAAAGAAAGTCAACTCAATCCTCAAATACTCTTTTCACAGTATTCTGTCTTCAGGTTCTGTGAGTGGCGGGTGAGATGAAACATATCTGAAGTCAGGTGCTTCTCCATCCTTCCCTCTGCATTTGGCATACTGGGATCTAAAAAACAGCGGAATTATGAAGCTGCAGCTGCCCAGCACAAGGGCTCTCTCCCCACTCTCAGTTCAAGCAAAGACAGAATCACAGAATGGGTCAGGAAGGAACAAGAGTGGGTCATCTGGTCCAACCTCCTTGCTCAAGCAGGGTCATCCCAGAGCACAGGAATGTGCTCAGATGGTTCTCGAATATCTCCAGTGAGGGAGATTCCACACCCTCTCTGGTCAATCTGTTCCAGTGCTCAGTGCTCAGTAAAGATTTTTCTGGTGTTCAGGAAGAACTTCCTGTGCATCAGTTTCTCCCCATTGCCTCTTTTTACTTGGCACCACAGAGATAAGGCCTGAGCAGGGGTTTTTCCTCGCTGAGGGGCCTTGCCCAAGCCCAGGAAGCAATTTATGCAGTTTAGTGTGCCTCAGCTTGGGATTTCCCTGGTGACCCCCGTGCTAGAGCTGCAGCAACTCTCTGTCCTGTGCAATGCCCTCCTGGAGCATGTGGGTCCTGCACAGCGTGACCAGAGCTCCCAGGGTGCAGCAAACATACTCTCCCAAGCAGTGAGTGTATGAGTGCCATCTTGCTCAGGCTGCTCTAGGGGGGGCTTCAGCATCTGCTATATATTGGTCAGGAAGCCACAGGGTCAGACTTGCAACATCAGGCCAGATGTTAGAGATGATGTCATCCCCACTGCACACAACCCTGCTTTGGGGCAGCGGGCCCATCTCAGACACACCCAGAGGAGCTTCGACCCACGCGGTTCAGGTGCTGCATCCTGCTGAGGCACCTTGGCTCAGGAAGCTGGGGCTCCTCCACTGCTTTGGGCTGGTTTTTACCACTTCCACAGCAAGATCAGGTTCCTCAGCAGATGTTAAACCCACACATGTGAACCACACACTGACACACTCCAGTTACTACCTCTTGGGCAGTAAAGGAGTTAAGCTGAATTTAGCAGGACTCTGGTGTGACCAACAATCATACGCAGGAAGGAGAAGAGTCAGGGTCCCTGTAATGTCACAGACTTAAACTAACTCTGTCTTTCCAGCTCTGTCACACCCTTTTTGAAGCAATGATTTTTAATTTTTCTTCTGGAAATAAAACAGATGCTTTTAGTAAACAAGCAGAGCCCTTGGGTGCTGCATCTTTTTAACCAGATGACAGTGTGACCAGAAACCATCTCTCAGTGGGATGACTTTTGCCTTATCTCTAAAGTAACACATTTGCCTGATCAATCAAATATAAAAAATACAATTTAAAACAGCTGAATTTTGGGTTTCTGAAATTCATTACATCTTTAGACTGTTACTCTTATCCCCTAAGCTGCAATATAATTTTAGTTAATAACCTCCTCCTTCACCTTACCTTCTCCTTCACTTTACAGTATAGTCCCATTTCATCCCTTGCCTTTAAAAGAAACTGATTTGATTTTTTGGCTGCTGGGGAGGCAGGGGGGATGGGGGCAGAACAGTGAGGAGAAGGAAAAGCTGAGTTTGTAGGGGAAACAGGATTGCTTTTGTGTCTTGCTTTTCTGTCTGCGCATATAAAATTGAGGCAACGAGTAAACCTTCCCCATCTGTGACTATGCAGAAGTAGGTTACACTGCCTAAAGCAATCGCAATAACTCATTTGCCACTTCTACAAAACTCTCTGCTTTATTAGTTTTATGCTGATAACTTTACTTTCCAGGTATATAAAAAGTAGGTAATTGAAATCACAAAGGCAGCTTAATACCTGAGCTATCCTATCATCAGTTGGATGGATCTGAAACCAGATTAATACTGTGTTCGTTCTTTCAACTGGGCAGTGACACAGTTTATTTATCACGTAACTGACTGTTCTCTGTGTAAAATGGACAAGTGACAGAAGGACCTTTTTTCCTGACAAGTTCTGTAATATTTAGAAGCACAAATTTAAAACCATCTGGTCAGAAGCTACTCTTCTACTGATAAAGGCACAATGGGATAAATCTGGAATCCAAATGTTTGTAGTAGTGGCATTAGTAAAAGCAGAGAATTTTACAAACTCTCTGGATCTTCAAAGTGTTATAGAACTCGGGTTTATTCATATGAAAAACTAGTGTTTTTGTGGCTTACAGGCACAGATGGAGAAACAGCTTTTACTATTTCAGCCCTGATGGAATATTTCATGGCAGCTAACAAAATGCAAGAATGAAATTAGAGACTTCTCTTTCCATGGCAGAAATAAGAATAACGACCACAGATTTCTGGTGCAACCAGATCTCAGGATCAATCTGAAGTGACTGATAGCATGCAATTCCAACACCTCAGAATATATTGCAGTATACAGTAGACTTGGGAATTCCATCTCCTGGCACTTCTACTTCATCTTCCACACCTTCAAAAGGTATTCAAGCATGATATTGGTTCCCTCTTCCCTGCAGAGTGTGGCTGTAGCAGCAAACAGTTGATCCAGTGTGCCATAAATTTCCAATTAAGATGTCAACAGAGGTCTCAGGATATGTGAAAGCTGAGTTTGGAAAAACTGTTTTCAAATTGGGCTCTTAGAATCAAGATAAGGTGTTTGATTTTTCATATGGTAACAATTGGTCTACAGCCAGCTGAACATGAGCCAGCTGTGCCCAGGTGGCTAGAAAGGCCGATGGCATCCTGGCTTGTAACAGGAGTAGTGTGGCCAGCAGGACCAGGGCAGTGATTGTCCCCCTGTACTCAGCACTGGTGAGGCCACACCTCGAGTGCTGTGTCCAGTTCTGGGCCACTCACTACAAGAAAGACATTGAGGCACTGGAGCGTGTCCAGAGAAGGGCAACAGAGCTGGGGAAGGGTCTGAGGGAGCACAAGTCCTGTGAGGAGCAGCTGAGGGAGCTGGGGGTGTTCAGTCTGGAGAAAAGGAGGCTCAGGGGGGACCTTATTGCTCTCTAGAACTCCCTGAAAGGAGGTTGTGGCCAGATGGGGATCAGTTTCTTCTCCCAGATAACAAGCAACAGGACAAGAGGAAATAGCCTCAAGCTGCACCAGGGAAGGTTCAGGTTGGACATCAGGAGGAATTTCTTCACAGAAAGAGTTGTTAAACATTGGAACGGGCTGCCCAGGGAGGTGGTGCAATCACCATCCCTGGAGGTGTTCATGAAATGACTGGACACGGCACTCAGTGCCATGGTCTGGTTGACAAGGTCAAAAGTTGAACTCAGTGATCTCAGAGGTCTTTTCCAACCTAATTAATTCTGTGATTCTGTGATTGCAAGTGGATACTTGTCATCTCAGCACATTTCTAACTTTCCCAAGATCAATTGCACAACTCCCGTAATTTAAATTACAGGAAAATATTGTTTGCTGATTTCCTACACTTAACAGAGACAATTTGACCTGAGTCTTCAGCCACTAATTCTATATGTGTATTCATTAATTTTGAATCTCAGAAATTGGAGAGTCCTGTTGTCTGCAGAAGACCAAAGCACACAAACAGCTTTCTCTGCTGGTCTTTTTGTTCAGCTTCAGAATGAAATGTTGTGTGCTGTTAGCATGGGTTTCAAGGCTCTGAGCAGAGGCATTGCTTGAGGGAGCATGGGCTCTGCAAGCAGCTGGAGCTCGTGCTCTTTGCCTTCGTCCTTGATTAGACTCGATTCTTTAGGCAGACACAGCTCCCTGCAAATCAGCGTGCGGTGCTGGGCTGGGATTCCTGAGACAAGAATTGCCTCCTGCTGTTCGCAGCTGCCAGTTCTGGGTAAATAGAAGTGAGTTGTGCTTGGGCTCTCCATCACTTACTATATTGCAAAAGCAACTTCCAAGGCTTCATAGGCTTGATCTCACACACCAAATGGTCAATATTAGTGACAGAAGGAACACTAATATTGGGAAAAGGGCAACACAATGGTGCAGACCCTGCCACAGTTGCAAATGTGTCTGAGCAACTCTGAAAGGACTCAGGCAGTCTCCCCTGAGGTCCTGCAGGCTCAGAACAAGGGGGAGGTTGTCCAAGGTCAGAAAACACAGGCTGCATTTCACTGGCATCCAGCACATCCTAACACAGTCATGGCTTACTGGACTAGACATCAACTCCTGCAGTTCAGTTGAACCTAAAGGTGAGTGGGAAACAGTGGGGCTTTGGCAGGAGGGAAAGGGGCTGAAATTATGCTGAGTGAAGGACCACAGCCCACAGAGCACTGTTCAGCATCCGGGGAGCTGAAGGGCTACAAGAGACAGGAAAAACAAGCCTCAGGTTTATTAGTAATGTATTTTGGCAATATTCCATGTATTAGAACAAAATGCAGATGCTAGACTTAGTCCATTAAAGAACATGACAGATCATTTGGCTTTTGTTCTCACCTTAGGGTATTTCACCAAAGGACCTGAGCTTAGTTGGAAACAAAACACCATGTCCTGCAACTTTATGGGTCAGATCACTGCTTGGGCTGACGCTAATTCTCTGTCAGCTGCAGCAATGCCTGTCACCCCAGGGCATGCTCTCCTGCTGGGCTGCAGCTTATGAGAGCAGCCGCGGAGCAAGTGGGAAGACCTCTTAACTTTCTCTATAAACCTGGAAGCAAGTTATTATCTGAGAACCAAACATCTCCAAAAGGACAAAGACTTTCAGATATTTTTATATCGCACTTTAGGGACTCTGGCTCATTTTCAATGTTAATAATCTGATATAGCTGTAATATTTTTTTTTAATACCCAAGAAAAAATTACAGCATATAAAAGACCATGAGGTTATATTTTAGTTTTCTAGAAGCTGAGATAGTCATATTAATATATTATGAAGGCATTGTAACAAGAGTGCTAGGATTTTAATGATAAAACATTCAGGGTCAGCAGAAAATATATATCATCATCTGCAAATTCATTTTGGATATAATAAAATAGCATAGCATAGGAGATCTGTCACATCTTAAATAGGATAAATGTTATTTATACTTTATGCCGCAACATTTTATCTTCTGAAGAAGCGGGAAGGTACAGCAGGATTCAGTACACGATCATGCGGCATCTGCAAATGTGCAGAGCGGCCACAGCAGCTCATCCAACAGCAACAGTCCAGGGCTGCAGGAATTGCCATGTGTGGGAATGCTGGAGGCCAGCTGAGGAGAGAACCTCACCTGTCCCACACATGGTGTCCCTGTCACCATGCTCACCTGTCCCACACAGAGTCAGATGGGCCCTGCTGAAGGGGTGCAGGTGGGAAAGAGGTTATAACAAGGGGAGCAGGCAGTGAGTGAGCTGTGAGATGTCAAGGAGCTTCGGCCAGCTGGAGTCACTTGACCTGGGGGTGGGTGACATCTTGGGTTTCTCTACAAGGGAAATGTGATGCTCAGGTGCAGCCGGTGGCAAGGAGAGGGGAAAAGCTTGTGGCTTGTGAGTGGTTTCCTTTGGGAGTGAGCTCTGGTGCTTGCAGGGTGCAGCAGTCCTGACAGAGCCCAGGGAATGGCGGGAATCTGTGCTCCTGCACCAGCAGGATGTTGGGCACAGGTCTGCCCTCAGTTGACTAAAACTTACTGACTTAAACCAAGGTCAGAAATGTTGCTTGCAGGAAAGGCTTCTTAAGCTGTTAATTTGCTGATGACTTTTTGAACTGTTGAAAAAAAGGGCAGTGTTTCTCTGAAGGTGTGATACGCTTAGATGGAACCTGCTATATTTTGTGTTGGCCCTGTCTGCTCAGAAATGCTTTTGACAGTAGATCACAGCAGTGTTCTTGTGCAGTACTAGCAGGTAAATGTCAGGAGGGGATCTTTGAAATGCATGTAACATCAAGAAAGTGGGGAGAATGTGGAAGGAATGCAATTTATTATCTAATTTCTGAATTATTCCTAATGTTCCAAATCTGGCAGCAGCAGTTGTATGCGCTAAATGCCTGGTAAGGAATTGCATGGTGCTCCACAGGAACTGTGAATGCTTTGGCAAACAAAGGCCCCAAGGTTAAGCTCTGCATAATGCTTTCTTGGCCTGCTCTGCCAGACTTAAGAGGAGGGTGCTGAAAAAGGCAACTGTGAGCATATGGTGGTGTCCTCTGCATACCCTTCCTTCAAAGCACTCAGTACAGCTTTGTTGTTCATAGGGGAACATCTTTACTGAACTTCCTACATCTTTTTCTCACTTAAATCTGTGCTCAACAGATTATTATTTTTTAATAAGGTAAAAATGGTAATAATGAGTTCTGTACAAGCTTGTACACATGTTCTGTTATTCCTGAGGAAGAAGCAGAGTGCAAATACCTTCTCATGGGATGTAGCTTTGCAGTAGTTGCTTTTCCAGGCAGGATGCATTTGGGTTTCTGCAGGCTTTCAAAGTAGTCTAGTGAAAGGTCACGTTTCAGTTGTTACCACCTTGAGCTGGCACACCCTGTGCATTGTTGTTGACATCGAGGGTGAGGTCTTTGCACACCTCTCCTGATGGTGGGAAAATCTCAAAGGGGCTCATCCTTGTCTCTGCCATCAAAATAAGGTGCTGAATTTAAATCACACTGGAGGCATCCCAAGGGTTTATGTGCCTGACTAGCAGGGAATCACTTTCAAAATAATCAACCTCTTTCTCTATGCCAAAAATAAAACAGTAGGAAGAGCAACAGGCAACTATAGCAGTAAAATACTTGTATTACTGATAAAGAAATTGTGGGGGGTTGGCATTCTAACACTATAATAATTTTTTTTTTTTTTTAATACTTAGTGGTTTTGTAATGTGAAAATCTACAACAGATGTGATGTAACATCAAGATGAAGTGAAAACATTACTCAGGCCCTGAGGCACTCAGTATTTCTCATTTCGGAAGGAAACCAAAGTGAATTTCAAATTACAGTTAAGATTGGGGAACACTGTGGGAGAATCACAGGCTGCAAAAGTGAGGTTTAAAAGAATGCAGCAAACATTTTAGCATATTTTAGTGTTAGAAATTAGTAGGAGTATGGATAGCTACAATAGGCTTTCTCATGCTTTGCAGTTTTTTCTCAGCAAACCTGCTTATCTGTAGCAGCTTAATTTGGTGAGACACAGAAATGCAATTTTTCCCCCTTCCATATTGAAGTACAGGCTTGTGAACCTACTTTTGTAGGTTTGTTTAGCAAAGGTAAATCAGTGGCTTTTCTATTCTTCACATCTGTGACACTGTCTTGCTGGCTTTTGTCTATCCTGCTTATGGAAGCCAAAAACTAGGCCCTGCTTCAAATTTCCCATGTGTGGTAGCCAGTTACAGCACACTTATCTTAATAAAGGAGTGTCATTTGTTATAAAATATGTTTAGTCTGGAGCTTCATGGGTAGGAGATCAAGAGTCCAAGCTGCAGAGGGCTGCTGCCAACTGGACTATTCAGGCTGTGATTTTGTCAACTACCGTGTTTTCTATTTATGTACCTACAAAGAAGAGATGATAAAATTTGTCTATGTCCCAAGTGCTTTGAACTTTTAACAAATATATATTAATTACATGAATACTTTCAGGAGATTATGGCAATTACACTTCTGCATCTTGTAGAATCTTATCTCCTCCTGCTTTAAGCAGCTTCATTTTTCAGAAGGCTTGAAAGCACTTTCCAGTGGAACTGTTGAAATTTAGAACAAATATTTTCATGCTAATGGTTAACATATTAACCTCAGGTAAAAGCTTTGCTTAATCTTCCCCTCTTCCGCTTATGCTCATGTTGTGTTCTATAATACCTCCTGACATTTACGATGAACTGTAGATACTGAAGATTATTGAATTGTTCCCACTTGGATAAATGGGAACTTTGCCATTGGCTCCTCTGGAAATAGGATCGGGACCTGGACAGATGCATGTAATGTCTTGTAAGACATGCTAACATCTTTCTGCCTGAACAAGTAAGACTCTGAGCACTTCTAAGTTTGTCCTCTAGCTCTCTGTGACATGCCTACTACTACTACTTTTTCAGCTGCTCAGTACATTATAATGATCTTCCCATTAATTTTCTGGAAAGAAAACCAGCAATACTGGATTGATCAAAAGACTCTCAGTCACAGGTGCTAAATTACACCTGAGTATAAAGGAAAATGCATTAAATCTACAGGAGTACCAATGAATTCATAATGGGCTGGTGCTGTCACCATCATAAACTGCTAGAAAAGAGCTTACAGAGGTGGCCAGAGCTTTTTTTTTTTTAGGTTCTACAGGCACATTAAGTATTGCTGTGACTTTAATCCAAGTCCTACTTAAGGTTTGTTTAAATCATCATCACAGAGGTGAAAAACCTAAGGTTTTTTAAAACTTAAGTTTTTTAAAACTTAACCTAAGGTTAAGTGTAAGATTTTATCAAGGTCTTGGTTTCCTGGAGTACATGTAACTCATGGGTATTCCTGGTTACATGTTAGAACTGTCCCTCTCTCAAATCAGAACTTCCTTTAACCAGGGACAGGATTTTCAAAGGAAATGTACAGCAATGAAGAAAAATGGAGCCAATATGATTTTGTCCCTGACCTGTTTTTCAATGAAGTTAGAATACATGTTCATTTTTTGTTCCATCCTGTTCCTGCAATTTACCTTAAGATAACCAAAATTATGTACTATCTCTGAAAGCAAGCTCTGAGGGCCTATCCCAAACAGAGGACCTGCTTGTAGCTGTACTGAATAAGCAGAGAAAATGCAACACATTGCATCCTATCGGGCCTGTGCAGCCACAGATTGACGTTTGTCTGTTCCAGCCTGAATCCACCAGCTTACTTTAAAGCAGCTTAAACTTGCCTGTTTTCACCCCTGGAAGGCCAGGCACTGCAGGGCTAGTTCCTGATCCCCCTTTCCAGACAGGCTGACAGCACAGGCATTTTCAGTGGTCTGAACAGCAGCATAAAAGAAAAGCAAATAAATGTCCACTGAGTAGTGATCTTGCTAAATTACAGCAGGTACCTTGAGCATCTGCTGCAGGCACTGCTGTGGCCCTCACTTCCAATGTGCCATAGTGACACACATTAGCTCTGGAGTATTGATCTAGCAAGGATCAGTGCAAGGGCACTTCAATGAGAAAATGAATAATTCTTTACTCTGATTATGATGATTAATTCTGTTATGTCAGCAGCCTTTGGCACAGCCCGTGACAGCAGCAGATTTTGGAGGGGAAAAACCTAATTCAAGAGCCAAGAACCTTAAAGAGGAGTTTTGTGTGGTTAAGTAATATTAATAAATGACACACAAGCAGTTATAATTTTACATATATGCAGAAACACATGTACTTTCCTCAGTTCTGTACAGGACTTGGTACTAATGTATAAGTGTATTGCATTTGAAACATCAGCCAAGATTAAAAAACTGGCATTGTTGCTGGAATTGACCAACCACAGATGGACTCAACATGGAAGTTTTTGGACCACATGAAACTGAGCAGAAATTCTCTCCCAGGTGCCAATTTCACAAATAAATAATCAGTGTTGAACTGGCAGGTGTCCCACTTCCATCACTTCAAGTTTGGTTATGCAAAAGACTAATCAAGACATCTCTCAGGTACATCATTTAAGATAGGCTTTTGCACATGATATTGGATGTCTCAATGTTTGAAGGGGATCTGGCTTTCAGACAGTGCATTAACTTGTTTCCTCTCCAGTTCTGAAGGCATGCACTGACCAGTTGTGCCCCTTTCTGCTACAGAGTTTCTCCCTCAGCTGCCATAACCAAATTGTGCTCTTTGGCAGTTTGTTTTTGTCCTGGATGGATCCCAGCTCTTGTCTTTCATGCATTTGGTAGGAGACGTGTTTAGGAGGGAAGTATCAAGAACAGGTTTTCCAATCCTGTTTTGCTAGGAAATGTTCATTTGAGAATCATTAAAAATGATTCTCAATAGGGTATGCTCTGAAAGAGGAGTGAAACACCACAAAAGCAGGTAATGATATAATCAGTTCAGGTATTTGACAGATAACAAAAAGGGCTCTCTTGCATTAAAGTGTGACATTTAGAAAGCTGGAGCAACACTTTAGGTGGCTGCCCTTGTATCGTGATCTGTCTGCTGTAAAACATTCCCCTACAGAGGGAAAATAAATGCCATCACTTAGATCTGGAGATGGGTAATTAACATGTTCACTTTCAAATCAGAACCACTGCAAACACTTCTGCAGGTGTCACCTCCTCAGCTCAGATGTGCTGATCACTTGCCCTGTACTGACGGGCTTCCACAGAACAGTATTTGGACCCAGCATTTTGAACCCTCTATGTTTTCTCACCTTCTCAGTTCACATACAGCGTTATTTCCTACCTAATTTTTCTTTTTATCATATGCAAGGAAAAGAGTTGAAGGCTAGGCACAGAAGAAACCACTCTCCTTTTGATCTAATGGGAAACTGCCTTACAGATTTTTGTGGCAGAGAGGATACCAACATTTTATTTCCATAAAAGTTTTGATTATCTGGGGTGCTCTTACAGTGACTATATATAGCCCCACCAATTAATATCTAATAACAAAAATGCTGAAAAGGTGATGTGCAAATACACAGAGAACTACATTGATCTGCCATACTGACATAAACAAGGAAGTCATTCCAGTGTCAATTTACACTTTGTATACAACCTGCTTCCCAACTATTCAAGGGAGATCAATATTTATGACAGTTCATTAGAGAATGAAGTTGACTTTTATTGTGCAGACCAAAAAAAATGCAGTCACCAACCCAACACTGCATTAATGTATTAAATCAGTTAACAAAATGATTGTAAAAAATAACTTAATTTCTGATGGGCAAATGGAAGCAAGTTCTACAGCTTTCCCACATTCCTGTGTTGATAGGAGAAAATGGCATTGAACCATTATACTCAGTAACTCAAGGACAAAACAATTCTGTTGTTTAGGGGAATAAAAATATCCTGATTTTATCCCCCAGTCCCAAACCCAACATCAGTTCATCTACAGGAAAAATTACTGCAGAAGTCCCACACTCTTTATTCTCTAACTCTGATATGTAAGTACCTGATAGAGCTATCCTACTGGCATGTACACAACTCAGGGAAGCATTGCTTGGCTCCTTCCAAATGTTTTTAGCTTGCCAGCATACTAAGCTTAATCTTCTGATTCCTCATAATGTGCATACCCACTAGCATAGGTCCTTCCTAAATTCAAATTGCTGAATACATCTGTGGCCTCAGAATCTGAATCCTTCCCTCGCTCATCATTGTCATCGTCATCATCATCTTCTGCTTCATACTCATCATATTCCTCCTCACGGTCACCTGCATCCCCCGTCTTGCTGGAGGAAAGGTTTTTCCAGTAGGCATCATAACCAGAAGCTCCATCTGCATCCTCTCCGGTCTGTCGGCCAAACTTCAAAGAGCGAGCTGCAGGCAAAGAAAAATCATCATGTTCCCACCAATCCAACATTTCATTTCTATCTTTTTTTTCACTACTTGAAGATTAGTTTAAATGGCAATTATTTTTCATTTTTTCCACAACTAAAATCTCAAACTAAACAAAAGCTTTCACTCTCTTGGAATCAATTAATGGTTGAGACTGCTCAATTCCAGAACTCAGAAACACAAAGTTTTTCTCAAAACAAATAAAGCAAAACTGTGCAAAACAACTGAACTTAACCAGACTTTACTCAGTGCTCCTAGGCAGAAATTAGTCACTAATGGCACTTGCATGGCTTGTTAGCTAGAGAAACTGGCTTACTTGACATGCTCAGATCCTTTGTCTGCTGTGTTTCATGGCCACATTTAGGGCAAGGAGGCTTTTTTCCTTTTTCCTGCTTGAAAACCTTACTTCGCACATGATCGTCACAAAAACAAGCCTGTGTGTTGAAGGAAGAATAAAAAGGCCAAATGTTTTAATCATAGAAGCACATTCTTCAGCAAAAAGCAAGCAAAAATGTGTCTAACAGCAGCAGGGTTTTCTGGCTGGGATTAAAATTTAATGAGGTCTCTCTTGCAGTGGACGTGGGGTCTGTGTACAGAGGAACCACTCTGTGTTCAATGTGATTCCAGGGTTTCTGGGGAAGAGGCTGAATAAAAGTGCCAATAAACAAGCAGAGAAAGTAACATACTCCAGGGCTGGATTGCAGAGCTGCCCACAAGGAGCCTGGCAAACTTGGGTTTGTGTTGACAAGCTTAAATAAACATAATGAGATGTATGCCAGAACATAACTATGCAGGGCCTGAAGGCAAGAATTAGAGGTGGAAAGTTCACATGCTGAGCACCAGGGTGCAGTGAAAATACCTGGGAAAAGGAATGATTTGGAATAGGCCATTGATGCCACAGGAGAGTGCAGGGAAAACATATGGAGGGTAAGAAGTACGAGCAGGCAATGAACCAGCACCTGGAGAAATCTGGGCAATGCTGATGATGAAGCAGGTGGAACTTTTTATACAAAATTACTTCTGAGTGTGTAAAACCATAAGCCTGATGTCAACAAATCAGCCTGTTCATATGTAAAACTGGATTAGCTGTGGAGATTATTCCTTTGGATGCAGAGCAGAGATTTCTGGTCAGATCATCACTTGACTGTTTAAAAGAACAACTTTTCTAATTATTTTAGTTCCACATTGGATCAAAACATATTCCAAAGCCTTGGATTCTGTTGAAGACCGAAGATTTATTTTGTTGTTTTGGTTTTTTTTAAAGCCCCAACATGGTGCAAGCCCCACTGAAACTAAGAGGGCTGGGCAAAGATCACCTCACACTGTCTTGTGGTCAACAGGCAAGCATAGATGCAAGACCTTTTGTCCCTCACAGGTCTGACCCCAGGCTACAGAAACTAATACAGAAGTATGAATTTCCTTTTAATCATGGAGAGGAAGACATGAGAAGGCCTGATGCCAGATTTGGAGGCCATGGAGAATGAACCTAAAATCAGCTCCTCACAACTGTCTTTACCTTACAACGCAGGCAGGAATGCTGCCCCAGCCTGTTACAGGAGACACCTGTTGAAGAAAAGCAGTATGACAAATTCAGAACTTGGAAACTGCAGACCTGTCATGTTTTTAAAACCTTGTAAAAGTATGCAATACCATAACTGAGGCATTTCTTTTTAATTCCCTGACACAACTACACTCTGGCAATGTGAATCAGTCATTTTACCTCACAGTAACATTTTACTAATTTTTTCAACTCTAAACCTCACTTTGACACAAAAAATGAATTTCAAGCGGGGAAAAATGTTTAACTATTTCTTGAGCTTCCAAACTTTTAAAACCTGAAGTTTCAGAACCAATTTGTTATTAAGGTTTCATCTTGCTTTTCCTTTTCTCACAACATTCAAAAGAAGGAGTGCTTGAGATGTAAGAACACTTAAAGCTTGCAAACTTCCAAACCTAGAAAAGTTGTTACATTCTGTCATATCCTCTGGAAATGTACTTGCCTGCACAAAACTTTGTAAGAGAGTCTACCTGTGTTAAAGAACTGGAGCTGGCACACAAGCTGTAAAGAACAGAATCAGTGCCCAAAATTTAACTTGTCTTGAGCTTCAAATTGTTTTTATTATTCCACTAGAGGGAGCACAGTAAAGGCAAACACTCAGGAATAGGCAGCAACACGAAGTTTGGTGAATGGCTTTGGTGAATACTCCCCAAGAAGCAGTAATATGTACTTTACCAGTTTCTGTGCAAGTACTCATTCCTTTCCTCCCTGCCTAACCCCTGTGACAGCAAAGTTTTTGAATCTGAAGTAATAAATATCATGAGTTCTCCACATGAGCAGGACAGATATGGGATTTAGAGCTCTGACACATGTTTAAAGACGGAACTGGAAATGCTGACACATATATATTCATGTTTTTTTGAGTATCTGCACTTCAGAAAACCTCTCTCAGATAGTGATGGAAAGTAACAGTATCTTTCTCACAGATAAAATGGATTTAGACTACAATTGCATGACTACATTTAAAGTCCTTGTATTCTGTAAAAGCACAGGTTTTATTACCTTGTTACCTCACACTGACAAAAATCTTGTCTCTACCAAGTCTGCGCTGTGCTACAAAACACCGAACACAGTGAAAACCCTGAAAACAACTCTCTATTCAGGATGTGATATCACATCTGTGAATTGAGAGCTTCCAACAATCATGGAAAAAACATTCTTGTGGAACAGCTCTTGCTGCTTCAATATTGCTATGAAGGAAGATATTCTGGCAAAATACATCAAGGGAAACTAAGCAAGGTTTAAAAAATAGCTGGCTGGGAACAAACGTATGGGAGATGAAAAGGAGATAAGAGATGTCTAAAGACACTGGTTGTAACACTGAAATCACAAATACTCTGGACCAGGAGAAATCAATTAGGACAAGAGATTAGTCAGTTCAAAGGAAAACAGCCTTATGATAAAGAGCACCTTGAATTTCTACAATAAGGATTGAAAACGTTGTAATAGTCAAAATACATGCATACAAGTTTTGGGAAGGACAAACAAATGCTTGTCTTGTGATAAACCAAATCGTAGTTAATGGTGGCTAGGCAAGAAATACTGCTAGAAAAATTTAGTTATTTCAAATACGCATAGTCTTGGCTTGTTTTGTTTCGTTGTTGGGTTTTTTTTGACCTCTCTTGAAGTTTCCCTGTTTCAGCCAGAGATGAGTAGTGGGTGAGCAGTTTCAGTTTTGTCCACACAATTACTCAAAGTTCAAAAGGACAAAGTCTTCAGCTACCTGTTCTTTACTCAGGAAGAGCGAACATGTATCAGCATTTGATACATTACTGACACACATGTCCACAGTCCACTGGTCAGTGAGGAAATGAATGCTGAAATCATGCTCTGGACTATTTTTGTCACTTTCTTCTGTGCTCACCCTGTCTCACTGAGTCAGATGATGACTGAGTCACAGCCTTCCTCAGGACTTGAGGAGTTTCTAACCTTTCACCAGCATACAGGCCTTCCACAGCAATCTGGGAAAGTTTAGCCAGACTAAGACAGGTGGCATTGTTTAGGGCAGCTGTTTTCCAGAAGGAACATGTATCTAGAACTAGCTCATCATTGGGTCAGAAGAGTGGAAGACAGCTCCTTCTGCCTGCAGAGCTTTGTGGAGTGAAAAAGCAGCATCAGCAGTTCCAGTTGTTCTGCTGCAGCCACTGCCAGCACTGCAACTTTGGAGAATGCTGGCTCCTGCAAGGGCAGCTTCCCATGGGAGGCCTGTAAGAGCCCGCAAGGAAAACAACTGCCATGTATGCTCTGGCATGGAGGAAGGTCCAAGAAAGAGAAAAAAGTTCTAGTCTGGGTAACTGGATACCAAAAGCCAGTACATAGAAAACAGGCCCTTCCCTCCAGCAGTGGCAAAATCTACCTGGGAAAGGTGATGGAGAGTATTCTGGAGCACAGAGGAGGCAACTAGAGAGTCTGCTTGGCTGTGGTGAAAGGGACTATGAATAGCTAACTTACATTTAAATGTCTCTGCTTCCAGAACTTGGCAGCTGGCTTGATGTTCAAACTGATCATCTTCACAGAGGAAATCATGGCAAAAAGAGCAGGCAAATATTCTGCCTCCTGAAAGATTTATGAAGGGATAATAATCAACAATGGGCACAGGCATCAAGTCCTGCTCTGCAAACAATTTAGGTGGCAGTTTTGACTGAAGACCAGTTCTCCCTTCTGTCACAAATGCTTCAAAGTCCTAAATTAGACAATGCCATCCATTTTTACACTGAAAAATACCTGCTATCCTACAATATAAGACAGCATAACTATAAAACAAGTATCACTGCTAGTACTTTTCTTCATTTTGACTGTAGCATTAAGTATTTTTCTTAAATTAGATCACATTCTCATCCAGTCTTCTCCCCTCACCTCTAACACACACTTGAAATAAACACTTTAAAGCATTCCACAAATGGAGACCAGTATGGTTTCCTAAGCAAGTGGGAATCCAAGTACCTGTGCTAGTGTAGAAGAATGGAATGAGAATGGCAGGAAACTGTGTTGGCAATTTGATGCACTGCTTAATTATGTGAATAATTAAGCTGATAGAACCATTATAATTTAATTACAAAATCATCCCTGAATTGAGCACTGTATGTTCTTGAGCAGGTCATTTACTTTCCCCACTGCATAACATCTATTTTTAAAACAGGGAGAATCCTTGCTTTGAACAAATATACGGCAAGGACTAATCAGTGAAGACTAAAAAGGATATGTTAACAATATAGGTGCACTAACTTAAGCAACGCAAGGAAAGAATTATAATTTATATTTTCTTATTTTTAAATGTTAGCAACCTACCATGGTCCCAGACACTTCTTTCACACTCAATGCATTCTGCATCTGCCAGAGGGCACATACATGCGTGGGTGCTGAGACACTTCCTCCCGTGACACACCCAGGCTTCACAGAAATCACAGATTGCACCCTGCAATCACAGCAAGATATCATCTCAGGACTTCTGCAATACCAAGAGAGACACTTATCCCATAATCCTCAATGTATCCTAGTATGCATTCTCCCAGTCGGCTCATTTTGGTTGAGTGAGAGAGTATTGAACCAAACCTATGTTCTGACCAAGCTGCTCCACAGTTCATGTCTGTTTGCTATTCCTTTCTGCAGGATTAAGTATGATGCAAAATAATTCAGTTATCTATCTCAATTCTGTTTTTTACATTTCTTATTGCGCATTTTACACATGGAAAATTCTTTTCTCCAGTTAAAATCTGAGATCCATAAACGATAACAACGTTCTAATAAAAATGAAATTTTAAAGAAGACCTGAAAAATGCCTCTAGACTCTTACAGCTGAAATCACTCATTTGGATTTTAAACTCTGCTATATTAGAGAACAAGCTCTGCAGAGAGCAAAGATCAAATAACTCATTAGAAGTCAGTTAGACTCTTTAACTTTTATTTTGTTTAAATTACAAGATCTCCATATAAGCTATCCTTAACTGTAGCATTTAAGAAGCTTTCTCAGCCCATAGGTAACTAAGTACCATGAGCATTACATGCATACAAAGCTAAGAAAACAATGATGAATCCTAATTTAACTGTTGATGCATTCCCTCTTGCACCAGTGAATGCATGGGATGAGTTCAGGAATGCCAGAGCGTAAAGGCTGGCTGTGTTACTGAGAACAGCTGACGCCCGCTGCAGGCAGAAACAGGATACAGGTTTAGTCCATTTAATCCAGAGGCTGTGACATGTCACACCTTGCTTTCCAGAATGCAGACACTAACTTGTCCTTCTAACAACAAAACTCCAAAGGCCTGAAGGTATGATTATTTCTAATTAAGAGCCCAAATGAGGGGTTTTGTTCATTAAAATTCTCCCCTAACGGAACAGATTCCTCTCTGTGATGCTGATGATCTCTGCAGTACTAAGACAACAGTAACAAAAGTCTGCAGGTTTCTGCAGAATAATCCTACATTTTAATGAAGGCTTATTATTATGAGAATTGTCGATGGGGCATGTAAGGGTCCAGTGCTGGTCATGCATGTGCTTAGGGCCTGCCACCAACACAGATCCATTAGCATCCAGGACATGTGTTGGAGTCTGCAGGACCTGAATCCAAAACTGAAAAATTTGGGGGTTTCAGTATAAGGGAAAAATCAGTTTGTTACAGAAAAATGAGGAAAAAACCAAACTTGGCATGGTACATGCTATCATTCCATAAATATGTTTTATCTTTTTTCCAGGAAGATTTGCACAGAATATCCTTATAGTGCAAAAAAGGCTGTAATTTTGTATACATACCACCATAGCTAGTCCAGTACTGTACACACCAGCATGTTTTATAACACAGTCTGAAGACTTCATCATGCACTTGGTTTTTCCTGTTGAAAACAAAAAGGCAGGCAACCATGAGAAAACTATGCAAAAATACAAAAAAAAAATACAATGCATGTTCATGTAAGAACAGCACTTCAACTAAATGCCTGTGTTTAGCCATAAATCTAGGTAAAAAAAAAGCAAAGATGTTTGCATTATTGCTGCATTCTGCAACCCACCTTCACACCTCCCTTAGGTTAAATTAATTATTGTCTGTTTTCAGTCAAATCTCTTGCCCCTGTACTGAGATAGTAAGACAATATGTTGGTCTTGCTCTGTGTTTTGAGGCACTGGCAAAAATTTCAAACGTCAAGACTAAGGTTGAAGTCCAGCAATGACACCTTAAAGAGTTGTGTTTAAAAATGCTGCTAGTTCTGTCCCACCATAAAAGCAGCTAAGCTGGGCAGTGAGAGGTGGTGGATGTGGAGCACTGGAACACAGCTACCTTGCTCCCATCCCTCATGGGCTCCTCTAAGAAAGATGCTGTTGGTTTATAACCCCCAATGCTTGATTAAGCATCAAACAGCTCTAATGGTCTTTGTCTGGAAAACCCTGGGTCTCAATATAGTATGGTTGTTGATAGGAATGCTTTTCCTCTAGAAACATACTCCAGGTTAAGATAAATTCAGCACCAATATGAACCATAAAATGGAGAGTGTGTTTTTAGTACTTCACTGCACGGTGACAGAAGGCAGACTTATGAAGGGTGACACACTGCCACTGCACACTAACAGCCTGGCTTCCAGAAACGCTCGGTATCTGTGGGTCACAACAAAGGCACTGGAAGCTGCACGTCAGCAGCTCTGAGAGTCAAACTCCAAAACAGCCAAATTGCTTAATGACAAACTGAAAATCTGCAATGATGTGTTGAAACAGCGTAACAACAAAATTCACCTCCGTATGAAAAGAATATCCTGCAAGCCAGCAGCTTTTAGGGCATTTTAGCCTGATTCAGAGCAGTTCTGTCACTAGGAGTCCTTCTCTTTTAATTTCAAAGCATCAGCCCTCTAGCCCACATAAACAATATTGCATATTACATTACAACCCCATGCAAGGTGAATAATATATTGTTGCTTTAATTGATATTGAATTGCTAAGAAATTACATAACCCCTAAAAAAAGGAGAATTTATTGGTGCCTTGCTAGAAGTCAGAGCATTTTTAGTTTTGCTGCTATTATGAAACAATGCTCCACATGGTCCATCTACAGAAACAGTCGGATGTCTCAAACCTAAAAGGAAGTGAGACAAATTTTTCCAAAGAAAACAAGCCATGATCCAGGCTTGCAAACCTCTGGGGGTTAGAGGCATATATACTGATCAAACAAGATCACTTCTCAAGGAGGATATTCACAGCAGATTCAAAAGAACCTGCTCCACATCACAGAGGTACTTTAAGATAAAGCTGCTGTAACACAGGTACTGCGAGTTTAACACCACAAACAGGACTGAGGACAGCGTGTTTTCATTCATTATTTCTACTCACCACATTGTGCACAAATGGGCAATTTCTGAACAGAATTACAGAAGTAACAAAAAGCTCTATTCTTCTGTCGTCTAAGCACATAGAGGGGATAAACAAGAAGAAAGTATTAAGCTTTAAAAGAAAGCATTAAAAAAAGACCTATAAAATGTCTGAAATAAATATTAAACTTCTGGTTTTCAGAAGGGTAAAAATTCTTACCTTTGGCACTTATCACATTCCTAAAGAGAAGAAATAAAACACTGGTAATTATTTTCATTCTAGGTAAAACACATAAAATTTACAGACCTCCACAGGGAGTTATAATTAGGATCTAAAACTTTTAATCAGTATTCTGTCTGGTGCAAACATAACCTGAAATATAAAGGAAGGATAGTAGGAAGAATGACATTCTAGTGACATTAAATGCAGTCAAGGTATTATCACTGGGTTTCCATAATTGCAAATTAGGTATTTTAATATAGAATACTTTAGGTTAATTTACCATTGAAGCATTACAAGGATGTTTGGCCAAGTCTATGTTGGCTCTTGAAGCCCTTATCTGCTTCTCACGTTCCCGACGGTTCTCAGCTTTCTTACGAGCGCCAGTCTTTTTTTTAGGCATACTTCACTATCTGTGGGGAGAAGAATAGGGACGGAATGAATGCACACAAAACTGTGTGTAAATACATGGATACACATGACACATCCAGCACTAAATCTGGATCTTACAGCTCATGCATTAACTGTGCTTCATCTCCACTCATTTCCTTGTCTGAAAGTTTCTTTTGAAATGTAGAATAAGGGGACAACCCACGAGGACGAGCCATGTGATGACCCATAAAGAATCTTGTGAGCTGGAAAACTTTGCTGTCCAGAACTTTATGTTTAACTATCTTTGAAGTGTTTTGCCTTAAAAAAATGAAACCCTTACATCTGTACGTTTATTGGTGATGGTTCTCTGGCTTTTGTCAGCCTTGCCTGTTTAATAAGCATCTGTAAGGACAGTTGCAGCATCAACAGGCAGCCAAGTCTAGCAGCTTCAACTTGGAAGAAAAATTAGTATCTTCATTCAAAAGGTCTTATAAACCAAAGAATCCTAACTCTCCTGAACACAGAAATATATTGTCCTCACCAGATACTAAAATTGGCTTTTGATAGCACACATAAATCAATTTTCTTATCCTGCAGCATTTTGCACCGTGTTTAAATCGTATTAGTGTCATATTTTGTAGTCAAAATTGTATTGCTGTGCTGCCTGCTGGCAACTGTCATTATTCTAGAGTGTGACATTTCTGACACTGGGAGTCCAATATGAGGCTCCACACTCATTTTCAAACCACTCAAATGCTGATTTAACAGCAGAATCTAATGGTTAGTATTTATACCTTGACTTCTTCACATTCCCTCATAATGGAAAGCACCAAAATGACAAACTGTTTTCATGAAAAGCACTGCCCCAGTGCCTACTGAGGACACAGATTACGAGAAATTTTAGATGGCAGTTTTCAGAAAGTCACACTGAACTAAGTAACGACAGAATTGCAATGTCAGGTCCTTTTAGCAAAGCTGTTGAGTGAATCCATGCTTTCAAACACTGTCCAATAATAACAACATCCTACAGATCAATATTCTTATCACTCTTTCCCTCTGGGCTTTCCTTTAAGTTGTTTGTTGTCTTCATCCTGAGTTCAAATTTTTTAAGAAATTTACCATCTCTTTAGTTTTTGGATTAGTTTAACAGTTATGATTCCAGAAATCATGACAGCATAAACCCTGTCTACCTTCAATTCCTTTCAAATCAGAATATCACCTCTTTTGAAACCACTAATTAGTATTCAAATGCCTCTGCAGTGTGTTCTACGTCCACTTTTGGCACACTGTTACCAAATGCTCAGGCAGGAAAGACCCAGAGGAACCTGTCTGCAGTCCAGCTCCCCTGAAGGGCGTGTGGGAGAGAAAAGTGCATCTGGAGGACCTAAATAAGAGGCTGTAGGTCCATGCCTGGTTCCCTCCTCAGCCCCAGAGGGTACAACTGTGCTGCCCTCCAGAGCACTGGAGCTCCTGAACTGGGAGCATTCTGCACGAGGGTTGTTTCTCCATTTGAAGTTTCCTACTCAGGAGTGAAATGCTGCAGCATGCCTGGGTCACAGCAGCAGAAGTGAGCATGGCTCTCCAACTTAATGGCTGATGCTGTGGCACAAGGAAGCAGAGTTCAGATATCGGGAGGCTGTGGAGGAATGAGGTGAACGGCAGTTCAAAGGAAAAGCCCTAAAACGTGTTATGTGAGTATTGGGTCTCCAGCACTGCATTCCATTCTGTAAATTTTCACCTCCTGTTCCTCTCCTGCTGCATTATTTGTTAAGGCAACCATGGGAAAAGACCACAGATTTCCCACTGCGGCTCCAAAGACTACTGGTGGATTTTAACTGGTGGTTGTGCTATGTGAGGTGCATTAACAATGCCTGGCATCTAAGTTCTGCTAAAGTCACAGCTTCTTGTTCTTGGTGAGGTCCTAAAAACACACCCTGACAGCATCAGCAGGTTCCTGGATCTTCTGTGCTGAGCAGGACAGTGCCTTGCCTCGTTATCTGGTACACGGCCCACCCTGCTGTCACAGACATCGTGAACAGCCGGAACGAGCTACTCACTGAGGGGCAGGGAACTGTGGGGCTACCCTTGTCAGGCCACAGATACCAACGCCCAGAAGAGGCTTTCCATATTTCAAGGTTTCCTGTGCTTGACCATCAAACAGCTTCCACCCTCTGTGTATTCAAAATCTGTTTCACCACTCGTAAAAAACCACAATTAAAAAAAAAAAAAAAAACAACCAACTGTATTAACAGTAGTTCATCTAAAAAGGACCGTGGACTGAACGCCCTAATAATGCAACAATCATTTTCCAGGCACTGTGATGCCCATGACTTACTCCATCTTTTAGAAGTAAGGTGGCTAAGAAGTGCACTGTGGGCCCGCAGCATCTGGGAGCTGCTGTGTGGTAAGTGCCCGGGTGCGCGGGGCTTTCCTCAGGCGCCCTTCCGACCCACTCCCTCCTCAGGAACGGCACCTCGTCCCGCCGGGAGCCGGACGAGACCTGCTCCGAGCCTGTGAGGTGAAGCGCCGACAGCAAGACTGCTCTTCGCGTGCACACGCACACTGCCGGTGTTCAGCTTTTAGCGCTTTCCCTCATCTTCATTATTTTCGCCCCCCAAACCGTGCCGCATCACGCTGCCAACCTNCTGGCGGCCGCGCGGAAGCCGGAAGCGGCGGTGCGCCGCAGTGCGCTGCCCGCCCGGCCCGCGCCGCCCGGCGGGAACGTTCCGAGCACGATTCCGCCGCTTTCTCCTTCCTCAGGGAGCTGCGGCGTGGGCATCAAGAAAGGGCTTTTACAAGCGGTCTACATGGGTGCTCCTGCTCAGCGGATGGTCCATCCTCAAATTTTGTCTGCTTTCGAGGCAGTTGCACTTCAGCTTTCACTTGTCAAGAGACCAAATTTTGGGCATAGTAATTTCAACGACTGGTTGTGATTGTAATTGGCACCTGAAAAGTTATCTCTGAAATCTTTCATCCGTGGCTTGAGCTGTTTTTAAAATGAACTATTGATTAATCTTAATAGTAGATTATGTAACTTAAAAAGGGAAATTATTCCCGAGCTATAAAAAAACCCTGCACACAGCTCTGGCTCATCTGAGGTTATGCAAGTCACTGTCACAGATGGATATTGCCTAGAAAACCCTCTATGGAAATCATTAGAAGATGTATTGTATAGATCTATTTAATGGAAGATGAGTGCGTGGATCGCATTCCAGTGTATTTCACGGTCTTTCACCTAGGAAGGATTTGATACCTATTTCATATAAGTAAGACACAGGGCATTGCTTTGTGTGCTTTGATCACTGATTCGCTCGAGTGAAGCGGTTGTGTTGGGCACATTGTACTTGGCCATGTAATTCTTCCTGACAGTTGGCTGCTGGTTATGGAATGTGATTTTGGCTTAATGAGAGACACAGGTTTTCATGGGCCATCATTGCCTGTCCAGAAAGTTACTCTTAACTTTTGTGAGGCCACTGTTGACTCTCCCACAACAATTTGTTTTCTTGTCAAGCTTTTCCTTCAAGATGTGATCTTCACAGCAGGATGCACAGAAAACAGCATTCTTGTTTAGAGACAAAAAAATCGTGGTCACTTAAATGGATGATTCTTCTTCATGAGAAAGTGTGGGGAGAAGTAATTTTTAATTATTTTCAGTAGCCGTGGCCACACACTGTTTGACTAACAACCTAAGTAGAAAATACCAACTTTTCAGAGATGTTAGAGGGGTTTTTGAGTAAGCCTCACTTTTCTTAATGAATGCCATTTAGCATCAATATTCTTCTATTCTGTTTGTGACCATTGTAGTCTGTTTTAGGCAGCCATGAATGCAAAAGACAATGAGGATAAATGTTATAGCATTGGAAAAAAATACAAACAGAAATTTTAAATCTATTTTATAATTATTAGCCTCATCATCTAATCTGCTCTCATGAATGAATGGAGCTGTTGAAGGCCTATTATATATACACGGATGTGACTGGGCATTTTTACACAAACTCATGAATGAAGAAGAAGGAGAAATCTAGAAAAACACCAAGGAGATATGTGGACACTAAGATATTTATCTTAGTTTTCCTTTACCCTGTGAAACAGTATCTGCCTCGAACTATGTTCCAGGAACCACCCTCTAGATGGCAGGAGTTTGTCATTTCATTCATGAACAGTAAAACAGTAAAACATCTTATTTTCAGAACCAATAGAGTGGCCTAGGGCTGTAATACAAGCGAATTAAAAAAAAAAATTAGATGAGAATAGCCAATTTAGAGCTTACAGAATTTCCATTAGCAGTACTAAACTAGTCTCTGGGGAGCTGTTGCAGACTTGTTTCAAAGAAAATGCAGAAAGTAACAAGAGTCAGCCTCATTTTTAGAGGTATTTTCAGTTAGCTTTGTGAGAGAAGCAGTGGAGGGACAGTGAGTGTGTCTCTGAACTGTTATCATTCCCTATCACCTTGCAGAGGACCAGAACTGTCATGTCTTTGCTTAACGCCTACTGTCTGGCTGGCCAACATAACAGGACAAGGCTCTGTGAGGGCCGCCCTTCACTGCCTGAAAACAGTGTTTGGCTAGTCAAGAGCTTTCAAGACAGCATTTATTGGTGACTGTCTTAACCCTAAGCTGAGCTACCTGCAGAAGACACTAGAGAGAAAAGTGAAAGTCACTTCTGTAAACTAAATGATGCAATGACAGCAGAGCTGTTGGTCTTTCCACGCTAAAGGCATAACCCTGCAGCAGCATGCACTGGTTTTCTCTTCTGTTCCACTCTGCAGCGTCATCATGCATCTCATAGAGTTAGTTTTGCCTATACAAAGGGCCAGAGGATGGCAGTAAATCAGAATCTCTCAAAAATAAATGGCTGTCCAGGGTACAGAACATTGAAATTTTGAGCAATATCTTTCCACCTTGCTGTCTTTTTTGTCCACCTTTCAGAGTCATGTGGCAAGGCAGAGCAGTGGCACTATGGATTACATACTGATTGCTGGTCAGACATATGTTTTTAAGGCAGAAAAATTCACATTTCAAATGGGAATAATTCAGCAAAAGAGTGTTGCGAACAGTTGTCTGAGGGAAGGCGGGCTTGCTTTTTCCAGTGGCAAAGCTGAGTACTGCCATTGCAGCACCGTGTACCAGCTCACATGGACACTGACCACCTTCAGAGTTGTTGTGCTCACTTCTTCCTCTGCTCATCTCATAAAAATTCTTCCTTTGCTGCGAGGGCACGTTTCAGCTATTCACGTAATAACAAAGGATTCATGCCTTCTCACTTCTACTACTGAAAATTATTGAGATCAGAAAGGAAAATCAGGAAATTAGATGTGTGCACAGCCTCTATCAGAATGGCAATATTCTGGGGCAGATAAGACCTTCATATGCAGTGACACTGGACTATGCTGGATGACAATGAAATATTTTTACTGCCTTTTGCTGTGATGTCTCAGTCCCTTTAAAGATAAAAGAAAGTATATTATCTCTCAACTTGAAATAAATACTGGCCTGAGTTGTTGTCATTTACTGTCAATTGAATGAACTGAAATTTCTTTTTCTCTAAATAATATGCTTGTTCTGATCTAATTAAGCCTCTATTACCTACCTGCCTATTACCATAATTATCTTCCTTCTTGCAATGTCTCCTTGCAGCATTCAATATGTTTGCCTCCCTGGGGATTGCATTGTAAAATAGGTGCAGCATATACCTTTCTAAATGACCTTTGAAACAGCATACATCTAATTTAATTTGTTTTTAAATCCTGGCCTTGCAGCAACTGACCTTAAAAGTCATGTCAATATTTGTTTGATGTAAGATATTTTTGTCTGAAGACATTTATACTTGCTGATTTAACTACATAAAGAAATGGGAAACAAAGAAAATAACTTGAGGCAAAAATCTTTACTGATGTCTACTGAATTGGCATGTTAAAATATAATATTTTGAAGTAGGCCTCCTAGAATTAGATGTTGTAAAGATTTTTTGTGTGTGTGTTTTCTTTTCCCCCTGCTATTATACCTGATACTTGCAGTCATTAATCTTAGCCCTGGAAAGTCGTTCCCCAAGAAATTTCTAGATGGTTATTTTGTCTGGTCAATGTTTGTGGAATGTATCAAGAGGGAAAAGAAGAAAGATAAGAGATAAAACAAGAAGAGGGATTTTGCTGTTAAGTGATTAGAGTCTTGATTCAGGGAGCTCACTCAGTTGTCATCTTCTTTATTAAAATCTATTAATCTTTCTTATGATATTCAAGTTGCATTTTTTCACATTTCTTCCATGACTTCAACAAAATACTGAACAGCATTTTTATAATGGTATTTTACTGGGGCTTTTCCATTTTGTTTTTTGAGATGAAAGATATGCAGTAAAGCTAATACTTTATTTATGTGCACAATTAATGTGCCATCATATGTTAATTACCATATATTAATTAAGATTGCTAAGGTGAGGGGATAGTGCAAGACTGATCAGTTACTCATTTTATAACAAAAGGGGGAAGCTATAATTTTTTGTTATGGAGAAAGAACTTGTTGTCTGGTGGCAAGTTATTAGTATTGTTTTTCCATGATGAGATTGTAATATCATAACTTACCTTGTTTCTCTTCCCTCTGATCCCATCAAAAGGCTGGCACACAGTGATATATTTGCTGCATAGGTGACACTGGGAGGCTTCATTTGTGAAGAAGAGGAGGGAGATGCCTGATAAATGGTAGCACCTGTGTGACAGAAATGAAAAAGGTAAAAAGAAAAAAAAACAAGGTCAGACAGAGGATGACTGATGACAAGAATTTCTCTCTCAGTGCTGGAGGCTTGTCAGGTGGAAGTGGCAGAGGAGAATGAAAAATGTGATTATTTTAATTGGTCACAGGATATGAGAGTAATTCACATAGGTGATCAGGAGACTGCCAAGGTGATCAGGAAACTGAGAAGCCAGTCCCATAGGAGGAGGCCAAAAGGATGTGCTGTATCTGGCAAAGTGAAAGGTTAGGATGGGAGAGTGGGGTTTCTATCAGCGTGCCCAGTTAGGGGGGGTGAGCAAAATGCCTATTCTGGCACAAGAGCAAATGGGTATGAAACTTTACAGCCTGGGGCCACATGGAGAGAGAGAGAGAACAGCAGTGGGAGAGCATCAAGGTTCAGGGGACATAGCTTTGTGATGTATGAAGAGAGCTGACACAGTTTAATCTGGAGAAGGGAAGGCTGAGAAGATCTAATTGCTGTCTTCAAGGACCTAAAGAGAATTTATAGAGAAGACAGAGCCAGGCTCTTCTCAAGGGTACCCCGTGACAACATGACAGGCAACAGTCACAAGCTGCAGCAAGAGGAATTACAACTGATGTACAGAAAAAAATTATTTGAAGCGAGAGTGGTTAAGCAATGGAAAATCTGTGCTGGAGCCCCAAGCATTGATGTCAAGAAACTCTATTGTATTTAGAATGGACATTATTACAGTAGCACAATGAATTAGATAGAAAGGGAGCTCTAGAGGTCACCTACCCAAGTGTCCTCATGAAAGTTTCCACATCAAAGAAGGCTGGTCAAGGCCTTGTCTAATCTTAAATGTTGCCATGGACGGGGATTGCGCAACTGCTCTGGACACCCTTTTCCCAGGATTAACAACCCTGCCTGCAAAGATCCTGAACAGGAGGATCCTACTGATTTCAAAGGCAGTTGGACTGTGTCCTAGATGAGGTAGAATATTTGTTTGCCATATTTTTCTGAAATAGCTGTTCTAACAAATTCAACATTTCAGCTGTTCCATGTTTTTCTTCTGTTATCGAGCTGTGTGACATGTTCCTCTTTGGTGTCACTTCTTATCTAGATAGCAATTTTTCTCCTTTAATTATGGCTTTTCCTTGTTCAGTAGAATTCGTTTGTAGAAATCTTATGCAAATATGAACTGAATGGTTTTCCTGTCTAATTACAGCTCCATTTAGATGACATTAATATCAGTGGCACTGAGCACTGGCTGAATTAAATACTGAATTTATTCAGCTAATGAAAGCTGAAGGACAGATCATTTGTTTTATGGCATACAACATGGGTGGCTTAGCTGTTGATTCAGAGGACTGAAAGAGAATTTTTGCATCAAGTGTTCTCTTCCCTGACATTGTAAGGAGCTCTCTCTTATCATCTCTTTCACAAAATTAACAAGCTCCCATCTTATTTGCCCTCACCGTGTTTTTGAAAAGCATTGTGGATAAAGAACAGGATTGCACCCAGTGTAGCATAGCATCATGCAGCAATTTATCATATACTGAATTTCACAGTGTAGGTGATGTAATGCCTGTATTATAAATAAGATGTTTGAATGCAGGTAATCGAGTGTCAAATCAGATGCTTGTGGCACTAAGAAAAATGACACTTGGAACCATTTCTAGGCGTGGGCATCAGTCCTCAGTATTCTGATTGATTTAGAAAGCCCATTTGTTTATGTTCCACTGTTGTTAGTTGATATTCTGAAAATAGTTTCTATTCATTCTCATTTGTGTTTTATTAGATTTCATTTATAGTGCAAAGTTGTAATAACAGTTCTATTGCTTCTCAAGTACCTGTACATTTAGACCTATTGAAATGTCACTATAAATAGTCATGTGCTCACCATGTTCACTAAACTCCTTATTTATTGTGGAGTAATGAATCTGTAGTCCTACTCTGAGCTAGAGCTTATCCACTGGTGATATATTTTGAAATACATTTCCATTTTTATAATAGCTGTTTCAAGCATAGTGCTGTTAAAAAGCTGAGCAAAAGCCTTTTTGATGGAGTATGAGGGGGAATTGAAGAGTTTGTTCCAATTATTTTATTGTATTTATATATTATTTAAAACACTAGTGGAAACTGCAACACTGTTGTAACTAAGGACAGAAAAAAGTGAGCAGTTTCTGAAAACAGCATTCTGGGCTGGAAGCTGGTTTCTTTGCTCATTTTTACTAGGTTATATCTCTTTTTGACAAGATAGAGTTCTCTCTAACTCATTGTAGATGTGCAGTCTCTGCGTTGAGTGTGTGTCTGATGGGTCACTGGAAGTATCAAGGTGTTTGAAGAGTTGTTTGCTTTATTATGTTTCTTGTTGGTGTCGTGTCTCTGGGCAGACTGTTGCCATCTGCAGCTAGGATGTGGCTATGTATTTTATATGAAGTTAAATATTTGTCTACAAGGGGCTTGAAGCTGTAAATTTGCAATTTGCATGATGATGAGTGAAGTTAGAAAGGAATAACTTTTGGTCGCTGCCTCTTTCTCTTGGTCTGACCCACCCTGAGCCTGAAGACCTTCCAGGCATCCTACAAAAGCTAGTTTGTGTAACAGATTTGGGCTGGAAGATGGATGGCATGCCCCTGGCAGCCAGTGTGTTTCCAGGGCATTTTCATTTGTATCATTACCAAGGTGAAGTAAAATGTTGCTTGCATTTGTTTTTTGCAAGGGGCTGCCTGGTGGAGTTTATTTGCATAGTGGTATTTTTGTCACTGATCAGTTAATTTTAAATCTAATTCATTTCAGAATTTCAGAGAGTTAAATGAGCTCACTGTTTTCCTATGCTAAATCCAGCTAAAGTAGCCTAGAATGAACTGGAGCACTGGCCTAGAAAGGAAAGGCTTCACAGCCCATTACTGATCCCCTGAGCCCTCTCATCCCCTTTACTGTCGTGTAATGTTTGTTTAATGTAAAATTTCCATATAAAGCCAAACAAAATAAAACCCAAAATTCAGAACAGCAGCTCTTTGCCATTCAGATATTAAAATGTGAAGGTAGTGAAAATGAGGTTTCCTTTCATAAGTGCATTAGTGACCTTAGGGGAACCCTCAGCAGGGAAATGCCACAGTGGTGAGAAAAGGCTCAGCTCAGAGGAGAAGGTGGATGAGCCTCTTTTGACACCATGGGCTGGAGTCATGGGGGAGTTTTGTTTTCAGCTTCAAGGGAGAGAAGGCCCTTGTGGGAGCCTGCGAGGATCTCTAAAATCAGTGCTCTGGGCCAGGCTGTCACTGTGCATGTTACCAAGTATATCTGGTCAGGAGTGTGTCACTGTGTGACTGACTGAGGACTGCTGTGCATAAGGAAGCACGTCATTCCATGAGTCACTGAGGATTTCCATGCATGAGTGACTGTTTCTCTGCTCAAATATGAATAAATAACATTCAGAGCCTCCAGTCATTCTAAAAAGGTTTAATCAAGGCTATTAAATAACTGGATTGTCAAAAAACATCATGTGCTGAATTTATTCATGAGGTTTCAGGGACTAAAGTAAATTCAGCATCCCAGCAGTTTCTCCTGGGTCTTTTAAAGTTCCCAGAAAGATCAAAGGAAGACCTCTAATTAAGATCTTTGAAAATGTGAAGCCCAAATGGGATCACTTGTGTGAAAGGTGGAAGTGATGTGTTCAGAGTGCTGTGCACATATCCCCTCTTGTGGGATGCTTTCAAGCTCAACAAGTGCCTCTGTGGTCACTGGTGGATCTGTTGAGTTTTGCACAGCATCGGATGTTGACTGCAACATTCATCCATCGGTGAGTTGGGGATTGAAGGTACTTGGCAACGAGGAGAGAGCGTGTAAAATGGGAAAGACAACCTGAAAGTACTTGCTGAAGGTGCTGGGAGAAGGCAAGGGACAGAATTTCGGAGCTTCCTCACTGAGCATAAGGTAAAGTTACACGTTTTCACACGGACCTGCTGAGTCTGGCACTTTCAGCAAGACACTCACCTGGGCTGCCCCTGTGTCCCACTGTCCCCACTGTCACCCTGGCCTCACCCTACCTCTGCCCCATGCTGGCACCCAGGGGAACATTTGTGTCACAGCCTCCCCCACCTGCAGGTCTGTCCTTTCATCCCAATCTCTCAGATGCCGCCATGCCCCCGGTGGGGCACAAATGAAGGCAGATGAGGTGAGTGGGCCATTCTGTGGATGAATAGAAAGATACTCCAGGAATGCTATGGAGTTACCAGAGCTTTTCTAAAAGGCTATTTTTTTTCACCACAAAGTTGGTGAGTGAGTCTGAGTTTGACCTTGAGAGGGTTTTGAAGAGAATGGGGCAAAGGTCCGTGTTAGGGAGTGGTGCAATTTCTTCATTTCACAGTTGGACAGTCACAAGCATAAGGAGTCTCAGGGAATATCTGTGCCCTGCATCTCATAAAGAGCAGTGGAAGCACTGGAAAGGTGTTCTGAAAGAAAGCTAGAGAAATTACACATTCTTCCCTCTGATTAACCCAATCTGCCATTACCTCAGACTTCCTTGGATTCAGCTTCAACTGTTGCTCTTCAGCCTGGTGCTGATCTCACCCAAACGGGTGGGTATCTAGCAGATAGCATTGTTTGCATCTGAAGTGAAGTGGATGTAAAGTTTGGAGTGATTTTTTAATTGCTGATATTTTATCCTTGCTGTATAGCAATGCCCACCAGAGGCTCACAACAAATGCAGTGTGTCACAGCCCATCTAAGAACAGAGCTGGAGCCAAGGTGCTAAAATAAAAACAGTTATTGAAAGCTAGTCAAATATTATCCTCAGAGAGTTTGTCTCCCTATCTCTGTTGTGCAGCTACCTCTCTTGTGGAGCAGTTGCAGCTCATAAATAGGGAGCGGGAGTACTACAGAAATCCTTGGGAAAGAAGGATACAGAGATAAATGCAGGCAAACATGAAATACAATTATCCATCTTGGAAATGGGTTGCTACACAGCTCTTATTGCCTTTCCTTTGGGGAATTTTGCAGACACAGACTTTCCACTTTCATCCTGTGATAGAAGGTGGCACCTCCCATAGTCTCATACACATTAAGAGCCCTCACAAGCTTTTGTTCATTATGAACTGAAAGACAACATCCTTGCTGCCCACTCAATCACTGACAGGCAAGGCTGCGAGGTTTCCCCTGGTGGAGGCTGGTTGGCAATCGATGGATAAGCAAAGCCTCTTGGCCAGCCCTAGGTAATCCTGCAGTGCCCCCCCTGTGTCTGGCTGTTACAGGGCAGACTGTAGGGATGTCCTGGCTGGGCAGCTGCTGGAGCTGGTGGTGGCCGTGACATGTCTCTTGGCTCACATCCTGGTTTCTGTCCTGAGCTTGTGGGAGTTGACTGTTACCTTGTTTCTGGTCCCCAGAGATACACCCTTGCTCCAGCCCTTGGCCCTAACAAGTGGACAAGAACCTTGAGATGAGCCGAGATTGGTTGCACAGCTTAAGGTCAGCTCTTCAATGCCCTCTCAACCCACATATCACAGGGTTGTAGTCCCTGGTCCCTTGTTGGTCAGACTTGTTGGCCAGACTTGTTGGCCTGCACACCTAATCTTTTTTCTGTGTTTATGGCACTTGCCTTTCCTGTTGCAGTTTTTCATACCTTTCATGCTGATTTCGGAGCTGCTTCCTACAAACTGGAGAAAAAGTAAAATTGCAGTCCTTATTGTGCCAGAAATTCAAATTGCTAAATATCTCATATTACTATTATTTTGCTTTGAAATAGGATCTCATTCAACAAAAGCAAGCAAAATAAAACTGTGAGAGGAGGGGGAGCAGGAGGGGAGAGAAGGAAGTCCCAAGAATTTTCTAGGTGGTTTAGTGCAGTATGGCTGTAACATTTCCTGGTGTGTGTACGCCTGTAAAACTGTATAGTGCAGGAAAAGCTTGTGTAGCTTAAAGAGAGAACCCCAGCTATGCTTTTTGTCTCTTTATCTGGCCATCTGCGGGGAATCAGCAGTCAGAACAGGTAAGCTGAGAGAAGATATCACAAAGAATTACTACACATAGCTACAGGAAAGGCAGTGACTTTGGGTAGGATATGTTTGGGCTGAAATGCTGGGTTGAAACCATGAGCAGAGAAATTTGGGGAAAGGAGATTCCCATGAATACAGATGGAATCAAGGTTCTGTATGAAGTTTATGAATAAAAAGGAGTGAAAATTCTTTCATCAATTTTTCCTCATTTCATGAAAGTTACAGGGTATGTTGAACTTTGAGCTTCCTAAAAGGGCCTGGATTTGCTACTGATTGCCCAGTTGTGCTGGATTCATCTGTCTGGCTATAAAATAACTGAATCAGCAGTCAAATGAAAGCTGGCATGCTAGTGTAACCTGTGGGCATTAATTAATAGAATATCTGTGCATATGCATAATATTATTTAGCAGACAAAGTTCATTTGATGGAAGATATGAAATATTACATTAAGGCTAATATTTGGTATAAGAATTTAGAGAACTTTGCCTGCATAAAATATGTTGCAATTTTTATGGAAAATACAATAGAGATGTAAAACAATCAGAGTTGGTTTTTTTACTCTACAGAAAGTAGCCATAATAAGTTCAAAAATTTTAGATGGTATACTTTTATTACTTTCCTCTAGATACAACATAGAAATGGATTTTGTCGGGCCTAGTAATCTAGTTAGAATATTGAGAGTAGTTGAAAATTGGACTGTGATTCATGTAGTCCAAAAAAATAACTTTCTACATGAGCAGAAAGTCATCTATTTGGTAGAGCTACTCAGTATATTGCAGTGTCCAAGTGTAAGCCACAGTACAGTGATTTCCTTATACAGTACTTGTGTGCAATTATTAAGAATATTTAACATATTTAGTCTTTATTCCCCCAACATAATTCTTTTTTCAGTTTGACTGTCTGTTTCTCTAATGTTAATTAACAGCAGTGCTGGTAACAAAAAGCGAGATGAGGACAGTTGTGGATAAAGCATGAAGTAAATATTAATTGTGGGATTCTTTATTTAAAAATTAATTTAAAGTACAGTTACAAATAAACTCTCTAGCTAGAAAATTGGCATGTAATATATCCATGAAATCATTGAATTGGGTTTCTTTCCTTTTGCACTATTTGTCCTGCAAGCTTTTAGTATTTCAATAAATTGTAGCTGCTTATGAGGATAGCCTGCCACTGCTGCTAATTGAATGTTCCTGGATTGTTAGGTTTAAACTGTGATGACGTTTCCATGGTGATATCCGCAGATGATACTATGGCCACTACAACAATTTCTTTGTGCTGATGTGATTCTGAAGTGCCCACCTAGCTGAGGATGAAATCCCGGCTCTGCTGAAAATCAGTGGCAGTTTGGTGTTGACGTCAGTGAATTTTGTGTTGTCTCTATAGTGACTGGGTCTGGAAACTGCTCTGGAATCATACAGGTCCCAAGTGAAGGCAGTCTGTAGTCAAGATAATACTTCTGGTTTAAACTGTTCACTGTGTTGCTTGAAAGCAGGTGGAATTTGCTGGCATTCAAACCCACTCCCAGACTGACCATGCCTCCACATTAAATAAGTTATGCAAGCCATTTCCCTCACAACTTAAGCCCTCTGGGATAATTTTATTCCGTTGCATGGAAGCCCTTAGAATGGAGTGGGACAATATGGTGTAAGGGATCATGAAAGTACAGAAGATGGTTCTCTTTCAAAGAGCTTGCATCTGGATATGGATGGGCTTCTGAGAAAGACTGGGAAAGAAGAGGGAAAGGAGAATTGGCAGTGATCAAAGCAGATCAGTTGCGTGGCTACATTGAGATTGATATGTTGCCAGTTGAATAATTGCCACTGGTTTTAAGGAGGCTTTTGAAGGAAGACAAAAGGATTTGCTCTTCTGTGTGAAGCAGGTGGAAGAAAGCGCGGCAGTACTTTTTGGGAATTGAGTAGGCAGAGGGTGGCACGGTGGGTGAGGATGCAGCAGTGCAAACTTGAGAGGGATTGCAGTGCCCATTTTAAGGGGAAGTTGGAGGCAAAAGTATGGCATGAACAATAAGGAAGAGCTAGTGGATGAATATAAAGAAACGGAGGAAAAGGGCCAAGATAAGATGATGATCTCATTTTAACAGTACTCTGAATTGGCCTAAACATGACAAGTGCCGGAACAAGACAAAAGGAAGCTGATGAGATGGGTGAAGGAAGCTACATGACATGGGTGAAGCTCCTTTTAGGACATGAGATGGGTTCCTAGATAAGACATTTAATGTGCAAGTGCGGTTAAGAAAGTCCATCATTTTCAAGAGATTATGTGAAAAGAAATAGCAGGTTTTAGAAGTAATCAGGGTAAGAGAATCTTTGAAGTTTAAAACAGTTTTCAAACTTTTCTACCTTCTTATTCCAGCGAGACAGTCTTGGATCAGATAACAGTAGATAAGCATTTTTGTAATATTTCAACAGTCTTTTTAAGTTGAGAACAGGACAAGGGAACAGGACAAGATTGATTGTTGAAGGTCAAAAGATCTCTTAAGGAAGGATGTGAGCTGTGATTTTTATTATCTCTTCTTTTGGACTGATAAGTAGCTGTTTCTCCTAGCAAGAAAAATGTCCCAAACAATATCCCCTTCCTTGATCCCTGTGTTAAAGCTGAACTATGAGCATGTGGAAAGGCTCAAGAAAGACATTTAAGGAAAGTGAGAAAAGATGTATTAAAGGTACGTATTTTTTTAAATAGCTTAGAATTTACTACTGAAACTTTTTTTTTTAATGAAGAAACCAAACAATCTCAGTTGTGTCCGTTTTCTGTTCAGTTCTGTAACTCCTGAAAATATTGAGTAAATCCAGTACACTTGTGAAGACAGTTTTCCTCCTAGACTGCAGAGAAAGCGTTCTCATGGAGCAAGGGTGACCTCTTGTGGTTGGTTCTCTGGTAGAGATTCAGGCTTGGCCCATGCCTAAAGGAGTTTGGATCTTTGTTGAGTGAGGGAGAGTCTCAACATACACTAACTATTCATATAGCAATCCTTTATTTAAGTGGGGACTACGAACATACTGTCAGAGAGGGTGGTTTTGCCTCTTTGCTGGAATTTCACTCATGTTGAGGTTAATGTTCCAAGCTGAAATGGCTTTTTTTTTTTAATAATCCATAAAAGTGAAACAAAAAAGCAAATAAACTTTGTGTAATTAAAGCCTTCCAGGTCAATGTTCCTATCAGTCTAAATGGGTACAACCCAGAAGTTCTGGCACTCTGGTGGTATACCGGAAAGTACCATATTTACACTGTTTATGCTGAGGTAGACACTAAATATTCTGCATCAGCTGGAGAAAAATTTATTTCTAAAATGTCTTGCTTATAAGTAATCTAATTTGCTTTCACACTGGCTAGTGTTTTCAATGATACTGTGTGCTGACAATGTTCTTTTAAAGTTACCACTATCTCTAGTCATGTAAAAACTTGTATTAAGATTGCATTGTTTATGTTTAACCATAGTCTGGAAATTCAAAATCTATTGACTGACCCGCTTGCGTGTTTGAGAGAGGAAACAATTTGTCTTTTGTAGAACATCAAAATCTTTGCTAGACCTTCTTTTTGCCTCTGCTAGGTAGTGCAGAATGCTGTGAAATGTGATGTGCAGGAAGCCCCCTGTGCATGTGGACAGACGTAAGGTTTGTTGTTCTCTTTGGGTATGTGTTGCCAACGTTATTGTAAAATCTGTATCTTGAAGATCGGGAAGTCAGTACAAAAAAAAATTCTAATCTCAGTATATCAGTGAAGGAGCACATCTAAACTTCTCAATAACATTGGGAAGGCTTGATTAGAAACAAAGAGACTTCATTACCATGAGATGTCATTGTAACTGAGAGTCTTGGAAAACTCAGAGACTGCAGTGTGAGGTGTTTCAGGCTGCGTTCTTCTGATGGTTGATGTTAGCACAAAGCAAAGATCTTGTGCTTCAGTATCTAAGCCAGTCATTTCTGGCAGGCAGTGTAATATGAGCTGGAGGCAGTAATGGGAGGACAAATCAAGTTCTTCCTTGTGTTGAGGGATTGGCTACTGTCGTGGTTTGACACTGGCCAAACGCCAGGCACCCGCAAAAACTGCTCGCTCACCCTCCCCTGCCACAGCTGGGCAGAGGAGAGAAAAAAATTTAATGAAGGGTCCATGAATTGAGATAAGAACCAGGAGAAAACACTCCAAGAGCAGAATAGGCTCAGCTTAGAGGTACAAAATGAATTTATTACTAACAGAGTCAGAGGAGGACAATGAGAAGTAAAATAAGCCCTTAAAAAACCACCTTTTTCCCCTAACCCCTCCCTCCTTCCCACCAACAGTGCAGGGAGACAGGGTATGGGGATTTGGTCAGTTCATCACCTGAGTTCTTCTGCTGCTGCTCTGGGAGAGGAGTCCTTCCCCTGTGAGGCCGTGGGGTCCCTCCCACGGGAGACAGTTCTCTGTGAACTTCTCCAACGTGGGTCCACTCTCACGAGCAGCAGTCCTCCCAAAACTGCTGTGCCGTGGTTCTCTCTTTCCGCAGGGTGCAGTGCTCCAAGGACAGGCTGCTCCAGCCTGGAAGCAGGGACCTCTCTCTCCACCAGGACTCCCGCTGGATCACAGCCTCCTCCAGGCATCCACCCGCTCCGGCACGGGCACCTCCCCCACGGGCTGCGGGTGGATCTCTGCATCCCCCGTGGATCCCCACAGGCTGCAGGGGCACAGCTGCTTCACCATGGTCCTCACCACGGCCTGCAGGGGAATCTCGGCTCCGGCGCCTGGAGCACCTCCTGCCCCTCCTTCTCCACTGCCCTTGGTGTCTCCATGTTGTTTCCCTCACATGTTCTCACCTCCTCCTCTTCTCTGACTAGGAAAAAACTGTGCCCCACTTAATTTTGATTTTCTTCTTAAATATGTTATCACAGAGGCGTTACCAACCTCTCTCATTGGCCCAGTTTTGGCCAGCAGCGTGTCCATCTTTCAGAGCCATCGGAGATTGGCTCTGCTGGACATGGTGGAAGCTTCCAGCAGCTTCTCACAAAAGCCACCTCTGTGGCCCCCCCTCTACCAAAAACCAGGCCGTGCAAAACCAATACAGCTACCTACCAGGTACCACAGACTGTCCTAAAAGTTTTAAATATAAATAATGACATAAATAACTAACTAAATAAATAAAGTTTTTTATATGCTTATAGAGGAAGTAGAGCATTTTCTTTTTGTTGTGCTTTCCCTTTCTGCTTTAAAAAAGAGAAGGAAGACACAGGTGATACCTGCTCCAAGAGAGGCCGCTTATCCAGAAGACCATTCAGAAACGTGAAAGGTGCCCAATTAATCTCCTGTTCCTCAACGATGATGATGATGATGATAAAAATAATTATAGCTATTATTATTATTAAAAACAGAACATTAGCACGAAAACACAAGTATATCTATCTATCTATCTATCTCTGTAAAAATTGCATGCATACACACAGATTTCCAATCACAGGATCTTCCACCACTCTGAAGAGTGGAAAGTAGTGTTTCTCAGCCACAGCCTTCCTTCCCTTCTGTAGTGCAGAGCCCTGATTTGTCCCCACATGGTGAGGAGAGAAGGCTGGAGGCTTCTCCTGCTTCAAGGTGGAGAGGAAGTCCCTGTGCTTTCTCTGACTTCTCTGGATGTCCTAACACACTAAAGGGGTGAGGGCTCCTTGAAAAATAATTTCAGCCTTTTGTCTTCAAAAACTTACCTAAAGGCTGATTTTCTAAAACCTAGAAGGCTTGACATTTGATAATTACGGTAAAATATTTCTCTTAGAACTCTCTGGACTATTTGGAAGCAAGAAGGCATTTGGGGAGAAAACTTCTTGTTGGCTAACATGTAGCAGGACAGGTAGCTGCCACTAGTAATAACCAAGCACTGTGTTTAAAACTGAAGTATTCAAGGTAAAGAAACCAGAACAATGCTGTGCCTAGAGAACAGAATGACAGTTTTTTACTAAATGCATGTTTTGCGTGCATGTGTACTTCTTGTAATCACAGTACAGGCGGGGCAGCTTTGCCACCTACTGAAATATTTTGCTAGTTTTTATTGATCATGTGGATAGCAGGAGGAAAGTGATTTATGGTGGAAGTAAGTTTTTCTGTATTTGTGGGTAGCTTAGGAGTCAACTAATGAATTTCTACAAACTTACTTTGAAGATCAAAAATTAGTTTGTAAAGTTTGAGAAGCATAGTGAAATATAAACCTCTATATACATTCTTGAAATGCAAACACGTTGAAAATTTACCTTTTTTTCCCTAATGTCTCATAAAACATGGAGCTAGGAATGACACCTGATATTAAAAACAATGTTAACAATTTAAATGTTAATAACATCATTAGCGTTGTAGGAAATCAGAGTAGGTGATCATAATGGACTCTCTTACAGGAACCCTAATTAGTCTTTGCTATCTGTAGCAAAAACAAACAAACCCTTACTGACTCCAGAAAAGCCTTTTCTTCTCCCAAGACAATGTTATAATGAACCATCCCATTAACTCATATGACAACAAAACTTTCAGTCTCCCCACAAAAAGCAGCTTTTAGACAAGGTATTGACTAAGGCATATGCCAAATAAAGGTGTAATGTAATAAAGGGATTTGAGCAATTTAACTCTGTCAGACAAACAGCAATGTTATTGCAAACTGCTGTGCTCAATCCTTTGTTTAAAAAAAGGTCCACATCAGAGATGAGAACTAGAACTTGATGAGCAAACTTCCTCAAATGACTTTTTTGCTAAAAGTGTACTTATAAATCATTCATCAGTCCTCCCCCTGCATGGGCCATTTCTCTGTCACTGTAATTGTAGTGGTAAACAGTTTATAAATGTATGAGGTAAGAAGAGGCAATACAAAGGATAAGGCTATTATCTACACCCGAAATGCAGTGTCTGAAGTATTTGAATGATGAGTTCAGAACACCTACTTTTGAAAACTAGCCTTACAGGAGGACAGAAATCTAAAGCACAAAGAGAATGAGAAGTGGTAATAGCCCAAAATCAAAAATCTGAACTCTATTAATTTTTAAGTAAACACTCTGCATGCTTTTTCCTTTAACTCAGTTCAAAGTCTCCACAGGCTGTAGTCTGAGCCACACCCAAGGTAAAAAATACCCTTCCACTTAATTTAAAGAAAGATCCAAGGAAGGAAATAAGAAAATGAGACAGCAAAATCCTAGGCTCTCATTTTTTTCATGGACTTGGCATCCCTAGGATTCAGTGCAATTTTCATTCAAACTGGTGGTAAAAGTACCATTTGAAGAGGAATTTTAATATCTACATATGAAAGTGCTTCCCTTGAGCAGTAACACTGCTTCTAAGAACCTGTTCAGTCATAGCTCTGAGCAGCAAACAATCTTCAGTAGCATATGCGGGAACATCATAAACTATGCTTAATGTGCCACAGCATTTTGGCCATAACCTAGATAGGAGAGTCTGGAAGTACAGAGCTTGTAAAACTCTCTGTGACAGCACCGTCTGGTGTCTTCCAAGAATGCTATTTATGCTGTTTTTAGGGGAAGGAAAGAAATATCTTGACAACCTTTAAAGCTAAATTTGGATATAGACAAAGGGGATTTCCTGGATCATCTAGTCCAAACCTTGCTATTGCATGCAATCATTTAATAATTCCTTCACATCATTTTATCACGTCTTCTTTAATTCCAGTTAGGTAATGAGAAAATTTCACAGCTTGCCTCTTTTTCTTTTTTTCTGTATTCATTTATATAGGATTAACTTGCAGTCTTTTTCTTATGGGCCAAATCCTAAATTGCTGTTTTCCTTCCACTGCATTTAGTTTTCCTGATATACCAACAGATAGTATCAAATCCCATTCAGTTTTCCCCTTGTTGTCAAGCTTTTAACTTTCTCACAAATAATTCTTTACTCCCTCAGTCTCCTAGATGCCCTTTTCTGCATCTTCTACAAGGGTAGCTCCAGGTGGGTTTTCTTGAGGCCTCGCATGAAAAGGTTTGCATGCCCCCCATCACTGCTGATCCTGTCTGCTAATTCATTTTGAGGCCACATTTGAAGGGGTAGGAGGTGTTAATGGGATATTTGTGACATTGTCGTCTTCATGAACCAGTATCCCAACCAAGAAGCTTCCAGTTAAGAGCAGAAATATGTTTTCAGTCTGTAAATTCGTGACCTGGCATTATGCTCTATTGAATTTCATCACATCTCTCTCGGTTGGATCAATAAGGTTTTCCTGTATTCCATACACGCCCTTCTATTGCCAATGGCACCTTATTTTATGTTGTCAATTAATTTTCCATTTTGTTTGTAGGCACAGTGGTCATTTATGATCACGTTAACGGTGATCAATCCCAGGAATCTCTTGGGAAAATCTGTTAGTAACCTCACCCATCCGTTTTCAGGAGAACGTATTACTGTCTTCCATTTGGCCAAGCATCTGTGACACTGTTTAAATCCTCTGTTTAAGGTCATTAGCAAGGTGTATTAGTACAGAATGCCCAATTAATTCAGGTATATGCTTCCTGTCTCTCAAGCAAGACCAGGAATGTCTGCATATATTTGAACTGCCCCATAAAATCCTTCCCACCATTATCCTGGATACATCTCTCTTTCATTGTTGCAGTCAGAGGTTTGTTGGTGATTGCTTAAGGAGCAAGATGCAGGATGTCTGCTGAGCAGGCAGCTTTGTCTGTGTGACTACTGTCCTACAGCATATTCACTGATACGCTTCAACTAAAATAGTGCAAAGCAGGATTCTGCCACTAATTTGAAAACTGCAGTAATATTTAATATATATTGTCCACAATAGACAGTGCGGTTTTTCTGCACAGAGACTCAACTCTGTGTTTCTTTTAGGCATTAGAGAATGGCATGAAGCTGGCAACCTCTACTTCCAAGATTTATTGTTGTACCACAGCCTAACGCGCACTTAGCATGACTCTCTTCTTTCCAGAGCCCATGAACTTCCAGCATGATCATCTCTAATCACACATTTCTCTGCAGCCTCTGCAGCAGGTTCTACTCATTATGCAGTCTTGATTAATACATTTCCAATTTGTCTGGTTTTTAAGAAAGAATCTCTTTTATTGGTTACAGTTTGGTTTAGGTTCTTCACAAAATTTCCCCTGGAAGATGATTAAAGCACTAGAAACTGACACCATTTTGGAGCTGTGTGTTAAGATATTCTGCCTCAGCAGGATTGTGCTTCACTCTCTTTGTGTCTGTCAGCACCAGAGCAGAGAGCACAGATGCAGAAATATAAATTTGAGCACCATTCCACACTTAAGCTAAGTGCTGTCTTCAGTTGGTCAGGGTGACTGTTTAAGGGAGATGCTTGTCACAGTAGATCCCTCATTTTCTCTCATGCTGTGGACTGTGGAAGATGTTAAGTTTAATAACAGAAGCTTGGGGGGTCCTGGTCAATCTTTGATATTTCTGATTACACATGCTCTGCCTTAGAGAGAGACAAGTAGGAAAGGAGCAGGAAAGTAAGGTGAGAACTTACAGTCAAGTTCCTCGTGTCCTGCAGGAGAAACCACTTGGCTGGGATGGCAGGAAGTGCCACCTTGACTGCTCTGCAGACCTGGGTCTGTTCACGTTTTCTGTGAGACATTAAATACCTCCCTTTATAGGAGAGCAAGGGAAATAATCTAATAACAGGAGAAAACTAACATTTTGATATTTTTACATTGCAAAGGAAAAGCCAATATTTTGACCAAGGGCTGAATAAGCCTCTAGATGAGATTAATGAGAAATGTGGAAAATGCTGAAAATTTAAGGGAGCTGAATTAACTATTACAAAGAGAAAGAAATTGCAGAAAGGTGACTGTTTCTTTCAAATGCTGTATATTTTTAGGAAGCTATAATAGTATAAGGAACAGGCAGAAAGGTGTTCATCAGTAGCCATCTCCTGGGGTATTGTACTTCACCAAAAAAATCTCTAATGAAAGCAGACACTAAACAAATATGATAAGACATGGCAGGTTTTGCCTTTGGAACGCAGGAAGCACTATCTCACTATGAAAAACTTAATAGAGATCAAAGAAGGTAAGGCTGCTTTAAACTCTTTTCATGGTTTCTAAATTAAAATATTACTTTCCCTATAAATTCTATTGAAGTTTTCCTTTAGCTCCAGTGAGCAGTTTATTTTGGCTGTAACACAGATCCTTTTTTTCTGGGACTTTACTCAGAAACTTTCTTTAGAGTGTCAAAGCATTCTCAAGAACACTTCAAATTTACCTAAGTAAATGAAACCAGAACTACAGTGGCAACTGTAGTAATTCAGAGAATGTTACAGTAGAATGGAGCTATATCCCAATCTAAGGGTGGATTCTGGAATAAAGTGACAGGTAATACAGCTATTAGCATATGAATAGGAAGATGGATGGAGTATTGTCAATGTCAGTTAGGACAAGAAAAGATATATTGCTCAATTAACTCTCTAAATGAACTGACACAGTGGGGTTTGTAACTCAAAGCACAGTATTGGCAGCAAATGGGTGAGGGGATGGTATTGCTTTATCCTTTGCATGGTCTCCCAGTGTTAACATCTCTTCTACTCTTCTCCAGCTGTAAAAAAGAATCAATTTCAGTCCCATAGCCAGGGAAGGCAAAAGAACTTCTTTTCCTGGGCACCTGCAGAGAGATCATATTTCAGTCAGTTTTCCTGCTGTCCATCAGCATCAAGAAACCTTCAGGCTGCACTGACGTTAGCACTAACCCCAAGTCTCTCCCAGTCACACCTGCTAGGGCCCTAACCCTGTGGGGACTGTCACACCCAAGGCAGTGGGAACTGACCAGAACCTCCCTAGAGGAGCAAGAGGAGGGACTTCTCACCTACCCTGTGGTATGTATTTTCCATAAGTTTGCTTTTGCCTGTGCCCAGTTCAACACAGAATCACTGACTCTATTTTGGGTCTATGTAGGTCCTATATACAATAAGGCATCAAGTTTGCATGCTCTGTATTGCTGCCTGGATGATCTTCCCTCTAGTGATAAAGGGAGCCAACACACCTAATATAGGCTTTTTCAATATCCTGCAATGCCACCTTCAGTATTCCTCCAGATAAAGATTCCTAAATTCCAGGTAAATCCCTACTTCAGCGGAATTTAGGCAGCCTAGTCTTTTAATGCCTACTTTTTAAACCTTCTGCCATTTTACCTCTTGGCGATGACTGTGCCAAGAAGCTCAGATAGAGGTCCACAAAACACTATGGGATTCCATAACAGAGGGGCTTAGTAACCTGGTGGAGGTTCCTCACCTTTAACTGAAGAACTTCCTGCTATTTCCTTTGAGATCATTTGTGATTTGGTACAGACACACAATCCAGCACAATGTAAGCATAGCAAAAAGGGTATAAATCAAAAAGGGTATAAACTAATGAATTTTACATTGTGAAAGGGCAAAGTGTTGTGGCATATGATAGAGGTAGTCATGCAGTGAATTTCAATGTGTCCTTTGATCATTATCAGCTGTTGCCTAAATCCAGCCTCTGAGTGTCTATATATCAAGAATCTGGAGCTGGAGTTCTCGACATGCCACTTCTGTTTTACTTATTAACCCTATGTCACACACTCAAGTTTGAATATGATGGTCTTGTAGCTTTCTGCAAGGTATATTTCAGCTGGAGTTATCGTCACTTCAGAAACATGGAAAACGGGGAGAAGAATTTGTAATATGTTGTTAAAGTCATACATAACATTCAAAATCCAGAGATACACTCCTCATCCCAATGCTACTGATAACTGTAAAATTATTTTCAGTAGCATATAAAAGTAGAGATTGTGCTTTTCACTGTAATTCGGGCAACGAGATTTGTGACAATGCCTCGTATGCTTCTATGGGTGTGGGTTTTTTTGAAGGAGAGAACATAGAGTAGGGTGTTGGCAAATGTCTGGCTGGCCTGAGAAGAAACATTTACAGCTGTTCTTGAAAGCATGGTGTTCTTGTGCCAGGACCAGAACAGAGCTCTGGGGAACCTCAGATATTTCCATGAACAGAAAAAACACGGGAAGAACCACCATCAACTATGACACCACACTGGGTGATTTTAAGGCAAAGCATTGACCTAGTTAATTGTAGTTCAGCTTTCAGCAACAAAAGTAATCAATTATTCTGTTTTCTTTATTCAGAAGTATTTTCAAGGTGAGAAGTGATCACTAGATTGATTGTGAAGGATTTCATATCTTGCACTTGAAGCATGCTTTCGATCGGTGTTTGCTTATTTAATTTGAATATAAGGGCAGATTGTCTTTCACTTCCCAGGACCGTCTCACTTCTGAATTTTCTCCAGTAGACAAGCACTGTTTAATCAGCTACTTTTTCTCTGAGCTACACTGTCTAGTTTAAACTTTGTTTCCTGTTACGTTTTATCCACTAGCTTAAAGAACCTATTAGTACCTGCTGTTATATCCCTGCAATGGTACTTGCACAATGTAATTACATCACCTATTTTCTTGAAAAACTGAATAGATTGGGCACCTAAAATCTCTCCCCGGAGAGATTTCTCCCCTAAATTATTTTTAGGGTTCCTTTCTTAACCTTCTCAAGCATTTCAATATCTTTTTTTAAAATGCAGATACCAAAACTGGACAGCTTTCAATATTTGTCTCACTGCTGTTTCAAGCAGAGCAAAAATCTACTACTTCTACTTGTTGCTCCTCTGAAACATCCAAGGATAGCTGTATCCTCTTTAGGCCCCTTTTCCCTAGGAATATAGGACAATTCTTTCCTACTCTGACCCCCAAACCCTTCCCTGTGTGCAGAGTAAACCAAACACTCCAGTACTGCTCCAGAGTAGCTGGCACTTTGTCACCTGGAGATGTGTTTTTATGTTAAGTTCTATTAAAGCACATTCTGTTTCAACTAAGTTCATCTTATTTGGTCCCTAATAGGTTACAGTGTAATGAGAATGTCATGTATCATTTAATAGCACACTTTTCAAAAACCTGTTATGGACATGGCTGTGTAACTTTACTAACCGCACTGATAACTTCCTCACGAAAACACGAATCATGTTTGCTTGGCAGGCCACTTCCCATAAAAACACTTTGTCCATACATTGGTTTTTTTCTCTCCTGTTTTTCTTGGGGTTGGTTAATGTCAGCCTAATCAGCCTGCAACTAACTGGTCACCATAATCAGTTTTTCTGGATCTTATCAGGAAACTGAACACTAAATCTTTCAAGATTTTCCTGTTATGCCAATATTTACTTGAAGTAGTGTCAGAAAGATAGTTACTCTCTCAGCCTTCCTGCTGATGCCTTTTCCTGGTCTTAAAATCAAGAATCAAACACGGTTAGAAGGGAAAAATGGATTTTACCTCTGTATTTATTTTAAGGATCCTTAGGTGCACTATGTCCAGGTGGAATGCACCCCAATGCACACTGCAATGCACACACAGAGTCCATTGGGTATCACATTATAGGTGTTATTAATTAGCATATCTATCAAAGATTCCCCAGTGAGAGGCTCGAGTGAGCCCCACTCCCCAAGGAACCTTCCCCTGGATGGTTCTATCTTAGTTTACAAAATGTGTTCTGGAGAGGACCTTGGTAGTCTGGGGCTTTCTGATCCCTAACTATGAAGCTTCTAAGATGTTTAGTCTCCTAGCTTGACAAATAAGTCTAAGAATGTAGGCTAAAAAACCACTAAGAATACAAAAAGCTATAAAAAGGTCTATAAAAGGGGTATAAAAGAAAAGGCAAAAAATCGTCATGGCATCACTGCCCATTCTTTTGGTATTGTATTGGTACATGGGTGCCATTTTTCTGGGTCTGCTGTTTTTCATACGTTCTTAGGAGATGCTTCTTCTGAGTCCATAATCTAGCAAACGTCCTCCCTTTCTTTCCAAATACAACCCTGAAGCATTTATTAATAATATATACTTTTCTAAACCTTCTCTTCTAATAATACTCCTTATGCTTCTAAATATACAAATGCTTTATTGCCCATGGCCCTTCCAGGCATGGATTTTCCCCTTAGGGTTTTTGCTTCCCTGATGAAATCTCAACACTTTCTAATTAATGTTGATTGCCATCTACTTTTGCCTTTCAATGTTAGTTCTACATGGTAATTTTTTCTTCTCATTTGCTGACTATGCTTTTTCAAGAATGGGCTTTCAAGGAAAGTTTTCCTCTTGCTTGACGTAAAATCACCATATTTCCCCGTAAACTTCTCTCTTTTATTCCCCTATTCACATTTTTCTCCCAAATGCACTTTTTTTTCAGCTTTGGGGAATTAACTTTTTCAAAGCAGCAGGTGTGTGTGTAAAACATGGTTAAGGCTTGTTTGCTTGGATCATGGGCGGCTATGAACATAAACTGGAAAGAGGCAAATATTGACGCGAGTGAGATACTCGGGCACCACTGAATGAAAGCGAATGCTATTTCCAGCAGCAGGTTCTACTAACAAGGGCTAAAATAGGCACTACCTATAAATCTTGTAAGACATTCTTCTGTTACCGAACATAGTGATAGAAAAGTGGAATTTTGGCCATCATTTGCACTAGTATGGACAGACATAGAGTCCAGTTGTGTTTTGATCCTTTTGAAAGGCATCAATCATGGCCAAAATTCTTTTGGGGTGTTTCATACACTAAAAATCCCCAAGTCTGGGCTTTCACCGAACCAAAATTAAACACAGGGTTTAACTGCTTCCAGAGAGCAGCTCCATCGTTTTTTGAGGCTTTCTGTGCTCCTGTCAGTCACACCTGATTTTAGTAAACGCGCCTGTCCTTTCCATTCCGGAAAGTACGGCCGGAAAAGCATTCGGTGTGTATTTAAAAGCCTCTGTACAAGCGAGCAGCCCTCTGAGCTGCGCGCCATCGTTACACTGTAACACTGACGTTTGTAAATTTCTTAGCGTCGCCTGCAGCAGTCAGGAAAAGTGGGGAAACCAGAGCAAAACTGAAGTTGAAGCGGGCGCTCCGAGGTGCCAGGCTGCGCTCCCGGGAGATGCCGGGATCCCGGCACAGGCGGCCCTGGGACCGGCCCCCGCGGCTCCCGCGCTGCCGCCAGGTGGCGCCG
>VXAD01004225.1:81590-239010 GCA_013399195.1 Dicrurus megarhynchus
AGCCCCCCCGCAGGGCCGGGGAGGGCAGCCCCTTCCGCTGGGAGCCCCCTCCGCCGGGAGCCCCCTCCGCCGGGAGCCCTCACCGCCAGGAGCCCTCACCGCCGGGAGCCCCTCCGCAAGGCCGGGGAGGGCAGCCCCTTCCGCTGGGAGCCCCCTCCGCCGGGAGCCCCCTCCGCCGGGAGCCCTCACCGCCAGGAGCCCTCACCGCCGGGAGCCCCTCCGCAAGGCCGGGGAGGGCAGCCCCTTCCGCTCGGAGCCCCCTCCGCCGGCAGCCCCCTCCGCCNGAAGATGGCAATGTCTGTGATCCAAGCGTGCCGCAGCCTGGCGCTCTCAACATGGCTGCTGTCCTTTTGTTTCGTGCATCTGCTGTGCCTGGACTTCACTGTGGCCGAGAAGGAGGAGTGGTACACGGCCTTCGTCAACATCACCTACGCCGACCCGGCGGCCGGCAGCGCCGAGCTCCGCAGCGAGAAGAGCGAGTGCGGGCGCTACGGCGAGCAGTCGCCCAAGCAGGACGCCCGCGGGCAGGTGGCCCTCTCCGTCTCGCCCGCCGACCGCTACGCCTGCGACCCCAGCACCCGCTTCAACGCCCCGGCGCCGGGCAAGAGCTGGGTAGCCCTGATCCCGCGGGGAAACTGCACCTACAAGGAAAAGATCCGCCACGCCGCCGCCCAGAACGCCTCCGCCGTCGTCATCTATAACATGGGCTCCAGCAACGCCAACGAGACCATCACCATGCCCCACGCAGGTGAGCCGCGCCACCCCCAGGGGTATGCTGAGGGGGCAGACGGATGGAACCCGTTTTCCAGCCCGCTCTGCCGTCCCGCATTCTTGGGGTGGGAGCTACTGCGGGAAGCTGTCCTCGCACCTCCTGACAGGGAGCAAGATGGGCTGTGGGCGTCACTGAGTGGTGGGTGCCCATCGTAGAGGCCATGGAGCTCCACTCCGTGCTGCCATGGTAAAGGATGGATGTGCTGCTAGCAAATCCATAGCAATGCACACCGGTGCTCCAGGGGTGAAAAGTTTGGGACATGTAAAGTTTGGGTCTAGAATGGGACGCTGATCCCACTGTGGGGCACCGGTGTTTCGTTGTTTCCTGAGAGTCCTCTGGCAGGCGCCGTGTGGGATCGAGTGTGATCGAGGGCTTCGGAAGAGGAGAAGTTGTAGTGTTGTGGTGCAGGCTTATCAGGAGGTGCAATAAAGTAGAGAACACGGTGTCCACAGTCTTGGCTGCGATAGTGTAAAAGCTGTGAGATCGAGTAGGAATGTCGAGTATCTGATTTGGTGAGAACATGAGATATGTTGTCCAGGACTGGGATCAGGGGAGTGTTTCACTTTCCCAGGTGAATGTTCTGGTGCAATTTGTGCTTGCAGTGTCAGCCCACGGGTGGTCGGGTCCCAACATTGCTCGTCAACTAGAACCTAGTTAAAATCCAGTCATTCAAAACAGCTTAAACCTTGGCTTATGACCACAAAAAAAACCCCACTGCTTTTGTACCAATGCGTGATCTGAAATAACGTCTTAAAAACAGTTCACCAGATTTATATTTAGGGACAGTGTTTTCTGCCAGGGGTCACTTGTCTTTTATACCAGCTCTCTATGCCATGGAGATAAAATGCCACCTATTGTGAAATCTCAGTTTGGTTTCTATCCAGTAACTAATCATGCCCAGCTGTTTCTTGCCAGCTGAATCTTAGTAGAGTTGGGGTAAAGTGAAACACAGAAATGCTGCAAAACAGGATGTTATTCTAATGACATGTAAAATTTCCGTAGTACACTAGCTGGCTTGGATGTGCTGAGAAGCAATTTGTTGCCTAACTATAGTGCTAAAATACTGCTGATGCAAAAGCAGGACTTTTGGAACCTGTTGTGTCCAGCCTGTTTCACAGATTAACCATTTGTATTGGGCAAATTAGTGTTTCTTTGGTAGGGTTGGTGGAAGCTGGGGTTTTTTTTAGTGTTTTCCTTTGGTTTTGTGAGACAAGCAACTCATAACCTCTTGAGCTTCTTAAAACTGTGCTTTATAATCTGCCCATGGTTTAGCAGTATTCAGATTATACTTCTTTCTGCTTTAAGTATCACAGATTATATACTAAACAGTATAAAGCAGTAGGAGCTTGGCATACTTATGCACCCTCAAAGTAAAACTCAGGCTGTTTTAAAACTTAAGATGCAGCATAGTTCGTTCTTCTCTAGTAAGTTTCTCTAAAACTACCAACATGTTGGATCAATTAATGGTTTGCCTGTTTTTGAAGTATGCACTAAGCTGTTTTCCCACACAAATGGTGTTTTATTAAGAAACAGTGGGAGTAAAAAATGTGTCTAACCTTTTAAAATGTTAGAGCTTTGGTTTGTTTTAAAGTCTAAGATGAAGTAGGGAAGGAAACTTTCTTACTGAGAGTGGCCTCAGATTTAAAAAATGTACTATCAATTGTCCTGGGAACAGCTTCTTTTATGTCATGTGACTCCATCGGATTTGTTCTGAGAATCCTTTCTGAGTACTGAATTGATACCCAGCAGTGGGTTTGTACAGCATCGGAGGCTGAAATGAAAGGAAACTTGCAGAAATTAATCTGTAGCTGTGGAACATGATCAGTGAGACTGAAGGACTTTGCTCATTGATTTGATGAGGTTGTCTTCATTCTAAGGATTTTTGTTCAGTGAAGTTGAATAATGGTTGTTGGGCTTACCTTAGAGTAAACCCGTCCTCTGCACATAGTCAAAACTGAGAGGAGTTTTAGAGCACAAGTCTGAGGGAACAGAAGGAAAATTAATTATTCTTAGATATTTAGCAATCTAGCAGGGATTCAGAACTTTACTCTCCTTCTGGTACCACTGTTACTCTGGGACAAAGCGAATGTTCAGGCTGTGTAAAATTGTGGCTGCAAGTTTCTAACTTGCAGCCTTTGACATTTGCTTGTTCCCAGTCTAAATGATAGCACAAGATGCAAGGGAAAAATGAATCAGTTTCTTGGTTTCTGAGTTCAGCAGCATCTGCAGTGCTCTGCCCACGCCAAATCCTGGAGTGGGAAGAAGAAAATTCCATCCTGGAAAATACTTGAAGGTTGAGAGGGGAGGTTGAAATATGACCTAAAAAGCAATTTAAACGTCAAAAGAAATATGATGTTACTCACTTTTTTATTTTCCTCCCACAGATTTTTTTGAGGCTTCATAGAAGCTTAAACAAACTCTTCCTATATGGAAAAGTGTATCCTGTTGCATAACAATGTGGCTTCTGCCCTTGCTAAATAACTGTTACTCCTAAGAGTAATACTACTCCTAAGACAGTTTTTTTCCCTTACATACATTCTTCTGTTCTGTATGCTTTTCCTTCTTTCTTTTATTGTCAGTTTACCTCTTTGTGCTGCCTTTTCTGCTCCTCTCACCCTTGTTTCTTCATCTCTACCCCTGCACTTCATTCCCTGCCTTAACCACGTTACTTTGCCATTTCATAGTGCTTTGCCCTTGCCACTTTCTTCCCAAGGCTGACTTTCTCCTGCCAAAGAACTTACCTCATGGTTCTATGTTTAATTATATTTCCTGTTTTCTGCTACAGTGCATGCCAATGACCCTTTGCTCATGTGGTGCCTCCTGATTTTAAAATCTATAGGCAGCTGTAGCAAGATACTGTGCGTGAAGTTGAAGGAGGGTTCATAGACCTTCCTCCCACCACCCCCAGATCAAAATCAGGGTAGTATTATATCAAAGCTTGTTGTGGAAATCTTAAAATATGACTCTGCAGGATTTATTTATAGAGTACCATACAGCACAAAGTGTGCAATTTGAACCAGTTCCGTCACCCCAAAGAAAGCCTTTGATTTCAGGGAGTTTGTACTGAGGTCACTGCTTGCACACCCAGAAGGTTGAGGTGGAGTTGTGACATCTGCATTCACAGGGAATGTGGAGCTCTGGGATTCCCCTGCTAGGATGTCCTTAGCTTGTGTATCATTTGCTACAGCCTGTGCAAACTGGCATCTTTATTTTTATTGGCTTGAAGGATGGTGTAGGAGCTGTGAGTATGACTTTGTTTGCCTTTTGACTGAGTAGGGTCCAACCGAGAAGTAACAAAAGCATCTAGAATTTCTGTATCAGGTGCTTTGCATTTCTCCAAGATCAACTTCCCTGGCAGAAAAGTACTCTAATAATATAGAGGATGTTCTTTTTTCTCCGGAAGAATAATCTATGGTGTTGGCTGGGGTTTCTCATTGAAGTTTTTTCTAGCTATTATCTAGGTTTGAAAAGGCCCTGGCCACTGTGTCTACATTCATTAACTTAGTATTAATTTGAAGTAGTCTTACTACCTGTTGTAGCACGTCCTAACATTTCCTCTGAGCTCTGAATAGAGACAGTAAGAGAGACTCAACTCTCAATAGAGAGAGTAAGAGAGCCCTCTGGAAGGTGATTCAAGGTGAGAACTTCCTTCTCTACAGTTCGTATTTGAGGGAACCTACACAGACCACTTCTAGCTTGGGAACCTGTCAGGTGCTTGGGACGAGGGAGGAATGTTAACTGCGACTGTACGCTATTCATATGTGGGTAAAAATCAAATCTATAATATTCCACATAGTTTGTAACATTCACTTAGAATTCTGAGGTGCATCAGATTATCTCACAGAATGGATACTGTTAATACGTGAAGTAAGTTGCATCCTACCTATTTTGCACCAGGAACATATGTTAGTCAGGCAGTTTTGCATTCTCCATATTCTGCTTTTCCAGTGCATCCCATCACAAATTTTAACTCACGTGCCTTACCTATGACAGCCCCTTTGCAATAAATGGCAGATGCCTCATTTTTTTTGTAATGGGTCGTACACACAGCAGCAAGTAGCAGCTGTACCTTTGAGACATGAATCTCATAAGTGGTCTAAGATGATTCTGACTTCTCCCCTCCCTCTCTGGCTCTCAAGTGCAGTCTGTGTGTGCTAGACTGCATGAGGAGGGCATGGACATCCCACTGCAAATTCAGATGTGTCCTTCCCCATGCGCTGCAAAGGGGCCAGCCTCAACCTGGGAGCATTCAGCTCAGTAACAGTTTCTTCCTTTGTACTCAGATTTTTGTTCCTTGATCAATGACTAGTCTTACCTTTTACATATTTTAAGATGGTAATAGTTTGGGCTTTGGGCTGCCCTGTAGATTTGTAGTGATGTGCAAATTAAACACCGAAGCTGAAGATTTCTCTCTTTGCAAACTTAATTCATTACTGTAGCTACATTTGTTTCCTTAATTAAAACAATTGTTTTCCTAAACTTTTGAGGAATTCTAATGAGGAAAATGTGCTGAGAGCATTCACACTGAATTTACATATGGATAAGCGTGAATTAATTGAGGGCTGGAGATTTCAGCCTTCCAGAGTCTGCCATAATTTTTTCTGTTCCAGGCACCCAAGATTGGTTCCTCATAGAAACTCACTCAGTGAGGGAGGGAGATGGAGATTAGTGCATCTCTGAGCCCTATCCATTGAGGCATTGCTGGGATGTGCTGCCACCCTTAGGAACTCAGAAGAGCTCCTGGATCCATCACGTAGGCCTGGCTTTCTGCAGTTTTTGAAAATCTAGTTCTCTGTGTTTATCAAAATTCAGGATTTATAGCTGACAGGCTGTCCCACTGCATTCCCTGGTGAGCCACACTTCTGCCCGCTAGTTCTGCTCTGGTGAGGTTCTAGACTGCTTTACTGCCCACGTGTTCAGTTATGCCAGGTGGAGGGGGCACTTGGTGCTGTGAGGTAACCAGTTTAGCTTAAACTGAATTGAAAGGAGTGAATTTGACCTTCAAGGACTAGAACAACAAAATAACGTTAGTCCCTGGTACTACTTGGGGCAGCCACTTCAGCTGGGGCACTGAGTTTTGTCATTAGTTGAGATGCTTTTTTTCTTGTTGAGTCTTGCATCTTTCAGCCTGACGGCTGGGTCATGTACCTCCTTCAGAGCCCGCTGCAGACAGAGGGAAGAAAGATAGTGGAAGGACACCGAATCTGTTGAGCTTTGGAACAAGTCATAAGGTACAGCTTTCCCTACAAAGAGGTGAAGTATTGATTCATTGAAGATTTCATTGATCCTCCAAGCTTATTGATTGTAAAAGCAGCTAGATTTCTGCTTTGGTTATCTGCAACATTTGTATACAGTGACATTCATACAAGTGCTGTCCTCAGAGCTCTGCAGTAGGAAGTGACACAGCAAGAAGAAAATCTTCCTCAGGAACAAAACTGTATCTGCATCCACACTAACTGCTGGCTGGTGATCTGGAGCACCTCCTTTTGGTATGTAGTCCTTAGGAGAACAGCTTGCTTTTGAGAAAGCGGTGGTTTGTCCTAGCTCCATTGGTATTTTGTCTTTAAAATGGTAATGTTAGCTTGGGTTTTTAGAATATTGTGGCAGTCTGTGGCTTAGTGTAGCACATTAATTGATGCAGATACATTTCTGTGCTACCTCCCTTCACTCCACATCTCAGAAGACAGGAACATTTTCAGCCAAAAGGGAGAGAAAACTATCTAGTTCAATGTTGGCACTCTTAGGAGTCTTTTCCTGGTGAGAGAGGAGGACACTTTCTACTTTTCTCATGTAAGCAAAGGCCTAAAAGAACCCATTATTGTGCATCACTTGTTTGATGGAGCTCATGGTGCTTTGTCATGTGAGATGACTGAGTTTCAAGTGACGTCTGCCTCCGTACACCACGAGCCAGGCTGATGAAGAGTTAGGTCTTTATGAAGGGATAGGCCAACAACTTCTCCGCTTCCCAATAATTTCTGCATAGCTAACCTGCACAGAAACAGCATTCATTTCAAGACAAGCCCCACTTCTGCCCTTTCAGCTACATTTGAGTAACAGTCACTTGATGACTCCTTTGGTGCAGAAGGGAGTGAACAATACAATCATTGACTCATAGAAATCAGATATGGAAAAGATTGAGTAGTCCATGTAATCTGTCACCTTACTAATGCAGGGCTGCTTCCTACAGTGTTACCATCCAGTACCATCACAGTGCTTTTTGCTTAGCATCTTGCAAAGGAAAGAATTTCAGGGTGCTTCAGAAACAAATGCAGTCTGTGTAAGGAGAATGGTTCTGAGGCAAGAGATACAAAATGTAGGAAGATGTTAATTAGTAATTCTATACCTTGCAGTAATATTAAATTCTCATACCTTCCATAAAGGCATAAGGTTTAGGATGCTAAGGGATAAGGTTTAAAGCCAACTGTATCCATTGTGCCACACAGTCTAGGGGAGTTATACGGCAATTGTAAGAAGAAGGAAGTGGCAAAATATTTTGTAACTGGTTGTGTCCAAACAGGCTTTACTGTGCTGTGTCTTGATTCCGCAGTGGGATGTGATCCCAGACTTTGCTCGTGACCAGCGCTCTCCTCATTTCACTCTAAAGTGTTTTGGTTTCTATGGAAAAGAAATCTGGATGGTTCAGCCTCAGGTCAGGCACTGCACAGTTTGACCAGGTCCTGAATGTGGATGAGCAGGGGTCAAGGACCCCTCAGAGTATCCTGCTTTTCATGAGTGCATTTGGATGTAGTATCTCAGAGTGTAATTCTCTTAAGAACTACAATTTCTGTTACCTGGAGAAGAAAACCCAAACCTCTTAGGTGAAACCTTAACTTTAAAAATTCACCATATTAAATCTACCCGCTGTATATCTACTATCTGATGCACTGGCCACATTAGTGTAATTAGAAGTAATTCTTCAGCCAGGTTAGGCCGAAAATTACTGAGTTAGGTTCTTACCACCTGCTGGAAGCAATGGTTTTTAGTTCAAAAACAGGTGGGAGGGAAATACCTCTTCTTTCACCAGTTCCAATAGATAGGTTATAAATATTGTTTGCATATGAAACAACAAAACTATGCAGCTGTGTTTTACAGGAGAAGCCTAACAAGGGCATTCTTTACTTTCTGTCTCCTCTTCAATAAATTATTTGAAATAACCTGTAGAAAACTGAACTGAGGAGAAATGAAGGAGACGATGAAAAAATTAAACTGTTTATTTTATTGCTATTCCACACTGAAATATGAAAAGCTAGCATACTTTATTTTGTGCTACTCAAAGATAATAGCTTTAAAAAATAATTGTTCATTTCTTTTCCCTCTCAAGAGTGGCCAATAATGTCAATAAAGTGAAGTGCCTGTTCATTTGCCTCTGACAGTATAATCATAGTGATATTCAATTATACTGCTAGACCCGAGGATCTGTCAGAGTTTTGGTCTTGAATTTGATATGTTTAACTGTGTTTATGTACATGATAGTCCCTGCTGTAAATTGGAAAGGTATTTTCTGTTTGAGACAAAATTAGAAGGAAAAAAATGTTTATCTTTTTTAGTTCCCAAACCCCAGAAACGAAAATTACAGCCATGTAATTCCTTAGAGTCCTGGCTTGAGTATGTCTTGTATACTTCTTAAACACAGATAGAAGAAACATAGATACATCTGCACAGGAATGCAGTTCCTCCAGGGATATATGGAAGAGGGTGGGTTGGCAAGTGCTCTCTTGTGCTACACACTTAATGAGACATAGCTTTTTAAAATTAATTTGTATTCCATAGTGTTGTGAGCCTTTATCATGAGAGAGGAACTCAGCAGTGGGGTGCTCCATAACAAAGCAGTTCTTCTTGTACGGTTTTCTGCCAAGACAGCCCCTTACTACTGACATATTTGTCTACGAACCATCATCATTTGTCGCTGAAATGGGCTTAATGATATAGGATTTTATTCTTCCTCATAATTTGTTCCATATCTTGGGCTTCCTCCCTTCTTACATGCTCTTCGTTTTGCTTCTTACTGTTCAAGACTCTCCTTACAAGCCATCTTTTTTTGAAAGTCATTGTAAGAATATCTCACCAGATAATATATGTATTTTAAAAGGAATTATACATCACATTAATCTCTGGCTTCTAGCTTTCTAAATCACACATCATTAAATTGTGCTCCTCTATTTGTTGTTTCATCTTGCAGTCCATATCAAAAAATTGGGGTTTTTTAGCATGGTCACTGTTGCGTTACATTGAATGTGCCTGACATTACGCAGCCGTGTTCAGAATGGACTCCAGACGCTAGTGGGTAGTTTCATCTTTAATTAACATATATGCCTAATCTTAAGATTGCTGTAAAATGTGTCAGCATTAGCTGAATATGTGTTGTGGGTTGCCTGGTTTCAGACTCAGCAAGATAAGCTCTACGGTTTTATTGTTTTGGTTAAATTGATTTGTGGAGCACTTCAGAAGCTTTTGCACCTAATTGTTATTCTCATAGCAGCAGAGCATTTCCAGGTCCTCAGGATCAAAGCTCTGGGTGTCTAACAAGTTTCGCTATGAAAGATTTCTTGCATTTTCTAATTATGCAAGAGTTCTCTATCAGTATCTGATAGAGATCTCTCTGGTGTTACATCCTGTGATGCTGGCTAAAATGTTCCTATTCTTTTTCCTTTTCCATTTCAGTAGTTTCTGTTAGAAGACAGAAATTATTTCTGCTTTTCCTTTGCCCTTTCAAAAATCTCTGTGTAAGAGAATCTTAAATCTTCGGCCGTATTTCTAGTACATGTCTGTGTTTGTATTCAAAAATAAATCAGTCTTTAAAACAGGACAGTCTTATGCTGCAGTCACATTCATGATTGCTTCTTACACTTGCACTGAGTATGCTTTCCCCTCTTGTGCCTTTTTAAGCTTTTATTATATGCTCACTGTCTCCTAGTTTTACCTGCCACCATCATGTTCCTTGACAGAGGCAGCTTTTGCAAGATTACACAATCTCTGTGCCTGGTCTCTTATTGCTCTTTATGTGTTCATGTGTTTGAAGTACCATCTGGTTGTCCATCAAATTCATACCTTTACTAAACACTTTATCAAAATTTCTCATGCCAGAAAATGAGGAGCTGTCTGAGTAAAATACATTATGTCTTTCTATAATGCTGCCTTTGATGTATTTACCTTGCCTTATCTTTCCTTCAATCCTATACCCTCTTTATTTTCTACCTAATTTTTTCTCTCCTTTGGTTTGTTAGGTTTTTTCTTTATTATCCCTTCCAGTAGATCTTTTCCTTGGACTTCTCACCCTTTTCTTTCTTGCCTTCTTCCCTTTCCCTTTGTGTGCTCTGCACCTGTTTTTCATCTCTTCTGTTTTGATTTTTTTTTCCTTTCTGCCCACTTCTTACCAGGTTGACAAAAGGAGCCAAAGGCTATTTGCTTTGCATAAATGTTGCCTGTAAGAGGAAGCAGAGCAGGATTATGCTCTTTTGGTGGCTTTTCCTGTGCAGCTGACTCTGGGTTTAAAGAGCATCTGCTGTCTGCTGCTCAGGGTGGGCTCAGAGGACTGGGACACCAGAAACTGGGAAGTCATCAGAAGAGGGACAGGCATAGCACATTTGCTATGCATAGAAGGGTTTGTGCTGAACACTCCTAAGTCTTTTTCATGAATTCTTAAAAGACTAAATTATGGTGTCCTCTCTTTCATGCTTTTATGGAAGAAGATGAAGTTTCCCCCCCCCACTGGATGCTAGGAAAAACTGATGGCAATTTTTTCTATCAGAACTGTTTTTCCTAAGCAGTGAAATGGATTTTCAACAGAAAACTGTTTTGGGAAGCTTTGCTCTCTGGAAAAGATCTTACAGGTCTGGTTTGAATAAAATTTTTATTTTAGTAAATATTTTATGTTTCTGAATTTCAGTTTCAGAAGCAGTTTGGTCTCCCTTTTCCTTTTTTTGATGATACGTTACATTTTAATCAGCTTCTACCAGCTTTAGATACTAGTTCCCATCCAGAGCACAGACCTGACTTTTTCCCAACTCATTTTTCTCCAGGAATCAATGCATGCATCTGATCATCATCAGTTTTATTTAAAGATACTGAGCTCGGGTTTGCAATGCTGAGTTTCTTTTCCCCGTGACTGTGTGACAGGAGCTTTCTGTCTTCCCACAGTGCGGTCCCTAAGCTGTGTGGGGTCTTTAGCCCTTGCTTTGTGTCTTTACTAGCAGATTTCAGCACTGTGTCTAGAGACACTGAGTATCATTCCCGTGTGAGAGATAAAGATTGCTCTCTCAGACAAAGGCATAACAGGGATCAGTAGCTGTCAATGGAAGTGAGATAAATTCAGGCTTGTAGTATGGTGCAATTTCCTAAATGATTGCCCATACCTTAATGTTATTTGCATAAGACTGGATAGTTCTCTAAATGTCATATCCTGGGAAAAATACCCCATTCTCTGGGAAAATTATGATGGCATTTGTAGAAGGAATGTTAGAGGTGTTCATAGTAGTTCTTATGGTTTTAGGGTACTTCTCTGGAAGTACCACCCAGCTCTTTTCCACACTTGGAGACTCAAAACTGCTCTGGCAGAAGCTCTGCATCATGGGTAAAGATAAACCCCATGGAGTGAAGCATCAGCTTTTCACAACAGGATCTCTGCAAAGCCCTTAGCTGGGTGACAGTGATGAACCAAAGTCAGCTTGATATTTCTTTGTGACTGTTGTTCATAGAGGAGGAAACTGCAAGAAGAGGCACTTGCAATTAAAACAGTCTGAGCCGCTTCTATTTTTTGTGTCTGAAGATAGCTAACAAATGCAGAGAGGTGTGTATAAACCTCCACCAACCAACCATTTGCTGAAGCTTGTCTTGCAGCATGAGAGATGTGAAAGCCTTTATCTTCTAAAACTTTTATTTAACTGTTGAATGCTGGCACAAGGGAATATTGTGATGGAATGCAACCTAGAGCAGCAAAGCTATCACAGGTGAGGATGAAATAGTTCAAAAGACAGTAGTACCATCATTTGCTTTGCCAGAGAAACAGCTGAAATAGCCATTAGATGAAAGTCATGTGGATGAACCTGAATCCTGGAGAGGTGAATTCATGTTGATGAGAAAATAAAAGCCATCAAAATAGGTAGTGACCCCTGTGGTCTCCCCATCATGTGGGAAGTCTTCCTCTCAGAGACTGTGAAATGTCTTTGACTAATCCATATATCTTAAACCTCATTTCAGTTCTGCACTGATTCCCATTTCTCACTGGCACCCACTGTCAGGATCTTTGACATTTTCTTGTCTGCTGCCTCACTGCTGTTTGTTCCAGTCCTTCCTTGCTGGCTTTACAGGTGGTGGGATCATTCCTTGAGATGATGAGGTTCTTGGCCAGCTCCAGTTTGAGCTTGTATGTTTTTCTCTCGTTGCCTTTAGCAGTTTTGCCGGTTTGGGAATGGCGGGTTGCATTGCTCCCAGAGTGCTGCCCAGCTGGATCCATAGGTGAATTAGATAGGGAAAGCTGCCCAACAGCGTAAGTGTGGGTGAACGCCATGAGCTCTGTCTAAGGCAGTTGGGATCCTCTAGTGCACATTGATTCTTCAGGGAGCTCATTGTCATCTTCACTCCCCTGACCTACTGACCCCTGTTTAAGCAGATACATAGGAAAATTTCTTTGTTCAGTGTTAGTAGGGTTTTGGTTTGGGGTTTTTTTCACCTAGAAACATTCTCTTTTCTTTACTGAATACCCAGACAGCCTTTTTTCTCCCCCTTTTTTTTTTCCTGTCCTAATCTACTAACCAGAACTTATTGAGATGCAAGTTATGAGAGTCCACAGACAATTTTTAAAACAAAAATATGACTGCATAACTATTTATTTCCAAAATTATACTTTCTAATGGTTGTTAGTTCAAAGAAATTTTTGGTGCCAGAGAATTTATGTTATCTGATTTCTAAATATGCATGACATCACTTCTTTCTGCAATAATTGAGGGCTTCATTCCCATTAACTAAGTTATGTAGCCATCTTTCTGCTGTTAGACTTACAGAAAATAACAAACCAAGCACTGAATTTTTAGTGTAGAATGTGTAGAATATGTAGAATATCTCCTGTTGAGTACCTTGTACATTTGAAGTGTAGAATCTGTTCTTAGTTCTTAACCAATTCTGTGTTGAATTATGCACAATGATTACTGTTGTCTTTCCATTTTCCAGCCACAGACCAGGAATATTTTTTGCCAATGCAAAGACAACTCTGCAAATTCTATCACAAAGCTGTTGTCTTTGGCTCTGACTAGCCAAATCTGTTGTGGGGTAGCCCAAAAAACAGGAGCTAATTGTGCATATGTAAAGCAATAGACTCCTTGGTAGTAATAATAGCATGGAGGCAATTTTAATGGGGTCTCACCTGGACTGATACAGCAACTCCTAAAATCTCTTCCTTGCAAATGAGACCAATACTTAAAAACCACTTCTCACTTTACTAAGGTAGTGATTTGGCTGTCTTAAAACTTAGTAGTAGGTATTTTTAAATTATTTCTAATGTCTACATCACATTAAATTAATTTGGAGAACATTTTATGTCCCACTTGAGGAAAACATTTGCACAAATGGTTATAGTTAAGCTCACATTTAGTTCTTGCTGAGAATGGACTAGAAGTTGAGCACCTTGACTAAATGTCACTGAGAGTGGTTCTGTAGGGAAGAGTCATCTGTGAAAGATGTAGAAGTGTCTGACGTAGCCCAGAGGCTTATTACTAAGAATGTTACTGTGGTCACCTCGGGTGCAGCTTACGCCCTCCTGTAGCACTGTGAATACTCAAGATCCTTACAATAAGCACTTTTATTTGGAATTGTAAAAATAAGATACATATACTTTATATATTTCATAAAAGAGGTGCTTAATAAATACCTATTAAAAGAGATGATTTAATTATTTTCCTTTCTCCACGTAGTTTGACTAAGAAGCAAAGGTGCCTCGCAACCTCCAGTGAACACTGTGCCCCTTCCATCGATGGAAAAGCTGGGCACCCAAACCCTGTAAAACCCAGTGGCTGTCTGTTCTCCACTGTGTTTTATTTGATGTTTGTCACCATTGCATGCAGAGGAACAATCACAGCTATGGGAAGCGTGGACAGCTGTTTAGATATTTGCAGATGGCTTAAAGATGTGTATCAACCAGTCATTTGTACTTGCTAGGTGAGCTAGGGGAGTTCATGTCATTTAGAATAGCCACACAGCATTTCTTTGCTAATCAGGGAGTTGCCTTATTTGGAAATACATGTATATCTGAGGCCAATCTGATACACAGCAGCTCCTTACCTTGCACCCATCCCAGTTTGGGAATAATTATTGTAATGTTTTGCAGATTTGGTTCCAGTAGATAAAATTTTGCATCCTCCCTTGTGGCCTTATCAGTCTGTCAGCTTCATTTTGCTTTGAGAAATTCAGGAGAGGTTTCCTTAATGTTCCCAGTGGTACATATAAATTTTGGATAGGACTTTTAGCCATTTAGACAGTTGTTTGGGTTATGTTGAGATGATGGGAAACTGTAACCAAGGAGGAGGGAAGTGTAAAATTAACAGATGTTCCCCCTTTAGACATTCCTAAAAAGCTAACTGCCATATTTAGTTAAAGGGCTCCGCCTGGAAATAATGCAATTATTGCTTCTAATAACCTTTAAGTACATGCAGGTGCCCCACAACAACTGTGTTAATATCACAGAAAGACTTGCTAGACCAGGCAAATATTAATGTGGGATACACAAGTACTAATGAATGATACATTCATTCGTAATGATACACAGTACTGCTGAGGTGACTCAGTAGTGTCTTGAGTGCTTTGCAAATCTCTATTTATCACCACAAGCCTCCATAATCCATAATGTGAATGGTCTGCAGTGCAAGTGGAGGTGATTAGTATTTGTGAGTGCTGTGCTCTTCACAGGCCTGGGCCCTGCTTTGCCTTCTCCCTTGTCTCCTTGTGTAATAAAGCAGAATTGGAATCAATCCATCAGTGAATTACTGCAGGTTTGATTAATTTGTAAATAAACCTGATGTTTATGCTGTTACCCAACAGTTGTCTCCACTTGTTGGCAAGAGTTTCAGGATCTGAGGATGCACTAAGTCTTTATTCATAAAGTTCACGATATTAAGTCAACTTTAAAAAAAAAATTACATTTTTATTTTGGTTTCCATCTTTAATAATGAAAATGTCCCTGTCGCTGAAATGGATAATATTCACAGCATGTAAGCACCTCCAGGCTCTAGCACTGAAGAGATTGTACCTTGTTTTGGGAAAGGGTGCTGCCCTGTACAGCCTTGGTAGCATAAAAACTGAAGGAATGTATGAAGTTTTAAATAGGTGGGTGAATTTTAGGTCCACTTTTCTTGATATTTTGAGGAAGCATACAAATGACTTGGCGGGAAAAGTCACAACAAGTTCATAGGAAGGAAAAATTTCTCCGCCAGCGGTATTCTGATCTCAATAGTTCACACATGGAGAATTGAGATTAGACTGGTCTCTAAGCTGACTTTTCACAGGCCATGCCTTCCATATGCAAACTGCTTTCAGACAAACTCAGGTGCTGGTTTCTGAACTTTGAGGTTAGTCACTATTTAAGGGTCTCCAAAGTTCCCATTTAATTTAATTATATTTTTGCATGTTATGAAAAGAATTCCAGTAACTGTCCTGTAAATTCCAATTCCCAAATCTTTCCCTTAGAAAAAGCATTCTGAGATTGCTGATTTCCAGAAATGCACTTACCTATGCCACTAATTTGTAAGCTCACTTCTGAAATCCTAACCATGCTGAAGTCAATGCCAAACCTTCCTAAGGATTTCATTGCCAAACAGTTAAATCAGGAAAATAAATACTTGAACTCATTATATCTTCTGCTGCCCTCATAGTATTTAACACTTTGTCAAGTACAGAAGAGCCACCATCAAACATAATACCAGGCTTTCACCAGCACTGGCAATGAAGTGTCAACAGCCAGCATTTCATATGAACTGTATACACGTGTTGGATTGGATTCAAGCAAAACAGTAGACAACATCAGGGCTTCATTAAGATCATTTTGTAATTGGGTAAAGTGATGGGTCAGCCTTGTGAGTGCCTTGAACCTGTAAATATTAAGTGTCAGTAGTTCTCCAGCACATTGAACAAAGGGTCCACCTGGCCTGAAGTGAATGTATAAAATATGTAGTCATTGTTATATTTATTATATAGGTAGAGGTTAATTTTCTTACATTTGGAAGAGCTTGAGAATAGTAGGTCATGTCTTATGTGTATTTCTGACAGTGGGCTTCAAGACATTTTTTTCTGAAATCTACTGACAGCTAAAATGTGGTTCCTGCAAGGCTTATGGCTTTTGTGTGAAGTGAAAGGAATTGGGTGGTGTGGTACTGCTAGAGCTGTGTTAGGAAGAGGCTGAGAAGCTTGGTGTGCAAGATGCACATCCCTGCTAGCTTGTCTCCAAGGGCAGGGAGAGAGGGTGCTGCCTAACGAAAGTCATAGTCAAGATAAAATCTGAATCTCAAGCAGGTACTGGCTGGATGCACTGCAAAAATACCTGCTCTAAATTTGGAGAGAGGAGAGCAATATGTTTTTCACACCTTTCTTCACTAACTGGTATACTAAGAAGGAATGGCAGTGATGACAGCCTCATCACGAGGGGAGTGCTTCCGTGGCGGTTGTTAGGAGAGTGCTCAAAATTAGCATTCAGTCTCCAGTGAAGGAGTGGAATCTGCGTTTTATGCCATCCATCTATATACCAAATAAATGTGGACAGTTGTCATAGAAATAGTTACAGAGACAACGTCTATCCACAGTAAGCCTAGCAGAGGTCATTTCTAAACTGTTTCCTGTCTGACCAAGTTAAGGTGGCATTTAATATGGGCTGAATTTGTTCCAGACAGAGGATTAGTTGTTAGATCTTGAAATACATGGCTGGTTGGTGATCTTTTTTTCTCTTTTTTTCCTTAAGTTTTCTGGAAATACCATTCAGCTGAAGAGACCACAATGTAGGCAATACCACATGGTGATTTCCGTGCCTTCATCCTGGCACGCATATTGTGTTTTGAGTGATGCCGATCTGTTTTGAGAGCTTGTGGGATTTTCAAAACCGCTGCTATGTTAATCTCATTTGGGTTCTCTAACATGCTTCAGATCACCCTCTCTTTTTCGGGGTCTGATTACAAGATACTGAATGATGCTTTGTACTGCAAATGAGTTGTTTTCAGTTTTCACTACACCTTCATTTTGGGAATCTGTAACTGTTTAATCTCTCTGTAAGTCTTCAGCATGCCATATTACAGTGAAATTCTCTGCTAATCGAGGTGGTTGCTAATGAGAGAATCTCTGTCTCTCACCCTGTTGAGGCACTGCTGTATCCGAAAGACATCTTGTCTTTTGATCTCCTTGATCCAGATTAATTGTAGGAGGCTAAATTCAGGCAGAAATATCAAATGCATAGCAATGCTTAACAGAAATGTTACAATTACATAAAAGTATGAGATATCAGAGGAGGGATTCAGATAGGTGATTGAGCATGGAAATAACAGGGTAGCTGAAGTTCATTATTTCAGCTTGTAGTTCTGATCTGCTCGTACGTAGACACTGAGTCATCCAAGGCAGAAAAGTAAATGAGGAGAGAGAACAGAAGCTGTCATACAGGAACCAAGGTAAATAGAATTACCTGCCTTTCATGTCCTCTCACATATGGGCTGAATTCATCTCTGATGCAATCCAAACACAGAAATACATGAGCAGCACTAATATTACCAGCAGAGGAAAATTTTCAATAGTTATGACTAGCATTCCTCTCTGGGAACCAGCGTGTGTTTTGTTTGGTGTTGGGCTTTATTAGGTGTTTTTGGTTTGGGGGTTTTTTTGTTGGGTTTGTTGTTTTTGGTTTTCTGGTTGGTTTGGTTTGTTTTTAAGGGGAGAGGAAACAGGCATGTGAAATAACATGTAAGTATCTGAAACTGCATGATACAACATCTGAGTTGCATATTCAAGGAATAACCAGAAGCTACCATTGAAGATCAGCTTAAAACAAACCTTGCTTTGGAATCAACTGTGCAACTTAAAAACATGGCTTGACATCTTCAGCTCTCTCTTGTGTACTAAAACTTGCTAAATTTGGGGCAAGATTTAGTTTCTGGACATCTTAGATCTGAAATGTCTCATATAAAATTCTTATTTCAAATAATTTAAAGAGTTAAGAAATTCACATTCAAACTCTGAACCTTCTGGTTCTGGTACATGTTCAGATAATGAGATTTCAGAAGGGAATACAGCCTTTGACTTATCTATGGCAGATTGATCCAGCATGGAAAACTCTTTTAATCAGTAGGTACTGTAAAAAGATCTGCATGGGTATTCATTTGAGTATTGAAAAGCAAGAATCTAATTAGCAATGTACTGTGGTATCAGCATTATGTTAAGTGCTTTTGTTTTCATCATCCTCAAAACATGCCTAAATCTCGGAGAGAAATGAGGAGAACCATATAGTCAACCATACAAAATCAGTCACAGCTGTACAAAATGTAGTGTGGGCAAAAATGTACTCTTTGGTGAAGCCTGAAAATACTGACAGGTAACTCTGACAAAAGCATTGTTGTAGAAATGTGAGCACGTGCAACACATGCTGAAGAGATTGTTTCAGCAGAGCATCATGAATTTGCCTGAGAAGTATGTGCTAAGAGGAATGTATTTCTGACTGAAGAGGAAATTATTTCTGAATTTATTTCTGCATTGCTGTGTTCTTGTAAAAGTACAGAGAAAGGACTCCGCCTGTTTAAAGCAGATGTGGACCCATTTATGCATGACTCCCATGCAGGCATCTAAATACTTTTACTTAGGGGTAGATAGCATGAATCCTTTGCCTGTAGGTACAGATGTGTGTTTGTCTGTGTGTCCTTATTCACATACATGTATCTAAAAAAAAATGGTAACTTCCTCCAGGGAGATCAGCTACAGCAGGTAACCCACACCTGGTATTGAACTCACCAAGAAGAGCCAAGGATGTAGAGATCCCATATCATTATTTGGCCAATGAATGATCTATGTAGACATAAACAGCCCTATTTTTGAGCGTACATGGCATGGTGGTAGTACTTTTGCTGGTTTGCTTTGGGGTTCATTTCAGTTGCAGTTCTGGAGGACATGGAAAAAAAAGAAAAAATAGAGCTTTTTAAAGTGTTTAGACAGTTCTAAGAAACCCCTCTTCTGTGCGCTTTTCTGATTTGAGGGGGACTCTGGAGAGAGGGAGGAAAAAAAAGTTATGTCTCAGCCAACTCGAGTCCTTAACCTTTCAGGTATTACAATGCAAATAAAATGTGTTGTCCTGAAATGTATATAAAATGTTTGATACGGACAAGTCATAATGCAATCCTGCAGCTTGTATATGCACAGGTGTAACAGAGTGGGGACAGGAATTTGTCTTCTGTTCATTAGCTTTTCAGAATACTAAAAGCAAGAGATTCCATCTGGAGAAGAATTTCTAAGTTTCTGAGAACAAAAATGAAATAAATGTTGTCCCATATTGTTCCAACTGCCTGATTAGAAATGAGTCAGAGAGTGATCTCTGTTCTTCTCCGTCTGGACATGTGTACTCCCTGGTAAGCTCAGATACGAAATTTTAAAATTCTGTTAAAAGTGTTTAGACCCTTAGCTAAAATCCCTATCTAAAAAGACAAGGCTCCTTGTAGGAAAATGTGAGAGTAGTTTTACAGCTGTAGGCCCTCATGCTGAAAATAGTTATGCGGGCAAGTACCATGGATGTAATGAACTTGCTTGATCTATTTATAGCTTTACTCAGTGTATGTTTTTACCCAGGTGGTGCTCCTTAAATTTCACTGGACTGTGTGTTTGAGCAGCAGCTCACACTAAAGATCACAGTGCAGGACAAGAGTCCAGGTAGCAAATACACTTAATTAAGTAGACATTCACAATTAATTAATACAATACTTATGACCTTTTCATGGTGTCTCTGTGCAGGAAGGATTTGTAACTTTCAAAATTGCTAGTAATTACTATTTTGGTTTTGATTTGAATAATTTTCTTTACAAGGATAAATAAATAACACTCAATTTTGAGAATGGAGAAACATGCAAAAAGGGTGAAGCAGCCAAACCTTACAGTGTGCCAGGAGTGGATTCCAACCTTCCAGTGTCTTCTTCACTCTGTAGGAATAGATCATTCCCATCCCTACAGCACCTGGCTTCCTATTTGCTAGTTTTGGTTCCATATGTTTACTCATTTCATATGCTTGAGCACCCACCAGGACTGGTTTGCTTTTCTTTTCTAATAAGACTGAAATTTTCCTCCATTTTCAACTGAAGTCCATTTGTAGTCACTTCTTTCATAAGCTATTCTTGTAATTCAATTTTTTAAATGTTATCATTTTCATATACATTCTGAAATTCTGCTTTAATCTACCAATTCATAGTTTTGTAAATCTCAAAAAAAAGGAAAACATACCTGTGAAGGGGGAAAATAATCCAGGCAATTACATTAAACATGCTTACATCATACTATAGTTGGACCAAATGTCTTCCACCATGCCCCTTCCCTCCTACTGAAATAATAGATTTCATGTTAAATACAATATTTTAATAAAACATTTTTTTTTACATCCCTAGCCACTGAATGGTGTTTCATCTGCTGATATCCTGATACTTGTGCAACGTATCTGGTACACATGACCTCACCTAGGATGGCTAATTTTAAGGCTTGCTGGGACAGAGATCATGACTGAGTGTGAAGATATCTCCAGCTCTCTTTGGGAGGGTTATAAATGAAAGCTCAGTGAGTCCAGGTTAAAAGTACAGGAGTGGTTTGGTTTGGTTTGGTTTGGTTTTCCTCTGCAGCAAGTGTTAGGTAGCTGGCATCCTGTGTGCAGTTTGTTACTTTAAAAGCATTTGAAAATACAAATGCAATGATTTAATTGAGCTCAATGATTGCAAAGTATTTTCTGTGACTTTTAACAGGTTCAGTTACTGGATTGGGATCACATCAAAGGAACTGCAGGATTATTAGCATTACAAATCTGCTTCCTGATCAGAACTACTCAGCCCATTGAGTTTAAGGAGGGGAGATTAATATATTTCTGTAACATGAATGAAACCGCCTCAGGTTCTAAAACAGCCTCTTGTGCACTCCGCAAAACTTCCGTCTCTAAGGAGCCAGGTGCTGTGAGGTGCTTGATTGTCAGTTTTAAGCTAATGGTTCTAACTTTGGGGGCTCTACAGAGAAGCAGTGAAGATGGTAATAGTGCCCCGTTCTCTCTTGTTCTCTTCCTTCCTTATCTTTCTTCAAGCTACTTGTTTCCCACTCCCATATTGCTGTTTTCTTCCCTTTTACTTCTTCCAAACTGAGTTGGGCTTCAAAAAGACTCTTTTAAAATTTAAAAAGAAACTAGTCTTGTTTGTTTTCTGGACCCTATCAGACCTGATTCACCTTGCAATTCCTTAGTTCCATGCTGGCCTAGCTGACAGCTTGGTGAGTAGCAGTGCTGTGGCAGAAATGGCAGCCCTTGGTGAGGAGGGCCATAACTCTGTAAAATGGCCTTGTTTCCAAAAAAAGCAGTGGATGGAACTGCATATGGATTAAGTCTTATGTTGAGCATCAAGTGCAGCTGTTTTTCTTACACTATCTGCAAAATAGAGCAAGCAGTGTGCAGGCAAAGCTCAAAAGCCCCTTAGTGGCTTCCTAATCTGAGGTCAGGTGAGAAAGGATTCCCATTCCTGGATTCAACTTCCAGTTTAGAGGAAGGGCCTGTACCTAAATCTTCTGTAAACTGAAATGTTGTTTGAAATGGTTTGGGCTACAGAAAACCGTCTGGTATCTTTGTTAGAGGACCAAGGGCCTGGAATTAGTGTAAATAACTTACATGTGGGAGTGGGACTGTCTGTGTAATGTGTGTGCCCCAGCTTTCCTGCCTCAGACTGTTGACACAGTCCTTTCCTGACATACATCCTTAGGCTGTTCATACTGGTTTTTGACAGCACTTCTGTCGCATCAGCTGCAGCTTCCCACTCTCCAGGTCTTGGGATGCCCTGTGGGTTGGCTGGCTCAATGATATTCCCTGTTCCTACAGAGCCATCTCTTCCTGTAGAATAGCTATCATATCCTTGATGACTTCCTGTCCTGTTAGCAGTTCACCCTCACTTTATCTCTTTCTTCTGACTGTGATTTCAAGTCATGTCACAGCCACACTGTTCCAGGGCATGCATTTTCTCTTTCTTAGCCATGTGCTTGCCTGATCATGTTTAATTAGTGGTTTTCCTAAGGGTGGTCTCTGGTCTTCTTGCACAGTTTCAGTAGCTGCATCTTCTTGAAAATGCTGTAATATTCTGACGGGGTGGAACTAAATGTAGAATGTCCATCTTTCGATCCAAAATGTTTTAAGGGGCCAGGGAAGATTCTCAAAGAAAGGCAGCTGAGGTCAGGGGAGAGCAGTTACTTATGCTGGAAAATCTGTGAACACATGTTGGGTAAATCTGCCTGTGGCTTCTTTGTGGTGGTGAGGATGTTCATAATTCCCAGGAGCACATACAAAGTTCATGCCCATTCTTCATGCGACAGCTGCATGACTGGTCATCTCCTGCCAGATGTGAAGGAGCTAGATGTGCAACTCTTGTCAAGGAAGCTTTTCTCATCAAGGCTAAAAGCTGCCTCTTTCTCTCTACGCATCTTTCTTCTGTGCTTTACTACTTGAATGAAAAATAGAAACAGGCTTTTTCGACATTTCTTTTGTGTACATAATGACCTATTTCGCCATTGTAGCTTCAAAGAACCATTATGCTTTTCTGCTCCACCCTCCTATAGTCACAAGCCTTTCAGATCATCAGAAGCTCTTCAGACCTAATCACAGAAACTGAACATTGCAAATCATGTCAAAATTTTGAAGAGCCTGAAACTCAAAGTCCAGGTTAGTCATAACCTGGAGTTGTTGGCTTTCTCTTCTGCAAAGACCCAAGCAGGTGTAGTTCAGTCTTTAAGATGAAGTTGTTTTATGGAGTTCCATCTGATAAGTCTAGTTCATGAGTACCCAACTGCACATCCCTCAATGACAATGAATTATCTAATTAGGTTTCCATCTGTATCACACTGTCTAGGCTGTGGACAGCATCTTCTTATCATTTTTCACATCTCTGTGTGTTTTCTTGTACCTTAATGGAACTGATATTAAATCATTGCAAACAAACAGGAACTCAAACCTAAAGTAGTTACCCAACTTTGAATATGACTTCTTTGAATAAGACTTGGTGAATAAACCTGTCTGTGGTTAGGATTCTGGACGTTTTTAATCCTGTGCTTTCTCCCTGTCACAGATGTATTGTAATTCATTAAAAGTTAATTATTTGTAGCAGACTTGGCAAAGGTGAAGATTGTAGCAGTTGGGAGATAAAAGGGGAAGGTATTCACTGATTGCAGTAAGAATGGGAAAGCATTTTTCTCAGCAAATGAAAAGGTTTTTATTCTATTTTGTCGATGGGAGATGGAATATGCTAAAAATGGAACTTAATATGCTTCCTCATGTCATTTGAATAGTCATCAAGCAAAGCAGAAGATCTGTGTGGCATCAGAGTATTTGGACTTAGTATTGCATAAACATGGATTGTTATTTCTTTGGCTGTTTGGTTCTCCCACAGAGTCCAGTACATATTTCACATTTAAAATATGTGCTCACATTGCATTTAAGAAGGGGCCTTTTTGTATTTGGAAAACTTACACAAAGGTCTGTAATGGAACAATGGAGAATAGCAGCCACCTTCATTAAATATTGCTTTTAATACATCAGACGTTACAGGGTGGGATCAGATGTCTTTTAGGTCAGTGAAGATGGATGAGGAGTTAAAAAGCTGGTACTACAGTTTAGTATCAGTATAGGCTTATTGTGAGCCTCTCCATCACCAGCTGGAAAGCAGTGTAAGTAAAAAAACTTACTATCACAGAATCTTGTTAGGAAGCACATACTCAGTCTGCAATTATTTTATCTTAATGCAAGAAAAATGCATTCTTTGTGTCTCTAGAAGAAAAATATTTACTACATTAATATCCAACAGACAAGCATAATTAAATGGCTTTCTGTGATCTTACTCTGCTTTCAGCATTAGTTTCTGAGTGCCATATGTATCAAAGGCATCGTGTACAGCTCAGGTATCTACTTGTCAGAGAACAGTTTATGGCTCAGTTTATGGCAGTTGTTTATTTTGTTTGTTTAAACTTAATGAGGAGTGCAGTTGACTGTCCAGTACACATACCTTGGCTTAGGATGGCTCCCTCTGGCACAGCATTGAAATGGTCCCACCTCAAGTCAAAGACAACTTGTTTCTGAGGCTGGGCATAAGACAAGTCAAGCTGGTCACTGATCAAGTGCACTGCTGTATGAGGGCCTTTGACAAGAAGCCTTCAGAAGGAGGCTAATAACAAGTTTCCAGGTTTCCTCATTGTGTAGCACATTGTCTCAGAATTACATGTGCTGTGCCATCATTTCACACAGTTTCATTGACTCATCAGAGGCTGGTTGCCAACATTGTGCTTCATCTGTTAATGCTGGGAGAACAATCTCGTGGAAAGGCAGGCGTGCATGTTCTGGAGCTATTCAGAGCTCCAAACAGGATGAGTGCTGCAAAAGAGGAAATAGAAATAGAAATGACAAAAAGCTACAGATGTTTGGAAAGCCAGAAGACTAGTGCAGGAGCTGCCAAAGAAAGAACACATAACAGGAAAAAGAAGTGGATGAGAAATACCAGAGTGTGAGATGTGGTAGAAAACCGTATGAAGGAAAAAAACTTGTAATTTTTGTCAAGACAGGAATCATTACCAGACCATGAGTAGATTATGATATTTCCTAAGGTCTTTTCTGTTTCACCACAGTTTGATGATTTGATTTTATTTGATAGGGTAATTTTACTTCTGTTCATTCTTATTTTCCCACTGAATACTTGTGATCTAGCAAAAATACCATAGGTTTATAGCCTCATATCTCTATCTCACTGTAATGTTTGATAATGTTCAGTAGAAAAGGAAAGCTGATGGTCTAGAGTAGCTGAAATATAATTTGTGGTAAGTATTTGCTACAAGTATTTTAAGTAGTATTTTTATCAATATTTTGAAAAGAAGTACCTGTTCATTCCCTAGACCTGTGGAATGAAGTTCTGCTCTGTGTGTACAGATGTTAACATTGGTATGATCGATACGCAGTGACAAATCAAGGCCAAGCTTCCTCCCACAAGCCAGCTTAAGGAGCGCTTACCCAGAAAAGAGAGGTGTGCTCTTAACACAAGTAATGCAACTCTCTGCGTTGTGGATCCTGTCTATGGGGTTTTTCCTTCTGCCCTGTCAGTTCTCTCCATGCTGCAGAAGAATCTTGTCCAGCTCCCACTGAAGTCTTCACTGAGGACTGTGGTGCGGTCCGGTCCTCACAAAGAAACCTTTGGAAGACAGGCGTTGTCCTCAATGAGGGAGAAAATGGTGCAAGTTGCATTTCCATGAAGTGAAAGCAGAATCCTAAATAGCAGCTCCTCTATGTAAAATACCAGAGCAGGGCAATCGCAAATTCCTCATTTTCTGCAATGCTTGTAAAATATAACATCACACACTTGTTAGTAAGATGAAAATGAGATTGAATTTCCCTGTGAAATACCAAATGAAGGTAATGACACAATAGTGCTGAGGTGGAGGGCTCTGAGATGTGTTCTGACGTTACAGCTGTCAGCCTCTCTATACATGCAGATGTCATACTGTCAATTTAACAGGGTGAAATAGGTTTTCATTTTAGATGAACAAGAACTCCAATTACAACCTCTTACAATTCCAATTACTCTACTCTGGGTGAATGTGTTTAACATCAATTCAACCTGTGGCACAAAAGTCCTTTGCATGTTGCCTGGAATGACAGTGCTAGTTGCAACATTGTGCTCTCTGTACAATAGGGTGGACAAAGAACTTCCGTTAATCCCCTTGTATTTGGTTTTTGTAACTTTTTAAAATGTGTCTTTTAAGCTTCAAGTTGTCACCCTTACTGTCAGTCCAGAACTCAATTTCTCTTGATAATGGATGAAGGTCCCACCTGGCTAATTTAGAGCTCTATGATTGTTTAGAAATGATGGTTTATGATTAGCTAAAGAAAAATAGTCTTGTTCCATGTATTAACATTTCTGAAATACATGAGATCAGAGTAGTGAGTATCGTGGAAGAATTGTGGTAGCCCTAATTGTAGGAATAAAATTTCAGTTGGCATTTTTCTTGTGTTTCTGAGGGCAATTACTTTGCTGAAAAAATTATGTAGCTGGTGGCAAAGTCAGTAAACTTTTCTACATTGTATATGTGACCCTGAAAAAAATCTGTTTTGCAAATAGGTCCTCACAAGAGAATGTTCATGCACTGAAGTTAAAAAAACCGCTGGCAGGTCTTATGTATCTGTTTTAGTATTGAGATAAAAACTCATCTAAAATATTTTAAACAATATAGTTTCTAAAAAGAAAGTGTTTCCATTGTAATTCCCTGTTGTAATAATTTGGAATCACAATTGAATTCCATTATCTTTTTATATTTATGACCTCATGCAACTTCCTGTATTACTTGTGCAAAAACTGCTTTTTTAGCCAGATGGACTAATTTGTTACATTCAAATCTATGCAATTTGAAGGTATAAAGTTTTTATCTTGAAATCTGTGCATTTGAATATATTAAGTTTCTGTCTCCATTTAATCATAGTCCCGAGTTTTACAAACTGTGGCTCAGTCCCAGAAACACACCGGTGCCTGGAGTGCAGGGTTCGCTGTCAGATAGGCAGAGGAAGTATTTCATTTGCTTTTCAGAGGAAATCTCTGTTGTGTGAAGCTGCTTTGCTGCAATATCTTCTACTAATAACATCCTCCCTGTATACAGTCAAATTAAGTCATGCCTATCATGGTTTTCTGCAAGGATCTGAAAAGCTAACACAGAGATACTAATTGTCTGTTAGTAGTAAGTTCACTTGTGGCTGCCTGTGTTCTTAAGCCTGTGTCTATTATTGTGGTAGTGAACAGTTGTCCTTTGAAGCCTCGTGTGAAGATGAGAGAATACTGAAGGTGCACCAAGACTTAACAGCTAGAGCAGAGCTCACCTCGTTCATTGGCTTATTTGCTAAATGTGACATCACAGAATTTTGCTTACAGATAAGAATATTTGATGTGCAAGTTATTGTAAAGAACTGGTTAAAGCTTCATCTGTCTCTCCTCTCTGAAATTCCTTGCAGAATAAAGCTGTCTGTAAAAAAAAAGTCTGTCATTGCAGTTGGAAGTGTTAGTATTAGGATATATTTCTGTTGTAATAGCCAAAAAAAGTAATTTGTTTTGAAATGTCATCTGCCTACTATGCCATATACATTTCTATAGCCTTACAGCCTTGTGTTCGTGCAAGCCTACGGTTTGCTGAGTATTTTCTATCAAAAAAATTTAAAAATATGTATAGATTAAATCAACACAGTTTATTGCATATATCTCCATCTTTTGATCTACTATCTTTTTGAAAAATACATGAGATGTAATACCTACAAAATAATACATAGCTCTAATAGATTAAAGTATGTAAGAGTATTATTTATCAGACATTTCGTCAAATCCAGACCTGAAAAAATAATCCATATCTGGACTCTGTGATAAAAATAACAGTCGGATATATTTTGATCATGAACTAAAATGAAATTCAGCTGTCTGACAGCACTGTTGATCTTTTCCTGTGTGCCATTTAATCTGGTAATGAAGGATGCACTATCTCCCTCCCCCATATGTTTAACTGGAACAATTTTTTCAGGTGCTAAGCACCTGTGGCTCCAAATCAAACTAAGTGCTTTGTGTAGCATAAATTGAGAGTTCTGTTTCAACATGAAATGCTCTTCAACAAGTCCTTTTTATTGCTGAGATGACCGTCTGCCCTTGTAAGCTCTTGACAGTGCTATTTTGGGATGGTTTCACTAGTTAGCTCTGGAATGATCGGAACACATCTTAACAGCAGCAAAAAAACTGATGCAAAACAAGTGCACTTAACTCTAGCTCTGACATGCTGGTAGATGATTCAAAATCATATTATATTTGCTTCAGGGGAAAAAGCTTTAGAGAAAATAATGTGAATGAGCAGTGGAAGTGGCATTTAAGGCACGCTCGTGGAGTTTAATTCCAGATTAAGCTTTGCTGTCTGAATGCTAGTGCACTCGCTCCCTTGCCATAAAAAGATCCTGTCTATCTCTTCACTTTAGTTGATTGCTAGAATGGAGAGAAAATGCTCAATGATGGAGTGAGATACAAAATTAAGTGCTTCAGATTAGTGCAGTCAGAATTTGGAGTGCATGGTGACTTCTGTCTCTGAGAAATGGTCCTTTCAGGCCAGAGCTTGGGGCAGAGAAACTGATTTTTCATTTTGTTTACTAATGACAAATAGTATTTTACTGATAGAGAAATACATTTGAGAGCAGGATATGTTTTTCACAAAATGAGTGTTTGACATGTCCCGTAGTAATGGGTGCTTGGCTTGACTGTGTTGTCTCGCTGGCATCCAGTCTAAAATTACTGGGAAAAATGCAAGTGAAGTTGAGGGCAGAACCTGCTGGAGATTTACCATCCTTCTTCCACCCCCAACTGGGGCTCTCAAGAAATGAATATACTTGAAGAATTTGAACAAAAAGTAATAAAGAAAGAGCCAGTCAAATGCAGAATGTGTCACAGAAGGTTACTGATGATGTCTTTTAAGAATAGCTAAAATAACAGTGAGTTATGTCAGCACAGAGAGCTTCAGGAGGAAAAAAAACCCTCCCAAAGCTGTATCATATACTTAATGACATAAATGTGTGTTTTCTGGTTATACTGTAGGTTCTTGTACGTGCTGTTCCTCACCAAAACCCGTGGAAGCAAGAATTTATTCTTGAATCTCCTGGAGAATGGAGATAGTTTGACAGGGCATGCTGTTCCCAATGGATGCAGCAGTGCTCCTCAGTTATCCCTTAGAAGGGGAAGTAAGATGCATGCAGCACACAATATCACCACAGGTGACAGAATGGCACATTTTGGGGGCTGAACCTGCTTATGCTAATAATAAGTGTTATTTTTGTTCAGTGCTGAACTGAATCATCAAGAACATCCTCTTTGCTGAACTGCTCTGTGCTATGGAACTGGAATCAAGTAATGAGGTGTTTGAATTACTTTGGTTTTGGTGTGGCCAAGTTCAGCTAAAAGTTTGGTAGTTCTCTCTCTTTGTTCAATTCTGGTTTAAAAGAAAAAAATAAATGCGACAAACTTTACGCTTTAAGCACACGTCCTTTTGAATAGGTGGGAATCTTTATTTGCTTACTTTAACCTTGCTCTAAATTTGTTTCATTGCATATCACTGCTCCAGATTGTGTCCCTTTTAGTGACAAGATTTACTTTATTATGCAAACTCCAATTTGATATGAAAAGTTGCAAATAGTTAATGGCTATGGCCTTCAGGAATTTAATTTCGGTCTTTTTGAGGGATGCTAAGCACCTGCAACTCTTCCATTAGCGGTAACAGTGGCTACTCAGGACCTCTGAAAGGCACATCACAAAGCTGTCTATTTGAGAATAGACCTGATCCTCAGAAGCCCATTTCTCGGTGTATTTCAGAACTATTAACAAAGGTTATCTCTGGGCAAGTTAAGTGTATAATTAAGGGCGTAGTTTTGAGTGTTTCAACAATCAGAATGATTTTGACCCTGAAATACGCTATAGCATATCCCCAGGCTGCCTTCTCCTGGAAAGCATCACATGAGGTTTATTAAAATCAAACCTTGAGCAACAAAAGCATTTTAAATTTGAAGTTTTTCTAGTGGGTCCTTTGCGCTGTTTGGATTGAATGTCACCTTTTTCCCATCCCTGTGCGTATTTTTCCTTAGTGCTACTTATCTACTATACTATAACACTACTATAGTGATGTGCTCACTGATTCAGGCCTATTAAGCAGATTATTACAGCAATGGAATCATTTTCACTTGAACCTACTGTCTTGGTTTGAAAGACGAGTGCCTGCCAAGGAAGGTGGGAACTTCCCTTGAAATGGAAAATATAACCCTCTCCCCTACAAATTATTATAACTTTGAAATTACAGGGCTTTCAGGCAAAGATATGGGAANAGGGGCTTTCCTTTGCAAACCCGGTCTCAGTGCCCCTCTAGGTCATGAAATGGGCTATAGCAGGAACTTTGCAACAGCAGGCTGGAACAGCAGAGGCGAGCACAGCCAGGGTGGCAAATGAAGTGTAGCAAAAACTCCGAAGCCGTGTCAAGAGTCGGGGGGACATGGGATGTCGGGTTAAAGTGTAGCCAAAAGCCTGAAGCAGCGGCAGAAATAGCGGGGCTGGGCAGCGGCAGCAGGGCTCCCGCAAGCAGCTGGGAGACGCTCCCTCTGGAGGGGATCGGGGTCCCAGACTTTCTCCTGAGGCGCCCAAGCAGATGGTCAGGGTCCTTCCCAGTGGGGTCGGGTGTTGAAAAGGTCCCAGTACAATGGCCGCTCTTATGAGCAGAGGCTCACCCACGGTAGGACCAGCAGCAAAGGACAGAACTCTGCTGTGGCAGTGAATTCTCCCTGCAGTAGCAGCAGCCTCACTGTCTCACCTCTGGTCCCGAGAGCGAGAGAGAGAAGCTGAGCCCAGTCCCTCACACCCCAGCTTAAATCTTGCGATGTCTCAGCCTTTCCCAAGACAAAGCCTCCCATCTAAGAGACTGCAGCCAGGTGCACCACCTCCCCTCATCTTGGCCACATCCTTTGTCTCTCTTAAGTATGCATTGTTCTGGTCTCTTAGGCAACAAATGGGAGAAAAATTCCCTAAGAGAAAGAAAATGAAAAATAGGAACAAATCCTAACCTCCAACACCTACTCATAGGTAAATGCAGATACCTATAAGTAAGCAAAACTCACTTTCTTCCTCTGTCATTGCAGAACTGTCTAAAAAAATACCAACGAGAGTTTGATGATAGCAGATAAACAATGGTTATGTTTACTTTAAAAAAAAAAAAGAGAGAGTGCAGTTAACAGTAGACCAGAATGGGGATAGAAAGCTGGGAAATGAATTTGACTAGGTGCATGTCATTATTGGAAGAGTTTCTGTAATCACCAGGTCATGGATTCTTTGAGTCCTTGGGTTGTCCCTGCTCTTTAATATTGACCAAATATGCTTTAGTAGGTCTATGGAATGGGCAGTGCCTATTCTGTCTGTGAGAGCTATAAGATGCAGCAAGGCTCATTAGTAGGGAGGCCTGGGTAGCAAGAACACTTGTCAGATCATAGCAGTCGTTATGAATTGACCTGCATTCCCTTCCCAGTGGAACGATTACCAAGAGCTTCCCAATACTTACTGATCTGTTTTTGGAGAGTTTCCAGTGGAATAACTGCGTTCCATTTTCAGAGTACTTTCTGTTGCGTACTGAGGATTTGAGTAACATGTAAAGTGCCTGAGTGATCGCAAGCCTCCAGAGGGATAAAATTAGGACTGAGCTTCCTCGTGAGATACACTTAGTAATATTAAGGATGAATATGGAAAAGATTATCAACAGGACAGGGCACAGATGAGATGAGAACTTGGACAAGAGATGTACAATATATTGATGGTCAGGAATAATTGTTTTTGATGTATTAATAATCTGGTTTTGTAACACCCTTTAAACATTATTAAACTGGATATATAGAAGTAAATGGTCTATCCTGCTCCTCTGTAAACGTGGAAGGTATGCTGTCAGGTTTTAACTGGTGGGTAATTTGTCTGATGGCAGTGTTGGATCCTCAATATGCTCAATGGGTTAATTTTGCACTTTGATAATTTCTCTGAAGAGTTTCAGTAGTGCAGCAGCAACCTGTAATCAGAAGCTCACAGAGCAACAAAAATCAAGGAGATGTGTTCTCAGAATAGCCAGTGTTCCCCACTTGGAGTTGTACTCCATGCACTCCCTAGTTGCCAGTGGGGAGTGTACAGTTGTCAGTGGTGATGACTGGGTGGAAAATCAGATATATACTTTTATTTATTAACACTCAAGTTAAAAAAAAAACAAAAGTCACTCCATTATCTCTATTAGTGGGAAATGTGCTGTATACGGATCAGTTGGAAGTCCTGAGTGCTGCATAGCTCCTGGGAACTTAGTACTTCAGGAGGGTGCACAGAGAACAAGACATTTCAGGCTGTAGTTTTGGTAAGTACACAGATTTTGAGTCCAAAAATCCAATTTAGATTATGTTGGTAAAATGGTATCTCTCATCCTGGACCTCTGTTTTCTGTCATGGCTCACAGACTTCCACAGAGCTTCTGGTGCAATCAGGAGGCTTTCCTGGCAAAAGGAAATTTGTGATGTGCAGTGTTATAGATATGTGTTTAATTCGTGCCTATAAAGTTTATACCCATTCAATGTTAGAAATGCATGTATAGGATATTTTTGTATCAAACCAAGACATGTCGAAACCACACTCTCTGGAGGGGCGAATTCCCATAAGAATGTGTGGCTTCTTTTAGCTGAATAGATTTCCAGAAAGAAATCACCAAGGCTAAAGCCATGGCTGAACGGGAGATGGGCCATCCCAAGAGGAACCACCTGGCCATTATCACCATGATAAGCTATCTGATGAAAATATGCAGCATCTCAGGAACATCACCCCCTTCCTGGACATAGATAAGGTTTCATCAATACTTCATCATCTCCTCGGAAGAACATTGTTTCTCACTGGGACAACCCAAGACCCAAATTAAATATCTTAAGACTTTTGGACTTTGAATACAGTGTTGCCCCCAGCGAAATAAACTGTATATAAGCTCACCGTTCTGAGACCTCGGTGTGAACAGAGCTATTCTGACACCCTGTCAGGTTGTCTGTCACCCAGCTGCCGATACCCGGGCTCGAAGCTGTTTCTCTGCATTGTGGCTTTTTGTCCAGAATTTCTGCCAAATTTGCTGTCAAATAAATTGATTTTATTTAATTGAAGAAATTGGCTCCGTACATTTATAACATGCAGCAAAAGGAAATTGCTGTGATGTGCAACTGCGACAGTAGACTCAGATACTGGCTGTGGTTTGTCTCTGTGTTTGTGCTGTTGGGAAATGTTTGAATTTCATTGTCTATTCAGCAGTTCAATAGTAGGGTTACTGGAATGTTTCATTAGGCATCCTTTGACAATCTTTTTTTTGGGTTGTACTTTTCTACTGTTCTGGAATTAGATAAAGTATTTCTAACCAAGACTGAATTCTAAATTCTGATGAAGATGATTGTGATCAAAAAAGATGTTAAATATTTCTTGGAAAGGCATTCACATTGGGTGCGGGTTTAATCTGAGTTGATGGAATTAAAGAGAGATTATTTGGTATTGCTTAACAAGCAAAAATTGATTGGTCAGGTATAGCAATACTCTTCCTTTCTCTGAAAGGCTGTTTCAGACTGTTCCTGTTGCAGTGTCAAAGATAACTTGATCAGCTTGTAGCAAGCTGTAGCTGAATTGTACATAATGAGACAGAGATTTGTGTGATGGGAGCATCTGTACGTGTATGAGCAAGAGGGGAGGAAGGGAGGGATTTTGGCTTGTTTAGAAAATAAAATGCATCATTAATCTAAATATGCCAGTAGCATAAGCTGTGAGGACTGTCTTCCAAAGAGCATGCCATGAGCCTGCTTTTTCTGCTGCTCTGCCAGCTGCACTCACGTTTTTGCCTAACTGCTGGTTCGTTTTCCTGGTGCTTGGATGAACCGACCACTGCCTCTGCCAGAAAAAAGCATTGTGGGGAAACACTGCCTGAAAAACAGCCACTGAAAGAATGATCTGCTCAGATGCAGTTTAGTGGGAATGGAGGGGCAGAGAAGAAAGATGCCAATTCGTCACTGTTGCCTAAATCTGAATACCAGGGAGAGGCTTCGTGTCCTCTGCCTGGTGTCTTTGAGATGTGAGTGTTCGGGAGTGATGTGTCAAAGCCAGTGGAAGAAAAGGACTTGATGAGAAAAATCTGGCTGCAAAAGCTGGGTTTGTTTCATTTTTATTCCTTGTTAGGAGTGATCTTTAGAATGATCACCTTTCTATTTTGCTTCCCTTCTTCAAAAGCTAAATGCAAAGGGAGTTATAGGACAGAATATGAATACCTAATCATTTCATGTGTTTGTCACCGCACTGCTTTGCATACGTGGTAGTTTTCTCTCTTCCTTGAATAGATGTTTCTCCTTTAAACACTCTGCAAGTGTTTCTTTTTGTGGGATTTGTTGCTTGTTGTTTTTTTTAAATAACAAAAAGGTCGCGGGCAAGTGAGTGCAGAAGCTAACAAACGTAAAGCAAACAGCAATTATGAATAAGAAACGCATGGAAAAATATGCATATATGTACAGAAAGTTTTTACATAAACTGAATATAAATACAGTGGAAGCAGAAGAGGCTGAACTGCTGCCAGCAAGATAATTATATAATTGATGTGCTTGTCTATGAAACTGCTTTTTCTGTGCTTTGATATATAGCTCCACTAATGAGGTGGGTCTCAGTCCCAGAATTTGGTCTCTGTTCCTTGTGTAATATTCTTCACATATACAGCTCTATGAGGAATATCCCTGCAGCCTTTTGGAAATGAAACACAGCCCTTCTAGGTAACACTCATTGTGTCTGACTGGTTTCTGGGCCACACTTTTTGCCACTTCCCATCTAGGGGAACATGGTGGTGGGAGTTGGTACAAACAGAAAATTGGAGTCATGTAGTGCACACAACACCTCTCATTTCTCACAGCAGTCACGTTTATTTAGATGTATTCTCCTGATTGCTTTTGTGACTGAGTTCTCATTGACCCTACCTTTGCTAATTAATCATACTCTTGTGCTTAAGCAGAAAGTGATCTGGTGGGAGATTGATGTGCTGATGAATCCTGTGAATGTCAGGAAAAAGGATGAGGCTGATGGGTGTGTGACTGGAACAGGTTGTCTTGCTGTTGTTTCACACACTGGTGTTTTTAAAAATAACTGAGTCTAAGCTGAATATTGCATTACCTGGGACCAGGGAGATGACTCTGGGTGAAAACTGATTTTACTGCTTTGTTTCATTTGAAGATTATCAGATTTTTTTTTCCATGCTCTCTTTTAATTTTCTGTCTGAATTCTCCTCATGTCTTTGAGATGTCCTTGTAACTTTGCTCCCTCCTCATGCATGCACACACATGTTGAGAAATCTTCAAGTTCCAGAGCTCCATGGTTTTCTTTCAGAGGGGCACAAAGATGAGAGATTCTCAGGCTTTCTGTCTCCTCCTTTGCCGCTATTTCCATCTTTCCATTTCTTGTCCCCTAAAAAGAATCCTACAGAGCAGTATTTCTTTTCTGGGAGTTGCTACTTTTGCTGAAGACATTGGTGTTGCAGGAGCCTGCTGATGAGTGGCTGTCTCTGACCCCCATTCCACATGTCTCCACCATGGTCCCAGGGCTTAACGCTGACAGGCACATTTTGATGAGTTTTTTTCTATACTCCTTAAGAGAATAATAATTAATAGCAAGACTCCAACATACTACTGTTTCCTAGCATTCTGTCTCTTTAAACCCTGTATATTTGTGTGGTAATATGTCCTCGAGTGGAAATGAGGAGGCTTCAAATCTGGAAACACTGCATTTTAATAGGTAAGTTTAGAATAAGTAAAAGTGTTTTGCTATTGGTATGCTTTAGATAAAAGCATGAAGGAGACTAAAGATACAGACCAGAAGTTCCAGATGTATATACCAGGGTCACACATGATCGTGCAATATGTACCTGGAAAAGAGATCCCAATGAGATGGGACAGCATCTTGTTCACTGAACCAAAAGGACCTGCTCTTCTGCTCTGCCTGGCTTGGCTTTGCTATTTACGCATCAAAGCTGGCATTTAAACCTTTACTGGAGGTATGATTCCTCAGCTTTGAAAAGGCACCTTGAAAAAACAGGTGACAAACCATTTAAAGGACATCATACTGCCAGAAAACATGGGATTTAAGCACACAGCCTCAAATGGGAAGAATGCCACCGGGGTGTCATATGTGTCTGCTGTCCAGAGCAAAAAATTCTGACTTTGGGAGCAGGATTCAGTCACTTAAAAAGAGATTTCCAGTACTCTTGTAGGCGTTGTAGCATACCCTGGGCTCCCAGAGGTCCTGCATTGTATCTGCCAGCCCTGAGCAGGTTCCTCAGGTACTCTAAGGAGCAGAAAGTGGTGCAGCACAACTCTCTTCAGGCCATTGAATTTAGTGGTAGGAGGAAGTGTCTTGGGGGACTATAGGAAAAAATGCCAGGAGCGTTGGACAGCAGGGGAAGAACAGCCAGAGCACATGATAAGGGAGATGTGAATGAGGCATATAGAGTGTAGGTTCTTTGGAGCAGGCAGATAATTAAAGAAACTTAAAATATAAGAGCCTGGTTTTTATACACTGGCATGTGCTTCTTGACAGAAAATCACATTAGCAACTTCCTCCTGCTGTAGCAGAAAAGTAGTTCAGGCTGGATTTGTCTTTCCATAGATCCTTTAATGTATAAAATACATTGATGTTCTGTAGGTTAGACTTGACAAAATTCGTCTCCAAAGGGTTCACAGTCTGCAAACTCACTTATTTGTCAATACTGTAGGTGACTAATATGAACCAAATTGATGGTTCACAATTGTTGTGAAGCAGATTGGTCTTGGCATGAGGAGATATTTTCGAGGAAGTAGGAAGCCCAAAAATAGGGATAAAGAAAATATATGCAGCAGAACCATGACTGGAGAGTCATTAGCAATGGTATCACTAACTACACCGGACTTAAAATCCAAATGGGAAGAAATGTGGCCTTTGTGCGCTGCAGCAGGAAGCAGTATCTGAATAAGCCACACAGGAATGCCAGTTTTATGAATTTATAGAAGAAGTTCATGCATTTAAAAATCTGGCTGTAGACGGACTGACTTGGGAGTGAGTCAGCCTGGTGGCCAGGAGCTGGCTGGGAGTGCTGCTCAGGATAGAGCTGAGCCAAGCCACCACTGCTGGGCAAACCTGCACTCTGTGGCAGCCCAGCCTGGGCACGAGTCCTCCAAAGAAGGAGGCAAGGAGGGAGCAGGGGAAAACCAAGAGACAGGGAGCCTGGAGAGAATGGTTTGCAGGATTGTGCCTCTACAGTGGCTGCAGAGCCACGTGCTCAGAGTCCTGGCGCGGCAGTGGCAGCTGGCTGGGTTCTGTCCTGCCCTGACCTAAAGCTGTCTCGGGCATCTGCCTGATCCTGTCTAAGCTTGGAGCTGGCTCCAAGTTACCCAGTGAAGTACTCACTATTATTCTTAATGAGTTATCAAGAGCTCAGATCTTAGCCAGTAACATGTGGTCAGTACATTTGGATTATTATTTTTAACTTTGTAAAGAAAGATAACAGTTGTTTATATTGTTTAAGCTTTGTTTCTTCTAAACAGGAATTTCCTTTTTAGCACTGCCATATCCCTTAGAATCTCCTTTACCTCTTTCATAGTTTTTAGCTGCAGCAGCAACTACAAAATAGTGTCTTCAAGTCAAAAATATCAGACATTTTAGCTGACAGTGTAGTATATGCTTGTACAAGGTCCCAGGGTCGTTGTCTGTTAATTTCTGCTGGCCAGGCTGTTCCCAGCCTGGCTCGCAGGTTATTGGGGTCCGATGCCCGCGTGAACCAGCGACCGAATTGATGGTAACTGAGGTTTGCGTGCCTCAGTTTACCAGTGCAGCCCAACGCCTCCTCACAGCATGTAGGCATGCTGTAGCCAGCAGCGGAAGGTACGGAGGAAAGAGTGGAAACTCTGTCAGCTGCATTCCAAGTTTATTTTCTCCTGCCCTCGAGAGGGCAGGGGCCAGTTAGCTTGAAGGGAAGCTAAAGCAGAGAGACCCCGTTTGTTCTCTCGCAGAGAGTTTTAAGGTGTTACATCATCAGGTAGAGATAACAGAATGAACCAATCATGAAAGAAGGTACATGATAGTAAACCAATAAAGACCCCTCAGGGGAGGAACAATATCAAACTAACAAGTAACAAGACAGCTAGAGGGTGTTTCAAACCACGCTGACCTGTTATTGGATTTGAAACTTCTGTGAGTGACATGCAAGGGGTATGTTGCTATGCTATAGGACAGCAACAGTTGTCTTTCTTTTCCTAGCTCTGAATGGCAAAGCTGACAGGACACAATTACATACTTGGAACAGGTGTGACAAAGGCTGTTATTAGCAAAGTACCATGGCTGAAGGATAATTAAGACTTTGGCATAAGAAAGGTGGATTAAAACTTCTGCAGTTAATAAAATTGGTTGCTTAACATATTAAATCTGCATCCAGTCATGGTCCATAAATAGCTATATCACAAAACTTACTGAGATCACAGGAAAAATATAATTTTGGGAATACTATCTGGGAATATAAAGGCACTATGACTGAGTTTTAAATCTTCCTTTCAAGGATAGCTTTGATGTTGTTGAGTGCTATTATTTCTTGACAAAAAGGTATATTAGATGGCGTCTAATACTTGTGTGTCAGTGACATATGTGATATAAAAGCTACATCTGCTTAATGTAATAACTTTTGAAAAAGAAAACTATTTCCTTAAATTTGTTATAATTTCTTTAATTTATCACTTATTCTTTCATTTATCAACATATCCTATATACTAAGAGTTTTTTCCCATGAATCTTTACCAACATTGTCCTGAGCTGGAAGGAAGAGGGAGAGATCCACCTGCTAGAAGAAAGATGTACCTGGTTCATGCTGTAATTAAACATAGGAAGGAGAAAAAAAACAACAAACAATGAATACAAATGGTAGGCAGGTATGAAAGTGGGTTAATTAAATATTGAGCTCTCCGTTTCCACTGCCAGTGGCATAAATTTTCGTTTTGTTTTCCTTTTTTTTTCTAGTTAATGTGTTGGGGGTTTTATTCAGTTTTTAAAAATATGCTATTTTCTTTTTGTTTTGAACTTTCACTTCAGTGCTTTACAGAAGCCTTTTTTCACCATCAGCACTGCTAAGGGAAGCTGCTATAAGGGGACTTTTTAAGAAACTGCTATCAGTGTTGCAGAGGCCAAAACTTGCAGTTGTCCTCTGAATATTTGTGTTGCATAATCTCCCAAAATGGAAGAAGAAATAGTGATGTTAATTAATCCTCCTTATAATATACTGAGAGCACTGATTCCTGTGTAGTTAAATTTCTTTAAATAAAGAAAAAATATAAGAGATACAATTTTAATTCAAAATTAGTAAGATTGTTATTCTTAATGACTCTTTTTATGTAGCATTGCTTATGCCTGGAGAATGACTGCAAGTGTGTCAGAAAGTAAAAGGAGAAAAGTTGAAAACCATATTTTTAATGTTCCTCTGCCTTCCTTACCCACCATGAGTATTGCAGTCCCCTGCTATGAATTTTATTGTATTTAAAAGTACTCTTTTTACCTACACTGATGTAGTTCATCCTCACATATTTCATTGCAGGCCTCCAACCCTCATCATTCAAATTTCTATCAGTTAAGTTCCTCTTTCTAACCTGTCAGTTTTTCAAAATGAGACCATAAAGTGCTGTAGGTTTCTTCTTTGACACTTTTCTGTGTGAAACTTGAAAGTGTAGTCATTTTAAGTTCCCACTTTTTTTTTGTTAAGGCTTTTTTTGCTTTTTATTCCCCAAAAAAGCGTTGAGGTCCAGAAACAAGGAAAGGTGAGGTTCATGCAGAGTTACTTATTTTTTCCTTCCTCCTCTCTTTCCCTTAGTACTTCTTGACATTCAGATCATTTTTATCTGAGGACTTGTTTCTGGAAAAAAGACAGATAGCTTCCCCTCTGTCTCATCACTGTTTTTGGACAAGCCTAGCACCCCTACTTCTTTAAGAGGTTGCTGGAGCATCCCACACTGGGAACATCCCACAGTTGTTGAGTGCTTTGTGGCTACCCAGAGCTTCAGCAAGGTGTGAGGATGTGCAGCTTCTGCAGCAGGATCCTGAACAGGTGGGGTTTTATTTCAGCAAAGACTTGCAGAGCTGTGTGTTTTCCAGTCTGCTTTGTAGTGATATTTGCAGGTGGGAGGGACGGGCACATAGCAAAGTCAGTAGGGAGAAAGCAAAGCCACCAACTTCTAAGTGCTTCCATGAGTTTTCCAGCCCAAATCAGAGCCCCTATCACAGTCAAGTTTTCCAGTTATGTTTATGAGAAGTTAATCGAGCCCAATACATGAATTTCTGGGTACATTTAAGATTTTCATTACATTTCCACAGTATGATTCCATGTCTTAAGATTAACTATGCTTGTTACAGAATCCCCACAGAAATGTAACATACCAACTGTACTGTTCCTTGTCTTTTCCCTCTGTGCTGTTATGAATATGCATGTACTTAGAAAGAGGAGCTGGTTTTGTTCTGAAAACTCACTCCTTTACACTTTGTACATGATAGGAGAAAGCTCTTGTACCTTTTCCCTCTCTTCTTTCACTCACCCATTAATGAATTATTCATCCAAAATTCTCAGAAGACAAAGCATGAAAAAGAAGAGTACCTGAATTCCCTGAGATTTTCATTTTGTGCTGCTTTTCAGTAAAAAAGTGCTGAAGTGATACCTACATCTGGGTCTGAAAAGGCACTGTGGAATATATAATATGTGATCCTGGGAAGATCCAGATATGTTTAAGTGCAGGAGCCACTGACTTCAAAAACACAGGTAACTTGTAATCGTTCCGGCTGAAGCCTCATGTTTTGAATGCAAAAGAGACAATTCTGGGAAAAGAAGCTGGGTTTTTCACCTTTGCCAACTCTTTTCCCTTGATTTATTTCCTTGTCTTTTTTTTTTTTTTTCATTATTCCTTGCTTTATGGTGCTTGCTTGTAGAAACCTGTAATAGTTAATGATGTAATGGATGGAGAGTAATAGAAAGACCATAACTCTGCATACTTAAAATCTCTCTGGTCCTGCTGGTCTCAACATTTCTCATACAGCGTTAATTTCAGAAGAGCTTGCTTGATGATGAAGAAGTCTTTACAGTGTTTAATTTGAGACTTCATGCTTGGTTGTGTCACAGATTATACTAATGGTTCAAAGACCTTGTTAAAACAGGGAAATCAGGAAATCTGGAGGAAAAAAAAAAAATCTAAAATAATTTAAATATTTTCTCTCTTGTTTTAAAATATGTCTGATGGTAGCATGACTTTTTAAGTCTATAGAACTATTGTGGAAGAAAAGTCCTAAATAAAAAATAAAAGAAATGGTAAAATTTTTGTCTTGATGCAAGATTCAGTCATGATGTTTAGGCAATTGTCAACTTTTACCACCCTGCTTTCTTTTTTTTTCTTCTTTAATGTGCTTCAGAAATTAAAATAAAGTCATGGAGAATTTTATTTCTAACACAAAAAAAAAAAACCAACCCTGTGAAATCCTCTCAGCTCATAAATGATACATTTGGCCTCTTCAATTTTATGGTTCTTAACTATTATTCAAGGTGATCATGAAGAAAATTTCTACTGAGAGGGAGTCCTGTTGCTCTTGAATCCCACTGCAAATGACCATGCCTGGCTATTTCTTTTTTCCTGCTGAAAAAGTGCACTGCAGTAGGTGTAAAATTATTGGCACAGGAATTGGTTTTAGAGAGAGTAGAAAGTTATTTCTTTCTTAGTGCAATTTTACAATAAAAACCTTCTCTTTCTTATCTCATGAGTTCTGTTGGCTCCATCTTTTCTGAGTATTTCAGTTACTACACTCAAGATTCAGGAGAGATCTTCTGTCATTAGAGCATAATGTGATGAACCATTAGAATATTACTTTGTATCTTTAATGGGATTCACAATATGTGTCCATTGTGATTAGTGATTTTTGTCATTAAAATCATAGTACAGTTCTCATAATGGTTTTCTTTGGATCCACTCCTTGTTTGTGTATCCTGCACTCTGAAAAGCCCCATCTAAGCTGATGTTAAAAGGCCATGTTCTGCTGCATCTTATATTGAAGGCTGAATGATTTAGAAGAGGTGAATGAATGTTCTTTTAATCTAGAACATGGAAAACATTTTGATTTCAGGCTTTTTTTACATAAAAAAGCAGCATACATTGAATTTGGATAGGAAGATGTATGGAAATGGCAAAACATTCATAAAAATTTTTGCAGAAAGTTTAATTTTACATTTTCCACCAATATTTTATTAATATTTTTAATAGAAATTAAATGTTGATTTTTTTTTTCCATTCTGTACTTACATGGATGACTCATTCTACAGGGATTAATTTTTTAGTTATATGATCTGTCATCAGGTCCATGAATCCTCATACCAGTTGTTTCTCCTCCTATATTTTAGCCACTTTTTAGTTAGAGAAGAAAGAATACTGTTCTGAGCAAAAACACTACAATCATGATGATGATAAAAGTTCTAAATTATTTATGAGATGAGCTGTAACAGAGTTACTCATGTCTAAATGCAGAATGAGAATAGACATCAAAGAGAAGTAAATATACTAATACTTGAAATCTGCTGAGAAGAAAAAATGTTGGTTTTACTAAAATATACCTACATTTTACATTACTATAGAATGTGATTCTAATATAATGTAAGCTGATTTAAGGTAATTTGCTACATGTGTACCATGTGTACCAGTAGCTGGATTAGAGGTTGCTTCCTGTCATTTTGTTGCTGTAATAATGCCCACAAAATGATGCTTTTCTTTCTTCTGTATTCTTTTATGGATGCAGTAGGCCTTGGTTTATAAATGGACTACAGAAAAAAATCCTGGATGGTGCAGAATGTTTGGTTTGTGCTTTGTCCCAAGAGGGAAAACTGGCTTTTTAAGTCCATCTTACTAATAACAGGATGGTAGGCAGAGAAATGAGAATTGAAAGTTTTCTTTGTTCATTGTTTACTGGACATTGGAAAGCTGATTTCTGTTGTTTAGTAAATCTAGGATAATAAATGTGTACAGAACTATCTTCCACTACTCAGTAATAGCATAGCAGAGAAACACAAAGGTAGGATAAATTCATTCTTGTTAGTCATAAAAAAATCATATTTTACTGCCTCATGCTCAGTAGTTATTCATTCAGTCAGGTTCCTCCTGGAGCATAGAATAGGGGGAAGGATTAGGCACAAAATTTGAATGACACCCTTATGCTTTCTTTAGCTGCAACATTATGGTTTAAATGGAAGATGATCCATCTGGTATTTTCATCCTACATCGAAAGCTCTTTCTTGAAAACTGTTTGTTATGAGAAAGAATAATTAGTCTAGTTTAGTACGGGGTATTCAAATTGAAACTTCACCAAATACCGATGTAGTTACGGGAAACAGGTCTACTGACAGCCTTCCATTTCCTGATTTTAACATAACTTCATTTATTGATGTCAAACTTTTGTGTGGTAGTAGTGGGCACAGAAGGAACAGCCTCTGGGGTTTCTTTGTCCTACTTCATGCATTTGCCTTCTTGAAATTCATTACAAAGTGATTCACAAAAGACAAAAACCTGAAGCATTTTGTACAAGGTGTGGTTCCAATCGTTTGTCAGTCCAGCTGCTTGCTTGCACTGTAATTACCTCCTTTGTCCTACTAGAGTGTTCAGGCAGGAGAAGCAAACTGAAGGTTTAGGTTGAGAAGCTGAATAGGTGGCCCCCGATTTTCTGTTCTGTCGAACCAAGGCCCTGAGAGTGAGGAACTTAAACACTTCCCCTAAATACTCATTAATTGGGACATGGTTCTTTGATATTAGGTTTTGAATCTCCCTTTGTCTGTTACCACCTACAAGGAGTCTCAGTGCTGAAAAGGTTAAGGAAAGTTAACTTTTCTATAGAATCATAGAGCCATAGAATGGTTTGGGTTGGAAGGGACCTTCAGAGATAATTTCGTTCCAACCCCTCTGCCATGGGCAGGGACACCTTCCACTAGACCAGGTTTCTCAAAGCCCCACTGAACCTGGCCTTGAACACTTCCAGGGATGGGGCATCCACAGCTGCTCTGGGCAACCTCTTCCATTGCCTCACCACTCATAAATCTCTAGCTTAGAAGAGAGAAGGATGGCAGGTTTTCTGCCTATGGTGGTCCTGATTTCAGTGTGGGTGCTTTGGCTGGTTAATCACTTTATAAATAGTTTATATGTAGTTTAACCAGATTTGAGGTATGTGAGAAGGTGTATGCTACTGTTTTGAAGAAAAACTACTCTAGAATGTGATGGCCGCACACACACACACACACACACACACAAGTTGGCAACTTGAGCTTTTTGGCAATGGCAATAGATCCTCAAATGCAGAACGTCTGAGGCCTTGTATCTGAAGGATGGTATGTGCCATGGCAGCAGTTCGCACAGGATTTCTCCCAGCTTAGACTGAAATTAACAAAAAAATGTTTCTTGAGCGAGAGGAGACTAGACTACAGCCCCAGCTAAAATTTTGGTGGTCTACAGATTTGTCTAAAATTATGTAAGAACATCTTGACTGCAGGTGACATTTAATCATAAGCATGACTCTTTTGGACTAGCTTTTAAAATCAGTTTAGGGGAATCTCTGGAAATTTGTCCTTGTAGGTGATATCTCCCCTTTCTGCTTAGATAAGGACTTCATCCTCAGAGGCTGATTATGTTCAGACTCAAGCATTTGGCTCAGAACCCATATTGGTGCAAAAGTGCAGGAACTATGGAGATTGTTTGCAGCCATGAACTATAAGCTTATGAAGAACTCAGCCAGGCTCCTGCTAGTTAAACAGCAGTGGAAGAAAAGTTCACACATGGAACTTGACTGTTTCCTTTGAAGTTAAGGCATTTTCATTCCAAGAAGAATAGGATCTGGTTTGGTTTTCTTTCAACACTGGAAGTGAGTCTCTCAGATTATTGAACTCTGAGAAGCATTATTAGAGATTATTTTTCACTTAGTATAATCACTGCTTCCACTTCTGAATCTTGTTTGGTTGGTCAAAATTGTTATTAGCATTGTTAGAAAAAACATGTGCTACTCTGGGCAGGGTGGTGGTTAATTTTCAGAGTTATTTAGTAGCCTGACATAATTGCAAGAGTACATTTCTGTATCACTAAAGGCATTGCACAGAAAGTGATTTACACAAGATAGAACTCAAGAGAATGTTTTTGTGATTTCAGAGTTGGTTTTATGACAGTATAAATTTCATGACTTCCCTACTAAAAAAAAATCTGAAACTGTACTGTTTCATGGTATGTTGCCTGTAGTCTGTGCGTGGCAAAGAACCAAAACATCCAGAGGAAGCTGTACGTTTGTTTGTCTTTTTATTAACAAGCTACTGGCTAAATAAATTTACATTGTTAAGTGACTAAGACAGTTAAATATTTATGATACAGACATAGGCAGTTTCTTTTAAAGGCTGTGTAAGAAACATCTGGCCAAATGACTGAACGTCTTTTGAAAATGGAAATTTCTGGGATTAATGGTCGAGGATCCTGATTGCAGGCACTAACTCTTAATGAGTGCCAAATGCGCACCTGTTCTTCCCTCTCCACAAATGTGTTGCGTGGACAACGTTGTGATGGCTGCTTGTTTGTACTGTAACTTGAAGATCACTTTTCCTGCAGTTTTGTTTTATTTGACACATCTGGGCACATCATGCACACAACAGGATGTCAGTGCTGTTATTCAGCTGTGATCCAGTGGCCCTACACGTTTGCACTAAATCAGTCCTTTAGGCTGCACTTAAAAATTCTTCTTGTAACTATTGCTCTGTATTAAACAACATAGTCAACTCTTTTGTCAGAATTTGTCAGTTCTTCAGAATTTCAGCAATTCTGAGATGCCTTCCATGCCCTTCAGCATAACATTGCAGCCTAAACAAAGGCAGCAGAGTTTGCACTGGCAATGTAGTGTCTGGATTGCTACTTTTTTAGCTTTGGATGGATTTAATGCCTCTGCAGGGAAGTGAGCTCAGAGAGGAGGTGCTCTGCAAATCACAGTCCGTGTCTGGCAAAGAAATTGGCAGAATAGAGGCCTCAGATACCCCTTCCCAGCCCAGCCGTCGCAGATCTTGCTCCTCTAATCTGCCATGATGCAGTGATTGCTGAGGTATCTGTGCTAAGCCATGCCTTTGCCCTCAAGGTACTAAACAGGCTTACAGAGTGAAAATCCCTTGTCTGCACAGTCCCTAAGGACCAGGTTAGTCCAAGGCTGTCCTAGATGTTTGGGAAAGTTCCAGCAAGTATTAAGGCTGGGTTGTGACTTTCAGAACCAGGTACCTCATAGTACCTATGTACTATATGTGCACGTCTCCTTTCCTCTTTGCAGTGAGCAATGTACTTTACTTATCTTACTGTGGTGTATAATACTTGCAAAATACTTAAAGTCTCACAGAATAATGGTTTGGCTTTGAAGCCCAGACAAAGTAAATTCTTAGAACCTGTGTAAATGTGAAAAAAATTATACAGAGGACACACAGGTCCTGATTTTGAAAAACTCCCAAGTACTGCTGTGATGTTGTCAGCTTGTTGCTGTCCAGCTGCTCAAAAAAGCAGCAGCTGCTGTTTCTCACTGCCTGCTTCTTTCCTGGTAAGTGCTTTATTATTTAAATCACTTCTTTGGGTGGAGAAAAGCCGATCTCTCTAATTCAGCAACAGCCGTTTACACTGACTTGACAGCAAGAAATAAAACCATTTGAAAAGGATCACTGCCAGGGCATAGGAGAATAGGCCTGACTAATAAAAAGCTTCTGGAAGCAAAAGAAAAAGGAGACATACTACTGGGGTTTAACTCTCTACTTAGGAACATAAAAAACATACATGCAATTTTATGCATTTAAAAGTAAAGTGTTGTTACATGAGGTTTATTTGTCATTTTAAAGGCAGGTTTTCATAATATGCATTGCTTATAGTTCTAGAATAATATCTTAACTCAGCAGCTTCCATGTTCTATGTGGGCATTTTAAGCAGAGAGTAGACTGTCACCACATGAAATCCTTTTGCCTTTTTTGACTGGAGAAGAAATGCTTCCAAACTCTGTGCAAAGACAAGAGAAAGACCAGACTGTGCTGCTTAATATTTGTGACTCTTTATGCCCTGTGCTTTTAGGAGTGTGGCTTGGCTAGTGGGGAGCTTCCCCCTTCAAATCAGATTATCTAACAGTTAATCTGTTTTGTTGATGTGCTGAACAACAGCAGCTCATTCAGGAACAGACTCAGGGCAGGAGGGGGGAGCTCTTCTGACAGCAAGCTGTTTCAACCAAACATTTTCCTTTTAGTGATTTGTAGGATTAAATTTCAGACTGTTGCCTATGGAACTTGGCATTAACAGCCAACACATTCATCACATTAGCTTTTCTCCTCAACTTCCCTTATGGAAAAAAAATAGAGCCATAGTTTCACCATCAGTCTCCCTTGACCAGCTTCTAAGGCTGTGATTACATTTTTCATCACTTTTTAATACTGACCAGACCCTGGATGGTTAAATTCACAGTCCCATCACCTTTTTCTTTTCAGCACATACATAATAGTCCTGAAATGAGCTGAGATCGATCTATGCTACTGTTAGCCTCCTTCGTTTATAGACAGATTATTATTATTTCTCAGTGCATGTGTGGGAACCATCCATATGTAGCAAGACTGTTACCTTTTCACCTAGAGGACAGATGGGGATGGTGATACATTTATTGCACTGTCTTTTTCCTGTTTTGGTTAAGTCCAGTAGATCTTGCTATGGCTCCTGAGTTGCAGTTCATGCAGTACTTGGTAGTTTGCAGGTCTGAGTGGTGAAGCCTCTTGTGTTCATCTTCCTCACTTTTTCTGACATACAGCGGGGCAGGGAAGACATAAGTCTAATTAGAGTGAATGAATCTGTCTTATACATGCTGCTCAGAGGCTTTTCTGTCTCTTATCCACATTACTGCCGCAGCCAAAGAGCACATCCTAAGGGCACCCTGGTGCGGGACCCCGAGTGCTTTATCTGTATAGATTACTGCAGTGTGTTCGTGCAGGGTGAATCCAGACTCTGCAGCTCCAGCTTTCACAAAGCTTCTTCGGAGGGGAAAACAAATTACGCTGGCTAGCACACAGTATTTGCTAGGAGGTGAAAGCCTAATGAAATCAAGAAAATGTGCAGTTCTCACAAGTTGCAGTGAGTGTGATGGCGGTGCTGAGAAACAGTCAAAGCCTTGTAATAAGCACTAAAACTACAGATAATCTTGCCTTTTCAGGACTGCATTTTGCTTTACTCTGTGAAAATGATGTAAGAACATATTTTGACATCACAGAGATGAGATTTCAACCAGTACAGACAGGGCTGAACTAAGAATAGGGGACAAGACAAGAACTAGACAACCCTGTGCCTTCAGCTCAAAGCCTCCTCCTCCTCCACAGCTTGCTTCCAAACAGGTTGGATGATGTAGGGAAATTCACTTTTCAATTCTGTGTCTTAATGCAATATGTGGTTTTTACCTGTTCCTGTAAGCTCAGATGTGAGTATCTCTGGTATATGTCTAGCTGTCATGCAGTGAGGGTAGGAATAAGAGATTTTAAAAGTCTTTGTTCTCCCTGGAGGTATTTAGAAGATGTGTAGATGTAGCACTTAGAACCATGGTTTAGTCTTGGACTTGGCAGTGCTGGTTAAATGGTTGGACTCAAAAGTCTTTTCCAACCTAAACAATTCTATGATAACAGGAAACCTCAGTGTGAAGTCACAGGGCATAGTCTGTGTATATCTTTTGGGAATGTTGTTAGCTGGACTTGCTAAACTTGAACTAACAACTGTGGGGAAGCATCCTGTCTCATTATGTAGCCATGTTATTGGTACCTGGATATTTCTGTCCATGGAGAGTGTATAAATGGCATGGCAGGGCTGTGTGTAATCTGGAAGATGCTATAGTCAGAAGAGAGTCTCCTTGGGCTACTGAATCAATACAGGTGGATTTTTAGCTTCTAGACAAATAGCTAGAAGGGTCGTAGATAAACCTCAGAGTGTCATCATAGGTGGTGGTCCTCTCCACTCCATTTCCAAAGGATGGCAAGCAACCATGTCTGGGGCAGCCCGGGTTCTTGAATCATCTGTTCGTCTGTTTGTTCTGAGTTTGCTCTTTTCCCATGTTATTTTTTGGATCTGCCCTATGTACAGCTAGACTCCTGTCCCTTAGTCCTGTTGTAACTGTAACCTTTTCAGTCTTCTTTGATTATCATGGTCAATCAGCCTGTTTCTAAGTCAGCATCCCATTCCTCCCTCATCCCATTCTAGGGGATTTGATGTGGAGAGACACCTTGTCCAGTGCCACAGGGTGTTCAGTCCCAGCCCTCCTATTCAGCAAGCAGCTCTGAAGAACCACCAAAACAAAGCACTCCTTTGGCTCCATGTGGTTCAGGCACCAATTTTATTTTATTTTGTAGCCCAGGGTCAGTCTGCCTTGGCCCAAGACACATGATACAAAAGTCCTTCTTTACAGTTCCAGGTTTCTACCTCTTTTGGGTCAGTTTCTGACTCCTTTGGGCCAGTACCTTCTAAGTAGGCTTGTGAAACTCCAATAAAATCAGCAAGGTTTTGCCATCAGAGCATTTGACTAATATTGTATACCAAGTAAAGATATTTTGAAGATTACCTGCGTGCCTGTCATGAGTATCAAAATACATACTATTTGCTTATGTAACAGGTTTAAGTGGTGACTTTTGACAGTTTAATTTTACCAACTCTTTCTTTGTAAAAATGAGGAAACTATTATATTTGATGATCTCAGAGGTTTTTCCCAACCTTAATAATTCTGTCATTCTATGAAAATATACAATAGCAGGAGTAGAAATGAATTTTGTGAAAATACAAGATAGCAAGAGCAGAAATTATACTTCTTAATGTAAACAACTTGGTTGCAGGGAGTTAATGAATGAAGCAACTACTGAAAGACAAAAAGCATTGTATTATTGACTAGAAATGTGAAGTGTCATGTATAATTCAAAACTAAGTCCCCCAGGAAGAGTTCACATAATGTACATGAACTGCTGAGCAGTTTAATAAACAAGGAGACCAAAAAGAGCAGCATTTGCTGTAATCCAGACATCTATTTAATGGATACAGGTAATTGCAGCCAAATAAAAAACATGGTTTTTAACACTGAAGTGTTTCTTAGTGAGAGGAGTTGATAATACCACTGTGGTTAAGCAGATTAGAGCAATAGAGTTGTCTTCTCTTAAAATGCAAGAAAATTTTATCAAACCTTTGAAACTTCTGGGGATTTGCTTTCCCAGTCACAGGTAGCGATACAGGAATTTCTAAACTGAACATCTGTGCTTGCTACTTTCCAGCAGTATTGAGGGTTGGTAACTACTGAAGCCATTACCAATTGTCTTAGGTTACAATGTAGGATGTAACCGGAAGTATGTATTCTATCACCGTCTGTTAAAACCAGGTGGAGCAGTGTTCTTTGTCTTTTCCATGACACGTCCCTCATAACTCCCTCCAGGGGGATATCTCCTGTTAATGGGCCATCCAGTCTCACTGCATGACCCATAAAATTACATCATCCCATTGTGAGATGCTCTGCCCAGGGGGCAGAACCAAGCACTCCTACCTGGATATAATCTGAGGTTTGGAACAGCACAGGCAGCTCTTATCTACTGGGTTCCCAGAGGACAAGAGCTACATAACCACCACTGGACCTTCAGAGGAAGAGCAGACCCTTCTACAGGATCACCGCTTCAACAGAACCACATCTGTCACTTCAACAGGACTGCAGCCACCATTTAATCGGACTGCTACCACCACCTTGACCAACGGGGGGTCAGATTGTACTCTGTCAGGGTTTCTGTACTATTGCATTTATTTTAATTTTCCCATTAAGTTGTAATTCTGACTTGGGATCTCTCACTGGTTTGCTTTCAAACTACTACACCAGTTTATACAACCTGGCAGCATTTGCCTCATTTTCAACCAACGTTGTAGATAACTCAGTGATAGGAGAGCTTTAGTTCCTTCTGTGGTAACCTTTTTCATAAGGTCTTGACACTATGGTGATCTCTAAAACCTTGATGTTGCAATGAAAGCTTGGGTGAACCAAACTTTGCTCAAAGTTGAAAAGAGTGTTGCCATTGATCCGTGGAAGTCACTTTGCATCACTTAAGCCAGATGCTACTTTTGTTTTTTCACAGCTAAATCTGAAATGGGAATTGCCATCCCAGCAAGAGCCACTGATGCCTATCTTAAATGGGGTAGCTGAACTGCTTACTTTCCTTGAAGGGCCCTACTGCGCTTCAGCATTTTGGGTAGCACTCTTGGTCAAGCTAGCACCAGCTTGCATAGGCTGCATGTTCCAGTAAGCAGCAGGACTCCCTGCCTTGGAATGACTGCAGTTTCTCTGAGGCTAGATGGAAGTCAGCTTTTGTTCGTCTTTGTGTGCTCTGTTTTGTATTGTCTAATCTGCCTGACATGGGAGAACTGATTTGAAAGCTGCAAACAGTATTTCCTACTAAAATGAAGTCTGAAGAAATCAGACTGAAGAGAACCTTTGATTTTTGCATGCTATTTTTTTCCATGTGTTTCTGGATAGCTCATCCCTCACACATGGGGAATGAGAATATCATGGAGTGACAGATTTCAAACCTCTAGGTCAGTGCAGCCCACCGTACTAATTGCCTAGTGACGTCCCTTTTGGATCCTTGGCAAAGCCTGTCTTTTTAACAATGTGTGCTTCTGCTATGACCTCTGATTATGGATATTAAAAACGTATTCCATTCGTGACTTTTCTCTCGCTTCTTGTAAACAAATAGGTGTTGGTTTGTGTGGCCACTATTCCCTGTGGGCTTTCTCCAACTGCTTTTCAACTGAGATTAAACTGAGATGAACAGCTTTGTGGTGTGGGGCAGCCTTCACAGTGTGGAATAGAGTTCTTTGGTCTCCCACAGATCTGTCCAATGGCAGTGGGTGGGTTGTTCTGGAAGGCACTCATCCTGGCTTTTATTAACCAAAGTTATCTGAAAGTGAGACTACTAGTCTGAAGGAGGTGGGTAAGCTCCATTTATTGTTGTAAAGAGCAAGGCATCTACAGAGGATGAATTTCTCATCCTTTTTTGACTGTAGAAAGAGCCTGAGGCATCTCGTGTTCAAAGTGTTAGGTTTAATTTTTCTGTGAGTTTTTTCTTATCTTTCTTGTAACATTTAGATTGCCATATATTGAGATTATGCTCACAAACAACTGATCCACAGCAATGTCTCAAGCGTTGTTTCAATGGGGCTTTTTGTAACCTTTTTTTTTCTTCTTCTTTTTGCATGTAGATTTCTAGTAAATATTTTTAGGACCCACCATGATGTAGCATGTAAGTGCTACAAACTAGTAACTGAGAGAATTGTGTCAAAATAGCATTAGAAGGGACCTTAAGTCATTTAGGCCAGTACTCTACTCCTCACGGTAAAGCAACTGTTGTTACAGGGCACAAAGGTTTGGTTTGCATCTTTATAAACCTGAGTGCTCTTACTCACTCTGCCCTTTCTGTACTGACTTAAATGTTTTGCACAATGCTGCAGGATTCTTTAAAAGGCTCACCTTTTATTAAGATAGGTGCATTTTGTTTGTAGATGGGATAAATACTGTCTGCAATGGGTGTGCCATATGCATGGGACTGAATCTTGCATTGTTAGTAACCAGACAGTGCTTTGTAGACCAAAGTGCTTGTCCTCTGCAGGAGAGAAGAAATATCTTAAGGAATGCACTAACAAACCTACTTTGTCTGCATCTTTATAGAAAGAGCATTAAAAAATCACCACCAAAGTCCTGGATAAGAGAAGAATTTAATTCAATTTTGGGTCCTTTTTTTGTTCTTTCTCATTTGCCTTCTGGAAGTGACTGTCTGGCTTTAAGTGTCAGAAAGAATATTTTTGGTATATGTGTTGACTTTTAATGTACCAATCTTTGAAACTGCCAGGCTCACCTTCCGGGGAAATGTTACATAATTGAACTGTCACATACAGTGTGTTGCTTTTTGACTAAATTCCTTTAAAGTCTTTGGTATTTCCCTCTTTTATTTCTGAAGTTCTTTCATTTCATGTCTTAAATAACACTGACCTTGCTGAACCCTTGCCTATGAATTGCTTCAAGACTGGGTGAACACAAACACAAAGAGAAGTGAGAAATTTATTCAAACTTGACATTAATGCAAGCAAGTGGCACTTAGAGGTTTTGCCCTTAATAATAGGAACCCCAAAACATCTACAAGAATCAGGAAACTGATGTTTAACTGCTTTAAAGCCAGAATCAGAAAAATTAGCAGGGAAGACCGAAGGTCATGACACAGAGATTTAAACACCCAAGCATGCAGACAGCAGCATTATCATTGTTAAATGGGTACATAATGCAGTAACTTTGCATTAAAAACAAAATCCGTATCATTGTCCTGATTTGAAAGACAGGTGCCTGCCAAGGAAGATGGGAACTTCCCTTGAAATGGAAAATATGACCCTCTCCCCTAAAAATTATTGTAACTTTGAAATTACAGGGCTTTCAGGCAAAGATATGGGAAAAGGAATAACAGTGCTTTACTAGAATATACATACATACACACACACATACACATATAGATATATATGTGTGTATATATATATATATGTATTTANGCCAGAGTGGCAAACCAAGTGTAACAAAAACTCCGGAGGCGTAGCAGGAGCTGTGGGGGTCCAGGCAGGCACGGAGTGTTGGGTTAAAGTGTAGCAAGAAAGCCCAGAAGCAGCAGCAGAAAACAGTGGGGCTGGGCAGTGGTAGATGGGCTGCCACAGGCAACTGCCGCAAGCAGCCGGGAGACGCTCCCTCCAGGAAGGGGGAGGGGGTCGAGGTCCCCTTTCCAGTGAGGTCAGGTGTTGGAAATATACCAGTTCAACAGCTGCTCTTACGAGCAAAGCCTCACCCACGGCAGGAGAAGCAGTGGGAGGACAAAAACTCCGTAGGGGCAGCGAATCCTCTGGGCAGCACCAGTCCGGCAGCAAATCCCACCTGTCTCCACTCCAATCCCGGGAGAGCGCGAGCTAGGGCAGAGCCCAGCCCCTCACCCCCCAGCCAAAATCTCGTGGCATCTCTGCACTTCCAAAGAGAAAGCCCCCCATCTAAGAGACTGCACCCAGCTGCACCCCTCCCCCCATCTAGGCCACTTCTTTTGTCTCTCTTAAATATCCTTGTTACCATCTCTTAGGCAACAAATGAGAGAAAATTCTCTGAGAGAAAGGGGAAAAAAAGGAAAAATTCTAACCTCCAACAAACCTTGTATTCTCAGATTTGTCAGCCTTTAGGAATGTGTGCTCTCAGGAAATCTATGAGTTTTTACTCTTTTCACCGGCACAGCTTTGATGGAAAGTGATCACACGCTCCAGGGTTGCTGCTGCCCTTGCCTTGAGCCACCACTCAAGTACCTGCTGAGTCCTGCTGCTTGGCAGAACTGTGCTCCCATGCCTTCTGCAGGTGCAGAATGATGCCAGAAAAGCCACAGAACCATATTTTTGAGCCTTTTGCATTGGCTGCGAGAATGTCGGGTTTTTTTGCAGCACACTATTCCAAACTTTGTTTTACATTTCCAACTGAAGTATAGGCAAAACAACTGCATTCTTGAAGGATCCTGTATCTCTTCAAGTTCTGCAGGAGGACTCTGTGTGGTAGTGACTGTTCCCATGAAACCAGACTAATCCCTAGGTAAAAGATAGGAGTGATGCAGTAATTGCTCATTAGAGCAGAGAACCTCCCACGGGGCAGGTAATACTGTCTTAGTTCTTGGTTTCAGTTCCAGCCTTTGCTTAGTAAATGTCTTGAGAGCCTGTGAATAAAGGTAATTCCAGGAGAAATGGACTGGAAGTGTTTGCAATGAAAAATGCCTGAAATGTAAATTTTGGCTGATATTTTCACTGGAGGAGATTAGTCTTACCTGCCCTGGTGTTCTAAAAGAGTGGTTTTAAGAAACACAAGATTTTCTTTGCCCAATGTAGCATATATCAACAGAAATATGGAGTGGTTGTGTATATCCTGCATATCCTAATGTGGTCAGAGATATCTCAACTTGATTTGAATTGTGTCTTAAGTAATTTCCCATGTGAATACTTGAAAGGCTGAGAAGCATTAAATGTAAGAATAAAGATTTATTTCCCTGTATCATTCAATTATGAAGCATACAGCTCTATAGAATTTGATAATAGTGACGTAAAAATAATGGCATCTTTAAAGAAATATAGACCTTACATCTGAAAGGCACATCAGAGCTACAGCCTTTTGCTTCTCATCATGCCCACATGCTTTTGACAGTGGGAAAAGGGTTTGCTGAGCAGATGAAGAGGGGTTTCTTGATCTGCACAGGGAATGTTCTTCAATAATTATAACTGGTTTTAATTAATTATTTGGAAACAGCATCTCTGAAATGAAATTGTGGAATTGTTTTAGCCAAAGCATGTATCTGGTGTAGATCAATTCAGATGCTGTGTAAAGTAGTGTTTCATGAAGTCTGCAGTTCTACTTTGCTGAAAATGACAGCCTGTACAATGCTGAGATGTACTGCAGGATTTTAAGACAACATTTAGCTCTTACACTGCCAGGATATCTGGGGCCCTGTTCCCTTTCTCTAGGATGTCTGTAACTTCCATACATAATCAATAGGAATTTCTCATATCCTGTGCTGGGAGAATAAGGTCTGTGAGCCTATTGAAACCTGTTGTCTAAAGAGCAGTGTATAAATAAAAGTAGACAGTATTTTCAGTGGTGGTAGATGTTTTTCCTTCCCTTCAGTAACCCTTCCACAGCTCACTTTACATCCAAAATGTCCAGTTCTGCATTGTTTTAGCCAGTGGGGGGGATTTCACTTTGATTTCATTGTGGGGAGAACTGGCTTTAAGGAGAAAAGGTGTGTGACTTCTAACTGGAAGCACAGACCTTTCCTTCCTGATTAAGGTGGGAAAATAAGGTTTATAAGGCATTTGCTTTTCATAAAATATAAATGCACTTTTGAGGTGTTTATATTACAGTCATAGCAAGGTGCGCATTAAAAAGATTTTTAAGAGAAGCTGTATATCCAAGCTTCACATGGATTTCATAACTATAAGGTCCCAGAGCATAGCTGTTTCTCTGTATTGCATTAGAAAGCAATCCGGTGACTTTTTCCTTGTGAAGTCAGGAAAGATAAACAGGGTGCCTCTATAGAAATATAAATATTTTTCTCCAAGACATTTAGACTTTCCCATGCCGTTGAGAATTGGTTTGTTTTGGGGTTTTTTTCAGCTGTAAGAAGGCCTGCATATTCAAAACATTTTCAGTCTCAATATGTAGTTTTTCAGGCTCCCTGTGTTTAGCTTAGGCTGGGTGTATCTTGCAGAGCTTGAGGTTTGGTGAGCACTGCCAGCTATTTCTGGGTTCACACAGTTCAGTTGTCTCACTGAAGCCTGAAAAAACACTTCTCCTGTGTTTCCCTTGTGGAGTTTTTCTTTTTCTTTTTTTTTTTCCAGTATGTTTTTGTTCGGTGTCTTGTTTTGAATTAGGCTTTCTGCTCTTGAGCTCAAGTTGGAACATCACCTTATGAAAGATCATTTGTGTTTGGTAATGTGTAGCTTGTGGTGCCTCTCCAGTCTCTCTCCTGGGGCCAAGGATGAGCAGCTCAATAATAAACATTAAGGAATTCATTAGTGAGACTCATGTGTGAACAGCAACCTCCGGTGATCTGAAACTTTCCGTCAAATAATCTCATTTCATCACTTGGGTGCCTTTAAGCCTAAATGCAAGTGGGAGTTACAGTTGCCAAGACTAGTTTTGGTGACTCTACTTAAATAAACACATACACACGTATGCATCCTTGCTGAACCCTTGTTTGGACTTCTGTCCATGTGAAAGAGACACAGAAAAGTTCATATTTTGTAAAATTTTCTTCTCAGCTGAATGTGCTTGACATAAGACCAGGGAAGTTTGCCATCTCTGTTTCAAAGCTTCTGAGGAGCTGGGGTGCACATCTAAAAAATCACAGAAGGATTTTTGCATTTTTCTAATCTGATCAGTTTACTAAGGATAATCCAAGTTTCAGTCAGCATGCTCCTCACAAAAAATAATCTTTCCCTGTCTAATCACTCTCACAGTTTAAAACTCCATAGTTTATTTGTGATTTAGTTCTGATTGAAAAGGCTACCTTAAGACTTTAGCTATGCATTTTCCAGTGTAGACAAAGACCCTCCTATTCAGAGCATATGTGCATATATGTAGATGTAGATATAGATATATATCTATATACACATTATATGTGTATACATATAATCAACTCATCTCTTGGTTCTATTTTCAGTAAAGCTCCCAAAATCCTTCAGGTCTCTCCAAAACATCTTTTCCACAGCCACGAGCATTTGCATTATTCTGTTTCTCTCAGTTCTTCTTTGCTTCTGCTCATTGTTTCCTGTTTATAAATCCCAGGACTGTACTTTTCTTTGCCACTAGGTTACCTCTGAACTCTACCCTGATATGGCAGATTTTATTTTGGTTTGCTATTCTGCCAGACTTTCCAGTTTTCTATTTTGTTTCGGGTTTTTTTCCCTGTTTTTGTTTGGTTGGGGAGGTTTTTTGTTTGGTTTAGTTTGGTGGGGGGAGGGGGGTCTGATCTTTTCTTTTTAGCCTATTATTTGTTTGCCTAGTTTGACTTCATTGTTCCTAGAAACACCACCTTGCTTGTAGGAGTGCATTAGGAAATGTGCTGGGCTGCAGATGATCCCTGGCATCCCTCCCCTGCCACTCATTCTGCTTTATTGAGCTATTTTTGTAAGAAGCAGGCTCTGTTGTGGGAAATGGCTGGGCTGGGTTTTCCTCAGGAACATTGCTAGGTATGTGTTGGGAGTTGCCGAAAGCAAATGTAAGAACTAAAGTATCAGAAAATATTCCTTACATTCCTCAACTCTGTTGAGTCCTCAGAGAGTTGGATTATTCTCTCCTGTGCTTTAATGTAGCCAGAAAGTGGGACTTGTAGACATGGCTGAGTTGGGGAAACCAGAGCTGTGTTTTCCTTGCTTTTTCTCTGTGACTTGGACACTTTGCCTCACTCTCAGCTGATAATATTTACCCACCATTACAGCCACTTGAGAGAGATGATATGGCAGGTGGTGGTGCAGCAGCAGAGAATAACATCCAGCCTTTTGGTGGGATTGGCCTTGAAAATTTCCGGGGATGGGGCATCCACAGCTTCCCTGGGCAGCCTGTGCTGGTACAATCCATGGTACCAGCCAGGTTAGTTCAGCTTGCTGGTGCTGCTAAAGAGTGGCATAGAGAGAGCTCAGGGGCTGTGATGGTGAAGAGAGAATTTTAGCTGCTTCCACCATTCTTTTGCTACAGGAGTCAGGGCTTAGGTTGGTTATTTAGTTAGACTAAAGAGCAGCAGAAAAAGTTAAATCTAATTACACTTATTACAGAGCTGATAGTTGAATCAGTCAGAGGAATATTATCTAACACCAAGATAGTTCATTTGAATAAAAGAAACAGCAAGAAAACCAAAAATCTAATTAAGAAAACCCTCTACCACCCCAAACCAGTGTTTTTTGGTGGATTGTTCTAAATTTTGTCCTGACTATTCTTAATTATGCCTCTATTCCTGTTATTCTGTGTTGTTTTATCACATTAACCAACCAGTTGCTAAATTTTGTGTGTAGATAACCCTGGCACGATAGTTAAAAAGGAGTTTATTGCCCCCCAGACCTTTTTCCATGATGTACAGAGAGGCCTGTAGTGTACTAAGAGTTGTATTTTACTCTAAAAGCTCTCATTGTCTCTGAAGTTGAGATTCTTAAAAATTATTCTGATCTGTTTGCACTGGTGTAGGTAATTAACTATGTCAGTGTGTTCATCATATAGGAAAGACCTAATATTTATCTTCTGCTTGATTTTTTCTTTTTTTTTTTTTAGACATTTTAAGTATTTCTTACTCTAAGGGATTGTAGGGACAGCTGGAAAATTGCAAAACTGACAGTCTTAGAGACTAATAAAATAAAACTTGATTTCTTGACAAAGGAGATAAGCTTTATTACCTGCACAATATATTTTTGCCCTGATTTTTGTCTGATTTATGCTGATTTTGATTTTTTATTTCAGTGTACGGAATAGGTCCCCAGTTTTAAGCAGCTTTTAACCATGATGCCTGGAAACAAAGGCCAAAGATTGAGCAGCCCTGCCCCATCCTCAAAATGGAAGGTTTCCCCATCAAGGTTCTTGAGCAAACAAGATTTCTCCAACAAAAACCAAGAGAGACTTTGTTATTAATATTTATATCTGAGGTGAAATGAACTAAGGTAGGGCCCCTGTTGCTGAACCCATAGGAGTGTGTGTTTTTCCAGGAGCTGGGAAGATATAAATAAAAGGGTTGCTTGAACTGAAAAATAATTTCAGTATTTCTTTGTAGTTTTCAGAATGATTTTGTTATCACTGAACAAAGCAAATGAGGGCTAACTACGACATGAAAATTCAACTGCTGCTTTTGCAGAAGGTGCAAAGACTTATGGCATCAGTCATCCCTGTGACACCAAGAGGAGGTGACAAAGAAGGTAGATCAGGCTTGTGGCCACAGCTTACACTGAGCATGAACAACTGAATCCTTTTTTCTTCCTGGGGAAGTCTTTCAGGTGGCAGCAACTACAAAAAAAATGTTGGCAAACGAGCCACTATTAATCAAACCTATCTGACCCCTCTATGGAAAAGTATGTTCTAAGGTATGGAATGGCTTCCATATGAGGAATGGCTGAATAAGACAGGGATCACTCAACTTGGAAAAGAGAAAGCTAATGGCACATATTGTAGAGGTCTAGAAAACTCTCATACAAATCTGGTGGCACTGAGGGATGTTCAGCGATGTTGGAGGGTTTGGAAGTGTGTTGGTGATACACTGCCTCATCTTTGGATTATTTCACTCTGCTGATGTGTTCCTCACCTTCTGCCTGATATGTGACTTATTTATCCTTTTCTTTTGCTTTTTACCATTTATTTTCCCTCTTTTCTTTCTTTTGCTCCATTTTAATTCATTGTTCTTATCGCAGACTGATGAAAGCAGTTTTTGCACCTCTGGTGAGGTTTTCCCCGAGTGAGGAAAGAGGAAATTCCCTGTAATAATGTTACGAAATTTCTGGATTGATGCTCTGAGTCTGTTTCTTGTCCAGCTAATTCAGGGTCAGTTGAACTGGAGTGTGCCCAGCGATGTTGCCTAAAGCCACAGCAGATGCGCCATGCTCTTTTCTAGCTCTACTCTTTCAGTCTATGCTTTTTTTTGAACCACAAACCACTCCAGCCCACACAGAGCCACCAGAGTTGTGTGTGGCTTCAACCAGAGTTGTCTTAATCTCTTGTCTGGGGATTTTCATTCATCTTCTCTGGAAGAGAAAAACAGATGCCCTGCAAGGTTGCTCTGACTGGCAGGTTTGATGGTGCAGGAGGAAGATGTGCATAGTCGTGCCTGTCCAAGCAGGAGACAGCATCCCTTATTCCCGTATCTCCAGTCTGCAGCCTGTGGTGTCCCATCCTTGGAAGTGGAAGTGGGGATCGCAGGAAAGCCAGGGTAGACTTGAGCTGTTCCTGCACAATAACTGGAGTGCTGAGGTGGCAGATCTCTGCTAACTGGTGGGGTGACCTGCTGTGCCTAGGAGGTGCTGGGAGAGCCCTCACCAGCCCGCAGGTGCCACAGCACCTTTGGAACTTGTTGGACTTCCATTGGGAACTGATACAGTTCCAGTCTTTGGACCAGTGATGAGAACCAGTGATTGGAACTCAGGCATTTTTGTTGAAATTATATTTTTGCATACATGCCGCCTTCTCTTTTTTCCTGTTTTAATGGCTTGGAAATTTCCTAATGATACTCTACTCTCCAGGGGCAAATGTTTATTTTGCATATGTCACTAGTATTTTTTCACACTTGCTCTTGTGTTATGAGTAAGTGGGCAGGATTGGTCAGGACATGAAAAAAATCACCAATTCTGTGTCTTAAGTTTAGATGAAAAGCTTCATAATAATGCATGTAGTAATAATGATCAATCTCCGTAATAATGGCAGCATTTTTTCTGTGTAGAGAATATATATTTACACCTTTCTAAGAGCACCAGGCGCATTAACTGGTTTGTGTTTGCATTGTACTCTACCCTGACTACATAAGATGCTATTTAAGGCATATTTTCTTTTGGCACAATTCCACTGAAGATAGCAAAGCAGCTTCTGCTTTAGACAGTGGGTGTGTTTTGCCACAACTCTGAAAGGGTTGTATTTTACTAATAAATTATCCCTGTAGCATATTTTGCTCTGAGTTGGAGCATAGCTGAGCTGTAAGGCCTGCATGAAGTTTTTCTGGCCCCCTGTTACATAAAAAAAAAAATCATAAAGTATCCCACTGCAAATTCCAAAACAGAAAACAAGAGGCATATGCCATTAGCAGTATATATATGGTTTAGAAACCGAGGAAAAATTCTAGGGAGGTCTTCAGTACAAAAGATTAGCAATTGTAATGAAGTTCTATCCTGGTTAAGATAACAGTGTCTCGACAATTTGTGCCTTAGGTTGGGTTGGGATCTAAGAAAACTTCTTGAAGAACAGCCTGTTTTCTGTAATTAAGTATGATTAAGTATCACTACATTGGTTCATTAGCATTGGTTAGTTCAGCAGACTGATGATGAGCTGACACTGTGGGAAAGAAGCCCAGGAAAAATGCAGCTATCATGCTGAATTTGATTTTGTGAGCTTTGTAGCTGTTTACTTCTTTTTCCTTTGCTGCAGATGCTGCATAAAATTTAGAGAAAGTCAATATATTCCGCGCTCTTACAGTCTCGGCAAGATCATCATGGATTACAAAAACACGAACAGAAATTTCTTTGTCCCTAAGCAGCAATAAAGTGTCTGAAGCTGCTTTTCACAGGGAAGATCACAGTCAGAAGCATCTTGCCTCTCCTGGATTTAGCATTAAAAGAAATGAACCAAGAGCAGCTCTGCTGTAGGTTGTTGTCCATTTCAGGACAGAATAGCAAACTGTTATATCCCTTTCTTAAATACTCTAGTCAGTCATTTACATCAGTACATCTTTTTTCTCTATGTGTCACTTAATTATCCTAGTAGATACTTGTCCTTCTGCAATGACAAGTTCTTCAGAGCAATAAGATTGTCTAAGGAAAAAAAAATAGTTTGCCTAAAAGAATTTCCTTCTTTTGCAAATGGGAAAGTGCTGTAGGGAAAAGGTGTTGCTCCTCTCTCCATGGTTGCTGTATTTGCCTTTTAAAGGAAACCTGATTTATAGTTAAATGTTTTGGAAGATGGGCAAAGGACCAAGGCAAGTGCTAGCAGTGCCAAGGAGAAGCGGGAAATGAGTGAGAGGGTAAGTTGAAGGAAATATCTCTCTGCTTTATAACAGAGAAGGAAAACAAATCAGAAATGTGGGTGGGAGGAGATCAAAGCACCTACATCATCACAAAGCAAGGGCTCTAGAGTAAAAAAAGAAAAAAATATTATATGGTGAAATCTTGTGTTCTGATAACTTCAGTAGCTTGATATCCACAAAAACAGGGCTTCGTGCTGTGAGGCTGTCTTTGCTTCTGGCCCTCCCCTGCATTTTTTTCTTCTCAGGCCGGACGCCCTGGAAGGACGTTAACTCTGCCTGCCTGGTGTGTCTCAGTTTTAGCAGTGGGAACAGAGAACAGCAGCATTCCTGCTTTGCTGTTCTGCTGGCATCTCTCCTCCTCCACGCAGCAGGGTGAGGGCAGAGAGGCAGCTGCATGGGGATACCTAGGGGATGGTAGTGCCTGCGGGTCCCAGAAGTGGGTGGACAAAGACTTCTGCATCCTGCTCTGCAGCTTTCCCACACCATAGGCTGAAATCCTGCCTAAAACCTACCCAGTCCCTTGCCCTTGGTGACAGTAATGCCTTTCTGGGATGGGCACTGAGAGAGGAGGTGGCCAGGCCCATCTGCAGGACCCAAGTGTGATGTTCCGCATAATGGTTGATGGAGAATGCAGTCACCTCACATGTTGCTGCTGCTTTCCTCTGCTTTATGCTGTGTTCATGCCTCTGTGGGGGAAGCAGACACTTGGTGTTCACATATGTGGTGCAGAGCTCAGAGCCACCAGCCCACCCTCCTGCCTCCACATCAGAAATGCACCCTTCTGCCTTGGGTCAGTCCCTCAGTGGGGCTTTGAAAAGAGGCACTGACTGTCTCAGTTCCAGTCCTTCCTTGTTTATCACTGGTCTCAGAAACAGGTATGGTTTCCCTATTTCAGCTTATAGCGGGACTTCTTGGTATAATCAGACCTCTGACTTTGGCCCTGTTGTTTTGGTGTCACTACTTGAATTAATCTTTCTTCTCTCCAGAGGAGTTAAAACTTTCAGTTCCCAGTTAGTGTGAAAACAAAACTATGGTTTGAGACCAAAGGTCCATCTGTCTCAGATGGTGTTTCTCATAATGGTGAACAGCAGCTGCTTGGGGAAGAGAATAAGCACAGGGCGAACATTGAATCCTGCCTCTCCAGAATGGCTCTCCCAGCCTCCAGCAGTTTGTGGTCCCTGGGTGTTTTTTGTACCTAGTTGCTCTCGGATGTTTTCAACACCTAGATCCTGTGTTTTAACCCTGTATGTTCTCATATGAGGCCCTTCCTGTTTTATTCAGAACCTCTTTTTTGGCTTAAGAGTCTTAGGAGAGGAACTTCACTGAATAACTTTGGACAAACTGATCTGTAGCTGCCCATATCTGTTATGAAATCTCATTAGAAATTTGGTGTCCTTTCTAGTCCTCTGGCATTGAGACACTTTACGCAAGAGATTATAGATGACAGTTTGTAGTCATTCACATGTCACACATGATGTGTTGACTATGTATTACTGCCACTTACTGTATATTGCTCTTCTCCTGCCATTTTTTTTCCTATAGTATCATTTATTAATACTTCAGTTCGAGACCAGTGCCTTGAATGCCCAGTAGGGAAAGGTTCCTGCAGGGAACAATCCTTTTACCCAGTTTGATTTCTTACCAGTAATGTAATGTTTCCCCTACATAAGTGTCTAGGACGTTGTTTAAACAATCTTATGCTCCTTCTTCCCCAAATTGGGTGAAGCTCAGAAATCAGGTTTTTGAAAATACTGCTTTGATTTTCAAATGTAATTTTTGAGTTCACAAAAATATAATGTAAGGCTATGTTGTTGGGTTTTTCTAAGGAGAAAAACAGGTAGCAGCTGTTATTCTGATCAACTTATAATTGCACCATACAGAATAGAAGAACTGAGATTGAGCTCTCAGAGGATGGTCCTAAAGACTCGGAACCCTTGTTGCAATTATGAAGATGGTAGTTCAAGGGCACATTTTGCAACTAAGATAGTAGTTCAAGGCCAGGTTGGATGGGGCCCTGAGCAACCTGATCTTATGAATGGCATCCCTACCCATGGGAGGGGGTTTGGAACTAGGCGATCTTTTAAGATCCCTTCCAACCCAGACTTTTCTGTGATTCTGTGATATTAGGACAACTTACACGGCATTCTCATTAGCCTATATACCATTTCTCATGTAACTTCATTGGAAAGAAACTAAACACAAATATAAAGCAATACTCTTTAAAGAGAGCAAGGTCTGCAAGAAAAGGTAGTATCTTCTGATGGCCATGGCTATAGTTTAGACAATCACTACAGTACATCACCATGGAGTCCTCTTCATTCTCTTCAGCAGTAATTTTTCAGCTGAGTTGCTGTTCTGGAGAGAAGAAAATAGTATTTTTTAACAAATGTCTGTTCTTTGCTCTGAATTTGCTTTAAAATGTTACCCATCATCCAGACCATAGTGTAAAATCCATTCACAGGGATGCAGGCAGCAGCACGAGCTGTGGTAGGAGAGCTCTGGAGTGGTTGGCAGCACAGTGAGTCCTTGTGCAGAAGGAGCACTGCTGAGCTCCAGGAAGCATCACCACTACCACTGAATTCCCTGATGCTGCCTGGGGCTGGCATGGACTGCAGGCTGAGCCTGGGTGGGATGTGGAATTGGTTAGATTTGCATCTGTTTTGCTTCCTTACAATAGCTGCTGGTTAGTGAAATGGATTCCTAAAAATGAAATCATCTCTTCAAGAAGTAAGGAAGAGTTGCTTAGGGTCTTGCACCTTCCTGTAAAGTTTCTGTTCCTGGGCTCTGAGCCGGACTGAACACTATCAGGGCAATATCTGAACTCAAAATAGTGTTTGGATTTTCACTTACAAAATCTGTAAAAGTAAGCACTTTAGTACTTGATTTGATCTACAACATAAGACAAATCTTCATATATATCTTGATAGGATATCTCAGAGAGAAGACTCTGTATGCCTCCCAAATTGAAATTCTATTCAAATAGTTCAGTTAACTTCTCTGACTGACTTCTAGCTGTTGCCAAGCATGAAGAATTGAACTGCCTATTCTAAAATGTGTCAGAAAGACCACATTTTAGAGCCTCCATCAAAAACTGACAAAGCATTAAAGGAGCAGCCCACCACTGCTGGGCCTGACTGCTAATGAGGAGAAGAGAGGACTCTGTTCAGTGTCACCTCTGAAGCTCCCAGAGCAAAATCAAGGAATATCACAGGTTTGTAAGCACAGCCTGCATCCAAGGTGTAGAATTTATGTACATCTTCTGGATTTAAAACCTGTTCATTTCTTCTACAAAAGCCACTGCTACGGCACTGAAGTCTTTTAATTTCCTCTGTCACTAGTGAATAGATGGTTACCCTTGAAGTTTGCAGGTTTTGCATAAAAGCATACCTGCTGAAATGTATTTCCATAGCCAAGTACTGCGGAAAGGGTGGGCTTGGAGAGGGTCTTCTGGATCTTTTTCCAAAGCATGCATTTTCTCCACCCAGAAATACTCAATTAGGCAGATATACTTCAGCAAGTTAAAATTACTTAAATCATCCCACATGCCTGTGATTTCTACCTTACTTGTTTGGTTATTGGCTCATTAGGAGAGAACACTGATATGTTAAATGTTTCCTTAGCCAAAAAAAAAAGAAGAAAAATAAAATCCATTCACTGCAGCCTGAATACCTTTGATTTATGAATCTCTGATTCATCCTGACAGCTACTTAAAAATTCATGTCTAACTCTGCATTAATGTTGGCCAGAAAAAGAAAAGAAATGTGTTAGGGAACAAGAGTGCCACAAAATGCAGTTCCCACTGTGGGTGTGTTTAATGAAAGGCAATGGTAGCATTTAACTTGCCAGGGAAGCATCAGTACATGTTACTAGATACTTTTCTCTTTTATAATTCTGTTGAACAAATGTGTACTTGGGCATAAAAATGCACCTCTAATACTGATGTCTCATTATGTTATTTTCCTTCTTTAATTTGCATACTTTTTATGTATGTTGGAGCTTATGTGAAGCTGAGATAATACAAACATTTTGTTTAAAAAGGGAGAAAATATAAATAAATTACTTTCTTTTTCTTTTATTTTCTTCGTAATATTGAACATATTTGAGATTAAAAACATAGCTTAATAACATGATTGATAAATAGCATTCTCTATAGTGTCTTGGAGAAATTGTCATAAACTCAGTAAAACATTGAAAAAAAAATCTGATTATTATTTGTCCCTGTTTGGGTTATTTTTTCCAACAATGCTTCATTACAAGTGGTAATGTTTTCCAAGAAAATAACCAGGTAGCCTGAAATTTTAATATATCAAGGGTTTGAGTAAATAAAAGCAGCTGCTTTCCTCTTGGAATAATTGTGTCTTCTACTTTGCATTTTGAAACAGAGTTTTATTTAGTATATATCCATGGCAATTTGCTTAGCGTCCTGTGTCCAGAAATATATTAAAGCTATATTAAACATAATTAAACATAATTTAATTAAACATAATTAAACACATCGTTAAAGTTTTTATAGATATGCAAGATTCAAGAAAATTAAATAGTTAAGATACTACCTGTATTTTCTACTGGAAATGGGTTTGTGTCTATCTCCATTTCTATAGGCTTTCAGGTGATATCCGTGCAGTGTCCTAAGTTGTGCTGATGATGATGTTAAAGGTCAGTACTGGGTGAGTCAGTGGGACAGCGTGGTGGCTTTTGAGGGCAGTTGATTAAATTCAGTATTTTTGGCTGTGGGAATTTTCACCCTGGGTTCTTTTTGGCTATGCGTGAGATTGGTGCTTTGGTTTTACTGTAGAATGAATTTAAAATTTTTATTTTTTTTAAAGACAGGGAAAAGAACAGAGGAAGCCATGTGGACAGCTAAGCCCTGCTCCAGACAATTTTTCTTATTGGCTGCAGGAGAATTACTGGCATGGCACCAGTGCCCTTCTCAACCACTTTGAGACTTGGCAAATTCTCCCTAGGCCATTAGGGTAATGTTTGCATTAGCCTTTTGTAATAAATAGGTATCAGAAGAATTGCAAGGCTAGATTTATCTTGACTGCTGATGGTGGGCTCTTGGTAGAAAAAATAAAGGGAAATAGCTAAAAAATAATAATGCTTTATAGAAGAGTATCAGCAGGAAGGTTAGGTTTCCAATCATGGATACCTAAAACTCCTGACTTGGCCAAGTCAGGAGTTGATCCCCTCTATTCATTGAGTGACCTGTTCATAATCAGGGAAGTGTTATGATGGAAAGTCTCATGAGAGGAAGAGGGGTGGTGTTTGCACTTCTGCTCTGAGACTTGAGAGAGGAGGGTTCAGTTCCCAGCTTCATAGCAGATTTTCGTGAATAGCAGCAGTCTGCCACAGCTATTTCGGTACCTCCAGTTGATCCAGGCAGCCAGCAGAATTTTCTAAACTTTCCACCACGATTTGTGTTTTCTGCTGAACACCACCCCCCTGTGTATATCCAAAGTCCTGCCAAACACCTCATGGTCTTCAGCATCCAGATCCATTTGAAAACCTGGTTTATACCTCCCAGGGTCTTTTAGTGAAGAAGTGTCTGAGCTGGACTATGAAGACCAGGATACAGTGCTGCACTGGTGAAGCTTACTTTGGATACCAGCTTGGGGGGAGAGGGATGCTATTGAAAATGCAAGTCACCCTCCCGCACCTCCATTTGCGGCCGAGTCATCCCTTCCCATCTCCATGAATGTCCCAATGTACGCAGTGCTTTCTCCTCCTGCCACAGTCAAAATACAGATAGCCATGGGATTAACAACATGTCAGCCGATTTCCTGGGATTTCATCTGAAATTCTGAGGCCCCACCCCAGCATTGCTCTTTGAGTTCAGACACCCCCAGTTTGTACCTTTCTAAATGCCAGTTTGTTTCATTTGCTGTTGTTTCTAGCACATTTTTACGTTACAATACACCCTGTCTATCCTTAGCTACTTAGAACAATTGACTACTGCAAAACATAGTTTAGGTGTAAGAATAGTCTACATGCTTGTTTCATGAAGTGAAAGGGGAGAATATCCCTAATACTAAACCGTAAAGCAGTGATAGTTTATTTGTGAGGCCATAAAAGGCATTTAACAACCTGGTGAATCCTAGGTACTTTTAGACCGTATACTTCATGTACACAGGGGACATAAAATTGAAAAGAAAGGAAAGTAGTTTCAGCAATGTGTGATGTGAGTAACATCAAACAGTGCTGTACAGAAAGCAAAACTGGTGTGGAGTTGAGGATAGCTAGATCGCTGGAGGGCCCAGTTCACAGGGTCGTGGCAGAAGGCTTGGCAGGACTGTAGGAAGTCTCTGCTTCATCCCATTAGTGGGATTTTGCTGCCTCAGCTGTGCTGACTTGCATCCTTGTGGAGCCATGCTGCAAACTGTGTCAGAGGCTGATCTGGGCTGAAGAGGCAATTTTTTTTGGAATTAAACAGTGCTCTTGACTTCAAACTTGTATCAGTTGGAGAGCCAAGCTCCCAGCAAAGAGTCCCAAATGTGTGGGCTTAGGCTGTGGGGAGCCACTGGGAACATGTCGAGCTGCTCTCAGGTTGCCAGCCTGGTGCAGGAGCAGTGATGTTTTGGCACATTCCGGTTGTGAAACCATGTGGGAACCTGTGACTGAAAGTGTTTCTGATCTGAATGCAGAATTTGGAGGGGCTTCTCTGACAGACTCATGGCCCTGCAAAACAGACTGTGATAAATGTATATAGAGTGTTGGATGCAGTGTGCCTCCCTCTCTGCAGTGTTTACAGCAATATCATCCAGATAAGCCTCAGCAGTGCTGGAAATCTGTGTTTATGTCAACCCATGGAATACATTCTACATATCTCACCAAGATTAGTATATGGAAACACACCGTGTAACTGGTTTCAGTTGAAACCTACACTAGATCCATCTAACTTCCCTGTTGGTAAGCAGGAGGGAAGAGCAGAAGAAAGCACAGCTTCCTTGTTACTGTTTTGCCAAAGCTGGACAAATCAGAGGGCTGGGCAATCACCAACCATAGGAAGTTCAGCAAGGGCAAGTGCCGGATTCTGCACCTGGGATGGGGCAACCCTGGATGTACAGACAGACTGGGGAATGAGAGGCTGGAGAGCAGCGCTGTGCAAAGGGACCTGGGGGTCCTGGTTGATGGAAAGTTACATGTGAGTCAGCAGTGCTCTGGCAGCCAGGAGGGCCAGCTGTGTCCTGGGGGCATCAGGCACAGCATCGCCAGCCGGGCAAGGGAGGGGATTGTCCCGCTCTGCTCTGCTCTGCACTGGGGGGGCCTCCCCTCGAGTGCTGGGGGCAGTTTTGGGTGCCACAATATAAAAAAGACATTAAGCCATTAGAGAGAGTCCGAAGGAGGGGTCTGGAAGGAAAGCCGTGTGAGGAGTGGCTGAGGTCACTTGGTCTGTTCAGCCTGAGAAGGGGAGACTGAGGAGTGACCTCATCGCAGTTATAACTTCATTACAAGGGGAAGCAGAGCGGCAGGCACTGATCTCTTCTCTCCAGTGAGCAGTGACATGACCTGAAGAAATGGCATGAAGCTGTGTCAGAGGAGATTTAGGTTGGATATTAAGGTAAGATTCTTCACCCAAAGGGTAGTTTGGCACTGGAACAGGCTCCCCAGGGAAGTGGTCACAGAACCAAGCCTGACAGAGTTCAAGAATTTGGACAAAGTTCTCAGGCACATGGTGGAATTTTTGGGATGTCCTGTGCAGGGCCAGGAGTTGGACTTCAGTGATCTTTGTGAGTCCCTTCCAACTCAGGATACTTTGTGATTCTATGATTGTCCTTTGGTGATCACTTGTTTTACTTAAGGTTCATTTTCTCTCTCTGTCTGATAGGCTTAGAAGATGTTGTAGCAATAATGATTCCTGAACCCAAAGGAAAAGAGATAGTGAGCCTCCTGGAGAGGAACATTACTGTGATGATGTACATAACCATCGGGACACGCAACCTGCAGAAGTATGTCAGCCGGACCTCAGTGGTGTTCGTCTCCATCTCCTTCATTGTGCTGATGATCATCTCCCTGGCGTGGCTGGTCTTCTACTACATCCAGAGATTCCGCTATGCAAATGCCAGAGACAGAAATCAGGTGAGCAGGGCTGGAGTAACTGTTTGTGTTTCCAAAAAATCACCAGGGATTTAGCGTCAAAGTAAAAGAAATTCTCGATGTGTAGTAAAATCAGAAAACCAAAAGAAAACCCAAGAAAGTGAAAAGAATAGGAATATAAAAATGACTATGTCTGGGAAAAGCCAAAACTTCTGTCAATATAGATGGGAATCAAGAAAAAAAAGAAATGCATAGTGTCTATATATTATGGGGTTTTTTTCCTTATGCAAAACACACAAGAAATAGACAGAAAGTTGATGTTTATTTGTGAAAAGATTGTTTTGGTATATAGAGCCAAGTGTCATAGCAAGGTATATAACTAAGGACCCTTGAGATCAAAATGCTGACTAAAACACCGTGAGGTATGTGTGTGTGAAGCAATGGTTCATTTTAAGTGAAGAAAGAAAAAAAAAGTATTCTCATTTTAATGCTTCCTTAGAAGGGTCTTTGGTTTGAAAGACAAATATGTCCCTCTTCATTTGACAATGATCACTGAACAGGACTGTAGTGGTAGCCACTAATGTTATTAAACCATTGCTATTGGTTTTGGCATCTTGTCCAAACCCCTTGAAAGACATAAAAAGCCTATAGAGCTGAAGAGAAGTCAGCAGCAGTAGATTTAAAAAGCACTGTCCATCTTTATGGTAGTTCAGCAGTGAATCATAATAGCAACAATAATAATAAATTTAGTATTTTCTTGTCTGGATGCAACTATCTCAGCAGAACTAGGAAGCTGGGGCTTCTACATTTCATTCTAATGGTACAGGTAGAAAATGTTATCAATGTATGAAATCTGAGGAGATAACCATTTTACTGCAGGAAAAAAAAATGCACTGTAATTCAGAGAGGTTTCTGAACCCTTAATAAATTACTGTCAGGGCCAGGAGGGTTGCCTTGCTTATTCTGCAGAAAAGGTAAAATTGAGAGTATGAATAATCATCTTGTAGAGAAAAGCACTGCTGCACACTCTGTAACAAATACTTGATGTGTAGGAACTCCTTGCCTTCCCCCACTGAAATTCAGGCATCCTCTGAAATAGAGAGCAGCTGCTCTGTATTTACAGACAGAAAGAATATATTTTCCTTTTAAATATACAGTCTGAAATTTTGGATAGCAAGAATGAGACTATCCCAGCTGAAATTTGAACATCATTGGCAGCAGATTCACTTGTGACTGCAACGGCTGTGATAATTTTTAGATGCTTTGTCTGCAAAAGCACATGCATGCCTAATTTGTGTAAGTGTGCTTTCAATCAAGTAATTATACAGGCAGATTAGCAGTGTAAATAGACAAACATGAAACTCGGCAAAATAAGAAGCTCATTCAGGTAATACGTTTGTCCCGGTTTTAGAGACAAAATTTTTAGGAGGAGACGCTCTGGAGGNAGAGAGAGAGAGCAGCGCAGCGGTGCCGGGGCGCTCCCTGCCCCCAGCCCGGCTCCCGCCGCTCCCCCCGGGCCGTGGGGCGGAGCCGTTGAACTGCGCTGCACCTGGGGCCTCGCGGCTCCAGCCCCGCGCCCCGGGCCCGCCTGAAAGATACAGGGACTGGGGCACTGAGCAGGCGGCTGTGGGATAAAGGAGCCTCGTAACATCACCCCAGGACACTCATAAACACTTTTGTCTAGTCCTTCTGTATATGGTGACTCTCCTTTCCAGGTCCGCTTCCCTTCTTTCACTCAGCGTAAGTTTCTGAGCAAGCAGTAAATCCAAAACGAACTGATTTAGTTATCCATCAGGAAAGCAATGAATCCAGCTATTGAGAGAGGCAGCTAAAAAGACTGAAAAATCTCCTGGAATAATTTCCTGTGACTCCACAGTGAGATGAAACCTGGACACAGTCCATCTACATCTTCAGCCACCACTCTTCCTCACCATGCGTGCAAAATCGAAGTTCACATGCCAGAGCTCACTGCTTACCCCAATTAGGTGCCTGATTTTGATGAGTGAAGAATCAGGATTTCAAAGATTCTCTCTGAATGCCAGGGCCTATTCATCCCAACTTGGCTGGGAATTAATGTAGTAGAGCACAGAATTGTCTTCCACTATGGGCTTGTGCACCTACAACCAGGGTGTCAACTACAAACATGGTGAGGTATCAATTTTTATTTTAATACATTTAATTTTTAAGGATACCTCTAGCACCAACAACTGTACAGTATGGAAGTAGAAGATAGGTAGTAATATTCACATGATTGAACTTTTTTTTCCCACTTAACAAGATGGCTAGGAAGTAGGTGATTGCCCTGATGATAAACCCTTTTGATATGAAGGGGATAAATTTGTGTAAGAAAATCTGTTTTCTCAGCTACTTGTTCCTGGAGTGCTCCTGACAATGACTTTGTCAGATATGAGAGAGTTTGTAAAAGGCTGTGGGAATTGTTTGCATCAAGAAACATCGCATTGCAGAGCTAATGAGAAGCAGTTTGGAATTACATGACAAGTTAAGTTCCAGAGATAATACAGCAAAATGGGACCTGATGTCACAGCCCTGTAAGTGCCAGGACACAGACTTAAAAGCAGCAACAAACCAACCCTGTCAGTGTGTCAGATTTCATATTTCACCAGTAGTAGTAGAGTTCTCTTTTTATTGTTTGTGAGATGGGAAAATGAAGAGGGGATGATGTTTCAGTGCCAGACTTGTTTACCACATTTCTTCCATGTCCCTTCTTTCCATTGGCTTCTTGTTCAGAGGAAGTTTTCTACAAAGTCATTTTGAAACTTCTTGGGCTCCTTCAGTTTTGCAGGATAGTAAAAGCCAAAGGAGGTAGTGATTGTACTAGAGTTGAGGAGGATCTTACGTGTCCTGGGTTAATCTCTAGTATGTGACTGTCAGCATGTGGAGCATTTATCTGAGAAGGAAGACTGGTGGCTGTGGCTTGGAATGAGAGTTTTGGGCCACTGAATAGAGATGCCAATCTTTGAAGCAGTTTGCGAAGATGCTTCCCATGATGGAGTCTGCAAACTTTGTCTGTGGATAGATGTGTCCAATACCTCATGCTGATGATGTGTCTCGTTCTGCACAAGGCACAAGGTGATCTCCCTGCAGAGGTGGTAGTTTAGTAAGGCCGTTAAGGGAGAAGCACTTACTGTAACTTCTCTTCCACAGCATTTATGGTCATTTACTTTCTCAGGAACATGTAAGTGGTGCTTTCCATGCGACTGTCCTTCCTTTTTAATGAGCATTGCCATCTCCTCAAGACCACTGCATCTGATATGCTTAACTCCTTCCAGTCCAGTACTGAATGTTGCAGCCTTGCTAATGAGATTATGAGATTTATGACTGTAAATCTCTAAGCCTCACTTTAAAGCCTTAAACTGCTGTAATGCTTCTTATCTTTTAGGAAAAATCATTGGTTATTGATAGCACGCCTTGCATTCAAATGGGAGAATTCTTTGAAAGTATTACTTTAGTCCAAGAAGTTCCTGTTCTGTCAAAAACTAAATTACTCTCATTTGCATGTAAGTTATGAACTTATCTGTTTATGATAGCTAAGAGAAAGCAAACATGGAAGCAAGCAGATCAAAGATGTACATGAGTTTTTAATCTTGTCCTTTCCCCTTCAAGAACATGCGAAAAAGAACTGAGACATTTCATTCATTAAAGTAATAATAATGATAAAAAGGGATCATAAGCACTTTCTGAAGCAGGACATAATGGCTCTTGTTTTGCTGTATGTTATCAGTCTGTCTTTGATTTACATTAAAGAACCAAATAGCTGACAAGAAATGTTTCCAGCTCTCATTTGATTCCTTTATTTAAGGGAGACTGTGAGAAAAATGGGCCACAGAAAGAGATGTATAAGTACAAGATACTCCTTCACATTCAATAATTAAGTTGCTGGAAAGCTCATATGTAAATCTCCTGATAGCCAAGATTGTTTTCACCTCTTTAGCCAGATCTGAAATTGCACTCTGCTTTCAGTAGTGCATGTGTTTTATTAGCCTTTCCAATCCAATAAGCTTACTCTCTAAATTTAATCCAGTGATTTTAATTGAATCTGAAGACCAAAGTGGTAATTTAGTCGTCATATCTGTGTGGTGATTAGGTCTCAACTTAAAAAGTGCCTCGAGCTTCCTTCCATTTTTGGCCTCATGCTCTCTCATCTCCTCCAGCTGGAAACCCTTCTTGCTGACAGGCCTCTCTGAACTCTGGCACAGGAGTTTCCCAGCTCGCAAAGTTGAATGTCTTCTGAGTCACCAAAGGCCCTAAGTCTCTCTCCTCTCTAACAGCACATGGCTGGAAATGTGGTTGGGGAGAGGAGGTGAAGGGAAGAGTTCAAGTCATTTATTGGTGGCAAATTGGAACATGCTCTGTCATGAACTGTTATAAAGCTGGAAAGAAAACTTTGGAGTGGGAGTTGCTGCGTGAAACCATGTGAGAGAGGCATGGAAAAAATGGGGAGTGCCCAAAGGAGGGTCACCAGTATGGTCTGGGGGTAGAAGCACATGGCATCTTAGGAGGGGTAAAGGGAGCTTGCTAAGCTGGGTGGAGAGCAGAGGAGGAGGAAGGGCTCTGCTTCCAGCTGCAAAAAGGGTGGTCAGAGAGGAGTCAGCCTCTTCCTGGAAGTGCACAGGGTAATGGTCACAAATTACCAGCAAGGGAAATTCCATTAGTGTGTTTAGAGAAGAAAAAAGACTGAGATTGGTTAAGCACTGGAACAAATTATCCACAGAGATTGTGAAATCTCCTTTCCTGGAGATATTCAAAACTTGACTAACGCAGCTCTGACTTTGAAGTTGACCCAGCCTTGAGCAGGGGGTGGGAGTACATGACTTCCCAAAGACTCTTCCAGCCGGTGAGTCTGTCTACAGACTGCCTGGTTGCTGGATTAGCACAAGTGAGCAGCCAAGTCCTTGGAGCACTGATACAGGAACAAGCTCCATAGCACAGGGTGCTGAGCAGTGTTTGTGTGAACTACCCCGCAATGTTCCCAGCCTCTTGCAAGGGGCAGACATGTCTATCTTCAGTGTCTGAGAACAGGGTGTTTTGTGTCAGGCTGTTATTACATACTTTAATCCTGGTGGCTGTGACCCTGGCAGCACAGTAACAGTGTTTTGGAAATATGGGAGAACAATCAGAAACACCAAGTGGTAATCGCTTCATGGTCCACTGGAGGGAAAGATAGAAAGGCAAAGAATGAGCAAATGGTTATGTATGGACAGGATGTTACTGCAGGACTATATAGTGCTTTACCTGTAAGAAACTGCAGATGCTTCCACCTCATTTTTTAAGGTAGACAACTCTGTATTGCAGGAGAAAAGACAGGAGAGATTTTTCAGTTTTTGTGGTTGAAAAATTAACAGCTCACTTTCAGAAGTTGTATCCTGCTGAAGATCATGAACTAGTTATGGAACAGTGTAAGAATAAAGTTCAGTGTTCACTTTGCTAACTGCCCAGCATTTTTTTTTAACAAGTGTCATTTAAAAAAGAGAGGGAAGAAGTAGGATACCCAAATAGTGGACTTGTTACCTACATTGGTACTCACTGCTGCAGTGTAGCGCACCTACTGTGCCCTTATTTTGAATTATTATGTTTATATTCATACACTATCCTGTTCCATGTACTTAAAATTATTAAGAAGCCTAGGGAGAGAAAGTTTTGATTTCTGCATGAAGAGTTGCTATTTGCTCAAGAGCAAATTTTGTATTGCAGCGCCGGCTTGGAGATGCCGCGAAGAAAGCAATCAGCAAGCTGCAAGTCAGGACAATCAGGAAAGGTGACAAGGTAATTTTTCAAAATGCTTGTTACTAAATGAAACTCTGTGCTGAGGATTCCTTCAGACCTCTGGGACAATGAGGCAGAACAGAAATGCCGATTGCTTATTTAGCTACTTTGTCTTTCAGGTGGGGGAGGAGTGCTAGTAAGCAAGTTATGGATGTAATGGAGTGGGGAGAGAGGGTGATTCGGTTAAAGATGCAGAAAATCCTGGAAGTTAAAACATCTTAACTAAATCTGCATGCTTCCCGGTGCAAGTTTCCAACTGGATACATGTCAGAAAATCTGACTTGCTGGTTTTGAAATGCATTACTGGATTTGCAATCTGCTTCAGTGACTGTTTTACTTTGTCACGTAGGCTCTTATATGAAGAGATTAGCTAACAAAATAAAAAAATGAGTATGATGAATATTCTCTTTCCTGTAGGAGACTGAGCCAGACTTTGATAACTGTGCTGTTTGTATCGAAGGCTACAAGCCCAATGATGTTGTCAGGATATTGCCTTGCAGGTAAATTGAAGGTGCTTTTAGCTCTAATAATCTCTACTTCAAGACAGTCTCTGCTCTCAGTTTCACGCTGATGAGATTACTTGAGAACTTGGGGAGGGAAGGGTGAGTTTATTATTTTGGCCTGTTCAAAATCTGTTGGTAAAGATATCTGAAATGCCTGTTTATTCAACGTGAAGTGAAAGTAGTGTTGATGGTGGTGAGACCCTGAGGGCTTAGTATGGTAGTCAGAAATTTTGTCTGACCTGGGCCTTACAACAAAGTCTTCAGGGGGATTTTTACACAAAGTTTTGATTCATCTATTTTCCTCACTGGTTTTTTTATCAGTCCAGAATAAATGCCTTAGGAGAATTTGCCTCTGACTTGAAGGTGAGCCCTGGCCACAGCAGCCAGGGACAGAGCAGGCTCCTGCTCCCAATGGAGCTACTTCTTTCGCTGTCCTGGGCCTGAGAAAAGGATGACTTTTGTCAAAAAAAATCCCCAGCCATAGAAAGAGATGTGCTGAGTAAAACATGCCTCGTGAAGATGCCCTGTGCAGCACATCCAGCAGCAGTGATGTGACACAGGAGTGCAGCCTCTTGCCACCCCTAACAGCTGTATTCATCGTTGTGCTATTATATTGCCATTTGTGAATTGTTACCTAATGGAGGATTTCTCTAAGGAAATCAGTTTCTTAGGAAATTTCCTAGGATCAGTTGCCCCTAGGAGAGCGACAGCAATTGTTTGATTTCCCTAGAAATACAGATCTGAACTGCTGCACATATAGAGCAGAGATTTTATTTTTTTCAATAGAACTTCTTTCATCTCCTGAGTCATGTTCACTGGCTTGAGAAACCAAAATACTTTTTTTTTTTCCAGCTATGTTGTACCCTAGTAGATACTTGAATGTTACAAGCTGTCCATTTTTGTTAGTTCATGTGACTCATGGAATCTGTTTACTGCCATCACTAAGTGGCTAACAAAAAGCAACAGATTAATCATAAATTTGACCTACTGTAAATCCCCCTCAATGACAAATTGCATGTAAAAACTCTTTTTTTTTTTCTACAGCAGACACAAACACATCACTTCATGAAACAGACATGCAGAAAAATGAGAAATTACCAGAAAATGTGGACCTTGGTTTGGCATCAAGCCTGTTTGCACAGAAGCAGAATAAAGCTTAGAAAATTTGCATGATAGAGACAGGCAGTGTTTGGATGTAGATCTACAACAGCTTAAATATATGTCTAAGCTTTAGCTTTCACTTGTGTCTCACCTCATAATTCAGTGAGCCTTTGTCATCCATGGCATTGCATCAAGCAGAGTGAATAGGAAACACAGAGTTAACAGGTGGTGTTTAGTTCTTGGCTGACTTAAAAGGTCGCCCAGAAAATGACTCATGCTAAAAGGGTAGCAGTAGCAGAACTGTCTTGTTAAATACCCATAGTTTGAGCCTCAGCAGTCTGGAATTATAAAAACCCGAAGATCTTTCTCAAGCAGCTATTTCACCAACCCTGGCTTTCCTGCTACACAAACTGCGACAGCAGTGTTTTACATACTCTCATGGGTTTGAACTTCTGAAACATGAAATGGTACTCATTATTCTTTCTGCTGTTTTCAGTTTAATCTCCTCGTCTAAAACAAAAAAGAAAGTGGATTAATTTCTTTTTCTACGAAGTGAGTAGGAGTATGTTATATCTTGATAAAGACCTACAGACTCTGTAGTATTCCTGCTCTGGCATCCTCAGTTAAGCCATGTGCAATTTCTAACATGGGAACCTCATTAAACTGCCAGTATAGCAGTGGATGAGCTCAGAAGTCAAATAGATACATGTTTACTAGGACTTGGGCTGTTTTCCCAAATGTCCTCTCTTTTCTGCTGGCACTGGAATAGCTGTTTTTAGGTACCCCACTCTGGAAAGCTCGGAGGAGAATTCCAAATGAACTTGTGCTTCTTCCTCTCTGTCTTCATCAGGCAGTTCCCACAACTGACTGTATTTATAAACTTCATTCTACAGAGTGTATTAAATAAATAAGGAATGACACTTGGTAAAAGTAAAAGACATTGACTTGCAGCTGGTTTTATGTTTAATGGTAGCAAACATCTCTGAAGTTGTCTTTGAGGGCACTGACACAAGATCAAATGTAACCAAGTTCATTGTTCCCAGAGTGACATCTCTTGTCACAGTCCTACTTCATTCTGCTTGTCTTCCATCTCCAGCTTCAAAACACCATTGTCTTTTCTGCTCTAGCTTTAGAGAAGGTACTGGTGCTGCTGCTCCCAGTGTGTGCCTTTTACTAAACTTTTGCTGACTTTACTAAACTTCTACAGAGAGGCAAGACATTTCTTTCAACCTTATCTCTGCTGAGTGCCCCATAAGTTGTTTTTTTTTGCTGTTTCATTTCTTTCACCAGTGAACACATTCTCTTACTTCGTTCCACCTTGTTCTTTTCCCCTGAACCTTCACTCCATGAACAACTGTGATTTCAGAGAGTTTTCACTCCTGCTTTTTCTTTTTATTAGCTTCCTGTGAAAATTATTTCATCACACACATTCTTCCCTTTGGTTTCTTCCTCTCACCCTCAACGTCATCTTCTTGTGTCCTCCTCAGAAGCAAATAATACTGTACATGCACCCCCTAAAATCTCAAACCTTCTTGTTGGACACTGCAGTGCTACTCAGTCTCTCACAAAAATTCTTAATCCTTTACTTCAGCCCTGTGTCTAATCCAGGCAACTGATGCTCTTACTTACGGTTATCAGGGATGTACCTCTCTTTCTGCATAGGTGAGACTAGGAGTGGAAGGTGGGAGGAGAACAGTTTCCCTTAATCTGGAAAAAAAGCCTCTAAAAATTGTTGGCAAGCTGAAAGCTTTACAATAGTTGTACTACAATCTTTTTTTTTTTATTATTATTATTATAATTTTGGGCTGAATGCAACATGATTTTTTTTCTTGTATGATTAAAATTGCAGCTTTAAAGAAAACATAAATACATTTCAAACAAAAGCAATCCCTAGTTAAAAAATGGGAAATGCTATTTAGATAATAGTAAATGGAATGCTCTGGGACTCTGAGGTTCTTTTGCTTTGTGTTTTGTGAACTTTGCACAGCCACGTGCAGCCACAGGAGAGTGCGGGAGGGATCCCAGGAGGCCACCACCTGTGGAACAGCACAGGGGCACTGGCAGGCACATGTCGATTTTGGCAGCTTTTTCCAACACACTCTGCAGTCTCCCAGGATGAAGACTGCAAATACCCCTGATAATTTACTGCAGAGCTTCGTTACCTTGACTGTGGCAAAGCCTTTCTTATTGTGTAACCTGGATCTCACTTGGTGCAGTTTCAACAACATCACTGTGCCTCTTATCCCTGGGAGAGGTGGAGAACATTTGTTTCCTTTCCCTTATGAAAACCTTTTTTTATGAGGTTGTGACAACATCTTGCCTTCCTCTCTGTCAACTGATCAGTTGCAGTTCTTTAGAGAAACTTTACAACCCATCCAAATCAACATAGTTTTGCAATGAATGTGGTTGCACACAACATGGAAAAAACCTGTATTTTTTTTTTCTACCTTTGACTTTGATTGTCAAAGCCATGTCCTGAGCCTGAGCTTGAAACATGTCTTACTGTCTCCCTGTATGAGTCATTACTTCTGAAATCATCCATGATGGCTCTATCCTCTCCTTCCATTTAAAACTTGCATCAGTCAGAACTGCAAAGTGAGGGATTTTTGTTGCAGTTGATCTTTTTACATCTTTGTCTTACTATGTGACAGTGAAATACTGCAGTTGCTCTCTCATCTTACTTTGTGCTGACCCTTCTTTTGCGTGAATTTGGAACATGAAACCATTGACAATTTGTTAAATGCCATAAGCATGTACATAGTGCTATAGCTAATAAACTTTCAAATCCAAATCTGCAAAGCCTGCCACCTTGCTTCCTGCACAAATGTTTACATGTTCAAAACAGATATTATAAGAGCTCATTGTATAATGCAGTATAAAAATTTTAAAAAGCAAATCTTTATCTGATTTTCAGTAGCATTCCATTATTCCATGGATTTCATTCAAATAATCAGGTTCCTTCTATAGTACATATTAAATCTGAAATTAATGGAGTCATAATACACTGTGCTAAATTAGTATTGAAAAGTGCAAAGTGACAAGATCTGTCATGTATTTAAATTATTGGCATTGTTAGGATTTATTTTAGAATATTGTTTTTGAAGCCAACTTAGGAACTCTGAATTCCAGAATTTAAAGTCTTTAAGACATGAAAGTGTTCCAAGCTTTTGATGATGAACAAACATCATGAAAGTCTCTAATATGAACCCCAAGTTGACTGAGGCTTTCAAAGCTGGGAATTGAAATCAGAAGGGGATTTTCTGGTCTATGGTAAAATGTCTTGGTGGAAACTATGTATTTTTTATTCAAAACAGATTTTGGAAATCTGTTTTGTTTTCTGAGAGATTAATAAATACAACCAGTTTTGTAAATGGACTGATTATTTTAGCACAAACATGTTTGCCAATAAGCATATTTTTTTATTAATTTGATTATATAATTAAAGAAAAACAATTGCTGACAAGAATTTCATCATTATTTCATGTAGCTGAAAGGCAAGACATAGATTTTCAGTATCTTCCATGAATTAACAAACTCAAGAAAATCTATTGGTTAGACTTGTAAATGTAAAATTACACATGCCTAAGAACTGTATCTTTATGCTTTCACCAGTTCAGAATGCTTGTCTGATGATGTGCTGAACATGCCCCTCCTAAGATAGAAGGAAGGAAATGTTAAGCAGGACAGAGACCAAAATCTGGTTCATTTGTTGTTACCCATTAGGTCAGGTCTTGTTTGGAAGGACAGCTGTGAACTTCAGTAGCCTTAGTAAAGTAGTGGCTTAAACTTTAAATATCACAATGCTTCATTTGATAAATCACGTTGACATGCAGGATCAAATGAGGTTTGATACCCCAGCCAACTGATATAATTAGACTAGATCAAACTTCCAAGAACATGTTTGCTCTTTCCCATAGCTGTATGAAGTGATACAAAGCACAGGAATGCAATAATTTGGCGTGTAGTGACACAGTATGTCTGCTGACCCATTCAGCTGAATAAGTAGCAGTTACATATCTAGAGTTACTTTGGTACATTAAGTGACTCTGGCTCTCTCAGAGATTGCATTTCCTTGTAGAGGCTGGTATGGGCCATGCTCCAGGCAGAGCCTTAGGATCATACAGATATTTAGGTGTTTCAAGTCCAACAATAGACCCAGCACTGCCAAGCCCACCACTAAGGCATGTCCCCAAGTGCCACATCCACACGTCTTTTAAATACTTTCAGATACCACTTCCCTGGGCAGCCTGTTCCAATGCCTGACCACCCTTTGGGTGAAGAAATGTTTCCTAGTATTCCAAGTAACAGAATATGCTCTCAAGAGACAATACAGTCTGTCAGTCAGGTACACGCACTAAAGGTCTCTACAGTCGTTACCACTTTGCGTCAGGCAAAGCTAAACAAGAAACTTTCAGTTCCTCCACCTGATCAATATCTAGGAAGAGTGGTGCCCAGCAGCGACAGGGCTCAGGTAGTGGCTTAGTGGTCACTTCAGACTCAGAACAGGATTAGCAACAATTCCTTCAGGGAATTGTGTAGGAGCTCTCTCTGATGGGCAGCTTCTAAAGAGCAGGGAAGTCAGAGAGAATATTTTAAAAAGCATTGTATTGTTTTTTCTGTTTAAATGAAAAGTATATTTTTTTTCTAATTCTATTTATTTCTTTATGCCTCTATCCTGAAAAATGCTAGACCCTCAATGGCTTCACATTTAAATTATGTGTAATCGGGTTTGTCTGTAGAACCTTTAGGAAAAACTAACATGATTTTTACTTTTACCAGCAAGCAGCAGTTTTATTTACTGACAGCCTTTAACATTTAAAGAATATGGGGTTTGCTAATGCATTTTGTATATTTTCCCTAAGTCTCTAATTATGTACATCTTCTATTCTAAACACATTGAAATGTGCACATGTGCTTGAGTTGCTGCAGGAATCATTTTAGAGTAGTGTGCGTAGGACCTAGTTTTGCAGTCCTTGCAGAGGTCACAAATTGCACCAGTTGAAATACCCTTACTTAACTGAATTCAGTATCATCTAGTACTAAGTGGTAAATTGTGCTGTGGTGCATTTGAATTAAGATATCCTGGTTTTCATTGCAGGCATCTTTTCCACAAGTCCTGTGTAGACCCCTGGCTGCTAGACCATCGTACCTGCCCGATGTGTAAAATGAATATTCTAAAAGCTCTAGGGATTCCGGTAAGCACTTTGCAGAGCAGCCCATCGGGGCAGAAGGGAAACACCAGCCACCTGGGTATATCCCTAGCCTTTGCCTCTCTGTTCCCATCTTACTCTTTTGGCCATGTTATTGAATAATTAATTGATTTATTAAGGGAAGTACAATTGGAAATGTCTGACTCTACCTCTTTGCTGCACCCCACACCCCAGGAAGAGTGTGTGTATGGGGGTTGGTTGGGTGTTGGGGTGTGCCTGTCTGGTTGCCTGCTTGGTGGAGCAGAAGGTGGTTCACTGGTGTTTTGGTGTATTTATAGAATCTTTCCCATAGCTTTCAGAACTGGATTTATTTTTTTAACCATGCACTCAATTCAAATCTGAAAGCAGAAAGTCTGCAAATAAAATTTTCTCTGCTATACTTGTCAACTAATTGCTTATTCTGGGGAAGCAAGTCCTTTTTCTGTCAGATTTCACTGAAAGTCTATCTGGAGCAAGATCTGTACTCCTAACTCCAGTTAAGGGCCGTTTCTTCCAGTTATTAAGCATGTGGTGGAGCACATGACATACAAGAAATTGTTAAGCTCTTTGTTATTTGGAACATTCAAATGTGGTCAGAAACTGCCAAAGTAATTGATCTAAGTCGCATGTTTGCATTCAGATAGTGTATGTCCTGTCTGCCATACCGTTTCCCAGCTGGAGCTATCACGAAGCTCAGGGGCTTCACCAGGAAGGAGTGAGTCACTCTCCCCCACTGTGCAAGGCTTGTGAAGTCCAATACTGAAACACCTCCAGCTGATGCATTAACAGGTGCTGTAAATACCCCGCCCCGAGCTTCAGTCAGTGATGCGCTAGTTCACATTTGAAAGAGCTGTATAAAGTAAAGCAGCTCACGTGAACATACTGGGGAGCTGCTATAGCCATTCCCAGAGAACTCAGTTTCATGGAGACTAGGAAGCAGGTTGCAGGCAGATACGTTAATAAACCTAATATAATCCAAACGAAAAACATGCAAAGGGGAAGACGAAGCAGGGCATTGTAGCTAGGGTAACACATCGAACCAGTTTGGCTACTTTTTCTGCTAAACATGTATATTGTCTTTAGTATATTGAGAAGTGATGCAACTGTTAAATCAGCATTTAAGATGAAAAACCAGAATGAAGGCTAGATCTGCCATTCAGCATCTCTGCACCTAGACTCAAATACAGAAATATTTCCCCAGGTTCCATGTCTCAGCTCACAGGCCTGCCATGAACAGTTACACAGGGTTCTGACACCTCTTCTCCCTGCCCAGTGTATTGTTCCATGGCTTCCTTGTGCCTCTGACAGCACCATACCATTTCTGCTCTCACACTAGCCCATTCACATTTTTGTCCTAGCACTTCATTAACTTGCTCTTTATCCAGCTTCATAATCAGGAGATACAGGCAAACCAGACCAATGCTTTCTGGAGGCCTGCAGTGAGATATTAAAGGCTTCCCAGAAAGTTTAGTGCTGTTAGAATTTACATTCAGTACACAGTTCTCACTGGCTTCACTGGCTGCTGCTGAAGACTAAGCATGTCCACAGGCTGTTTGAGGCTGGGCACAGCTTGTGGAACAAAAAACATGCCCAGAGGCCATGTAAGTTTTGGTTTACATGACTGGACTTCACTGCATATGAACAGCTCTGTAGTGGCAGGTGTAGAAGTACCTAATTGCCAGGAATAATTGAAGCACCATTCAGTTTCTGCAGCCATTGTTTCCCTTCTCATAGCTCCCTGTCTTCTCTGTACTGCACAGCAGAACGGGGATCCATCCTGCTCTCCTCATTGAGAGCTTTCTGCATGGAGCTTCTGTGGAAATAATTGTGCTGGGCATGTTATTAAAGATGCTGCTGTAACCTACATGAACAACTGGTTCAAGTTAAGATTTCCAAATCAGCTTTAGTGTTGGTCTGTCTCAACACTGAAAATAAAGCACTTGGATGTTATTAATGTTCCACTACCAAAGTTTTTTTAGGGGATTGTATTGTATGAATTTCTGTAAAAATTTCCTTTAGGTGTTCTAAGACAACAAGCTGAAAACAGCCCTCTCCATATCTTGGAGGAAGCATACTGGTATACCCTCAAAGTGACTTACAGTAGGAGCTGCTGTCCATGGGAAATTGGAGTAGATGGTAGCCTTTGTGTCAGGTTTCCTCTTGCTGACAGCAAAGGAAGTGGAGGTCTAAGAGCATCTGGTAGCTTGACAGTTAAAAATTCCTGTACTGCTATCAGTTGCTCCTCTTCCTCTCTTTTTTCTACCTTCTTTGTCTAAAACACACCTCAACTCATGCTTATCGCTTTCCAACCTTATGCTCTCTCCTGCTTCTCTGCATAACCCCTCCTGCCTAACCTGTGTCCTTTTGAGCTCCTGCTCAGCTCACAGGACCTGGTTTCCACCTCCACAGAAATTGTGCTGTCCTCACCCTTCTCACTGCCCAGCACCAGCTGAGGGCAGCCCAGGGTGGACATCATTCCTAAGGTGTGCTTTCTGGTGCTCCCATGAGCCAAAAAAGCCACCAGCACACATGAACTGGTGTTTTTATAGACTCATCACTTAGCCAGATGTCCATAGGCTGCTGTGGGAAATGATGTTGCCCTCAAAGAACCTGTAAAGTTCTAGGGCTTCTCAGTGAGAGGTGGCAAACATTTCTGTAGAGTGGATAAAGCAAAATGTCATTCCTTAACCACATTCTTGAGTCTTGCTGAGCCCTCTTAGCTGAAATTTCCACACACAAAAGAAGAAAAAAGCCTTAGGCAGTCATCAGCCTCTGATGGGAGACTTGGGCACAAATTTGCCAAAGCCCTTTTGCAGGCTTTTACAATGGGAGGAATGAAGAAATCTTACCATGACAGGCTATGGGGTTTTTTTACTGCCATGTGCATGTTTGTCCTATGGTTGTTATTAAAGACCTGGCTTGCGTGTCTGTGGACATATTGTGCTTCATTTAGCTGGAAGACTTGGGATTTTCCAGGAAAGGATTGGTTAAACCCCAAATATCTAAATGTTTCAATTCAATTCACAAGTAAACTCTGCATTTACTTTGTAATAGAGACTTCAAATATTAGCTACCCCAAGCACCGATTTCCCAGGCAGCCGTGAGGCACCAAAACTCCTGCACTCATTTTCACCGTAGCTGGGCACCCCAACACCTCCACTTTTCTCCATGGCACTCTGTAGCTCCAGAGGATTATTAATTAACTACCTACCAGCAAATGGTTGGCCTGACCTTTTCCACTGTCTCTTTGCTGGCAAATCCAGCTCAGACTACACCTGCAATATTTGAAATGGATTGGCAGTGAAAGTGTCTTTCACTTTCAAAGAGCTACATTGCTGTTGGGACAATCATATAACGTAAAATAGTTTCCCTCTGCTTCTCCCCCTTTTCTGCAAACATCTGCTGGATATGCAGTCAGCTGCATTTTTGGTAGCAGATTGTATGACTTGAAGCTATTCACTAAGAGCCTTAGCCAAGCCCTCAGAAGTCAATACAAAGCCTTCCCTTGACTTCAGTGGAATTGTGCTCTCAAAGCACTTAAATGCAGGGCACGAGTGAAACCAATATAATTAAATGTAGCAAAATGTATCTGGGTCACTCTAGCAGCCAAAGCCATAATGGTTTGGGGTTTTTTTCTGATCAGTAATATTATTACTTTTATTATTATTATTATATAATAATAATTATTATATAGTATATTATTGTATTATATCAATATTATTGTTATATTTCATATAATTAGTTTTATAGCATGCTGCTTAGTTTGGGGCATTTTTCCAACTAAAATGATTCAGGAGTAAAGGGATTAATAATATCAAGCAATACTATTTTTGCATCTTTAATGTTTGGTTTGGCTTTCAATTATAATCCCCCTCTTTAAAAGGTTTGAAAGTTTGTGATAAAACCCCATTCTAGGAATAACTGGAATCAGAACAAAGGACAGACAACTGATCCCCTGAAAAATTGAAGTAGTTTTTCCTATAGGAGAAAAGAAAAATAGGCCTTTTATTTTTAATATACACTGCCATCAAAGGTAAATTAAATTAAAAATAAACTTCTGAAAAAATTGTTTTATAATAGCTAAGAGTGAGGGAAAGAGTGATAGATCTAAGGGATAACTTTGGATCCCTGTCGTACAGATAAGTGGTCGGTACTTCACTTGGAAAAGTACAGATTCAATGAGTTTCATCAACACCTTGTGTAGTTGAATGTGCCTTTTTTATCCCAATTCTGAGGCATTCTTGCTGCTTGTGGATTAGACTGGAGCCAGACAACAACAATTCTAGTTTTCATTCCAAACTTCAGTTTGTGGATACAAGACTGCTCAAATTGCCTGTCTTTTTCATTAGGAACATTTGTGAAAAAAATACTTAAGAGGTGACAACAATCAGACAGGGAATGTGTGAAAAAAGAGAAAACATGCTGAGTTCCTGATTCTGAAAAAAAAAAAAGTAGTAAACATATGGTAACCTTCTGTGCTTGAATTCAAGGGGATTTCTCTTGTGCTTAAAGTCAAATCTCTCTTTAAGCCTTTGCTGTATCATAATTTGCTTGGTGCCTGCTGTTGGAGATAGGCAGGTAGTGAGATTTTCCGAAGTGCCTTGGCATGTGAGACAACTAAGCATAGGATAAAAATCAGATCCACCAAACAGAGTACACCTCCTCTGACACTGGCCATCTGGATGTTGGGTTTCCAGTCTAGCAGCTTAAGCCCTGTCTCTGCTTAGTGTTGAGCAAGAGGGAAGGCAGAGGGAGCAATTCATACTTAGGGGTAGGGGATGAATCATACAGCAAAAATGTCTCAAACCACTGAAGTTAAAGAAAACCTAAGTGACTGATCCAGACTATCTGTCTGGTTCCTGGAGAATAAAGATAAATGGAAACAACTTAAATCAATATTTCCTAACTTAACGTGGTGTCCGCATATTGCAGCTCAGTCTTGCATTGTCTCTCTGTCACTGGTCTTGCTTCACATAGCAAGAAAGACTGTGAATCGAATAATGTTCTTCGGTTTCCCATTATAGTCTGTTTGTTTCTTTTCTCATAATTGTATTTTGTAGCAAATATAGTATTAGCAAAGGAAATGATCTTTTGATGTTTAGAAACTTGTCTTATAAACAGCTTTAGCTTCTAGTTTTGCACCACACATAGATGCACCCACCGGCAATTCCCTTGAATTCTTATTCCTGTAAGCTCAGGTATTGGCTCTGTAAAATGTGTATTTCAGGAAAAGATAATCGTTCCCCTTCAGCTCCTGCCTCTGTTTACATTTGTGATCTGATTCAGCAATCTGCCTATGTTGAGCAGATTATACCAATAAGTGAGTTACTTTTTTAATGTGCACATTCCCAAACCCTCTTAAAAGCATAAATAAGAATGTTTAGCAATTACGGGTGACACTGTTTAATTCTCAATATTTCTATGGCATACTTTGGGTCTGTCTTTTAATAGATTGTATTAAGTACATGAAGACAAACTCTGTGTGTTTATTCTTTATACGTTGCCATTTTCAATAGTGAAATCTGAAGAAGGGGAAAGAAGTAAATTCAGTGTTTTTATCAGGTAGGAGCTCGATGTTTTCCCTTTTTTTCCCACTAGCCAAATGCAGATTGCATGGATGATATACCTCCAGACTTGGAAGCATCCATAGGAGGACCACCGACCAACCAGATCACAGGAGCCAGCGACATAACCGTGAACGAGAGCTCAGTGGCTCTGGATCCCCCAGCCCGGACCGTGGGAGTGCTGCAAGTCATCCAAGACGTAGACTCGTTTCCCCAGGCTGGTGAGGGTAACTTCACAACAAGCAGTAAGTTCCAGTTTCTGGCAGGATTTGCATTGAAATAAATGTCTAGAAACGCCAACCACAAACCCATCTCTGGTGCATGGCCTTTGAGGGCTTTTCACTGGAGCAATGGCCTTATTTTAAGCCCAGCAGGAATCTACAGGGTAAGTAAATTTCATTATCATGTGTTCTGCTGTACTGGACTGATGGTCGGAGTTCCTGTACTTGAAAGCCTGAATTCAGTGAAACAACATTGATTATTTGTATGAAAACAAAAGGAGAATCTTACACGTTTTCAGTGTCATTAGTTTTCACTTGTGTAAGATGTGTAAGCGGTACCATTTGAAGAAGTAATTCTCAAAATGTCTGCATATCTCTCTCTTCCTAAAAATTATGTTCTCTGTTGAAAATCTGCTTCTGACAGTTTAAAAGGAATGTTGTCAGCTGTTTTGAGTGAGGACTGTGCTAGTCTAAAATTCTCATTTTTAGGTAAAATAGCAGATCAGTAGAAAATACCTATGGGTTTGATACCAGTTGGTGTATTGACAAGACTATTATAGAAAATAATCAGATACATTTGAAGGGAGGTAGAAGAATGTGCCAAAATATATTGTGTATAGAGTTTGTGTAGGTTCTGAAAAAAAAATACATTTTCAATGATTTCTAGGTACTGCTATGGGCCTGGGAATGAAAAAGAAGACAAGTAATAATATGATGTGTAAAAGGTAGGAGAGACATGGTGGAGCTAGACTGAAATGATTTTACATTACTCTTCTTACTCTGAGGAGAGACTTGATAATCCCATTTTCCCTCATTTTGTAGCCAGTGTCATGGCAGTGAAAATAACTTCTAGAAACACTGGACTTGTGACCTTAGATACGGGTGACCCCGAAATGGATTTTTACATTCTGTTTTGTGGATTAGGTTCTGGTTTGGTCCTTTTATGGTCTAAATTCTGGATCCAGCAAGGGGTGAGCAGCAAGGTTATAATCCCAGTCATCTTCCATGGCCAGCCTGTTATCTGGGAGCATTCAGCTTTCTCAAGTCTCCTTGCGTGCTGGCAAGAGCTGTTCAGGACAAGATGTCATTTTGTTCCTTCCAGTAATTGTTTTTAAATGCCTTTGAGGCTGATTTAAAAAACAAAGGAAAGATGGTACCGCAGTGTAATAAAGACTGGGCTAAGTGCTGGTCTCTACTCTGCCCTTCAGCACTCCAGAAGCAAGTAACCCCTCTCACAGATAATGGTCCTTGCTCCACAGTTCTCTGCAAGATCCACACTGTTAAGGCTGGGAAGGAGGGGTGTGGGGTGGCTCTTACACACACAGCTGCATGACACATGCTGGGAAAAGCCAACAGCCTGGTCCAAAGCGCAGCATGAGGGGCAGTCTGTGCTTTTCATCCCAGGATCTTGTCAGGCTGAGAAGCATCTCTTCTGCTTTCTCACCAAGGGTAACAATGGTGCTGAGGCTGCCAGGGAGCACAAGAGCTCAGTAACTCTCCAGGCACTCTCTTCCTCCAGATTTGTTTCAAGAGACTGCAGAAGGAACAAACACATTTTTAATTAATTCTCCAAGTTGCCAGCTAAGTTAAGTAACTGGGTGAAAAGCTTGCTCAGAGCCAGCAGGATACTACAAGGCCTACAAAGATGCTTGATTTTGCCTTGGTGCCCTTTGTTTTCCACCTTACCCTCCATTTTTCCCCTTACCCTTGATAATATTGGGCAATAGACCTGAAGACTGGACAATCCTGAGGGCTGACAGCAGAGCCCATGGACAAGGAATTTGCACCAAGACCAGGCACACAGACAGCAAACTACGGAGCATCAGGAGATCTTCATCACCTGAAGAGACTGGCCATGCCTGGGGAAGGACTGTGAGAAGGGTTTTTCCCTGGTTATGTGAGAGAGAGCAGGAGAAGAGAGCTGGGAGAGAAAACTGGCAGATGGCCCGAGCTCTGTGAAGGTTGTGAACCTCACACTGTCAGAGGGGTGGGTGGGGTAGCAGGCCTTTCCGGTTGTTTGAGGGGAAAGAAGTCCTCAGGAAGGCTCGAAGAACCTTGGGACCTTCCAAATGCAGATGTATGCCTGCCTGTGCTGTGGTTGTCACACGGTCACTAAGGGAAATCTGGTTTAACACTTAGTTAGCTGCTGTCATTCATTCATCATTGACATGTAGACATGAATCTTCATCTGGATTTCTCGTCTAAAGGGCAATGCAATACTTGAATATTTGTCAGTGATGAATGTGTAAGTTTCCCTGCTGTCATCACCACATCCAGGGTGGTGCATTTTGCAGTAGTTCCCAGAAAAGCCACGTAGTCCCTTTTTGCAGCAGAGCTGCAGCAGAGAAGAGGCTTTTGGTTGGGAGTTAGGGGCTGAGTTCCAGCAGTTATGGGAATTTGAGTCTCTAGTTGCCTCATGTGAATTTGGAGGGTTCCGGCACTCTGAAAGGTAGAATTTGGCATTGTGGGCAACCTGAACTCCTAAGTCAGTGAAAGGGGATATCCAGGACCTTATATATAGTTGTGGTATGAATCCATATGCTAACTAAATCAGAGGGCAACTGTAGGCTAAAAAACTGGGTCATAGCTGTCAGAGTAGATGGAACTTTATAGGCATTGTGTCTGTTTATTGTATTTCTCGTATCCAGAATGCTCAGTTACACAACTGCAGAGCTTGCTGAGCGTGCCCTTTCTGTGAACTAGCCTGCCTGGGAATTTGTAAGTGATGACAGTGATTGCTCCTAGGAATCTTTGCTGAAGTTGCTAGGTTCTGGCCTCTTTATATAGCATTAGTGATGGGAGCCTACTCCAAGGCTGAATCTGCACTACAGCCTTTTTCCCCCTTGTTATTGAATCTGTGCAAACTCCGAGACTCCAGTGCAGCCTTGACGTGGCCTCTTGCACCCAGCAAAAGTCCTTGCATCCTTCCTTGTTCCTCGCAAAGTTCAGTGGTCCAGGAGGTAAAGGACTTGCCACCTTCTTTCCACCCACTTCTGCAGCACTTTTCGCTTCATTGTTGTTACATTCTTTTTTGTCTGTTGATTAATCATCCTGATATTGTTGTCTTGGTTTGGGTTTAATTTCCCTTTCTGTGTTTTTAGTGATTATTCAGAGCCAGAAGACCTCCCACAGTGTGTCTGGAGGGAGGGTATTCCCAGAATACTGTTCACATTGGGTAAAATTCTGTCTCCACAGTGGCAAAGCTCTTGCCTACTTCAGTGGGGCCAGATTTTAATTTCTGGAACTCAGCCAGTGCATTTCTTCTTATTTCTGTGTGTATGCTCAGCAGACATCTCGCCTTCTCTCCCTCCCTTTTGCTCCCCATGCTCCTGATATCTGTAGGGCCCTTGGAAATGTAGTGTACTATGAACATCTGGATGGGACTAAGCCCTAGGGTTCCTTGTTAAACCAAGCATCTCCTGTTTAGTAGCACTGAGCACTTAAAAATGGACCAGCAGTTTCTCTCAGCTGCCTTTTATCAAGATCCAAGCCTTTATCAAGTTGCTTGGGCATATCCACAGCCCAAAGTCTGTTTGGTGCTTAGTCTTAGTGACTGTTTGCTCTCTGTGGTGGGATCTTGTGTAGGATCCTGGGACAGCACCTTGTACTATATTTCTGTAACTGGTTGCTGAAGAGGTATTGATGGAAAAAGTGAAAAACTGGAGTTTTGGGGAAAAAAAAAAAAAAGGGAGAGTGGAGGGGGGAAAACAGTGTGAAATATGTAAGAGTTCATCTCAGCTGAGTTTACTGCTCTGACTTTTTCAGCTCTCCAGAGTGTATGAAAGAAGACAACCTAAGGATCTTTTTCCACAATAACACATTATAACAATCTATGATGCCTAATTTTTAGAAGTGAGTTATGCAAAATGCTAACATTTTTGGCAATCTCAGTGCAGGTGGAATTTCCTGCTCTACATATGATATGGGTGTGACCTGGACTTGGCTAAGATCTGAACTTGAAGGAGCTCTGAGCTACACCAGCTTCAGAGGGTGGATTTAGGATTTGAGGAGGGCATTGCAATATTCTTTGGGTCAGGCTCAGCTGGGATTGAATGATATGGTAAAAACAGGTAGTTTTCTGGGAAGGTGGCAGCTAGATATTCTAAAGGTATGGTGACACTGGCAGGTGAAAAGTAGTTATTAATTTTTTATTCTTTTATAGCATCCATGGTCATTTATCTACCACAAGAACTTGCTAATTTCTGCAGTAAATAATGTGCTGTCTTTGCCCTTCCTTCATAAATACTTCCAGTTTTTCAATTTAGACAAGCTTTTATATTCCCTTCAGTGGGATGTCTCATCCCACTGCATAGTGCCACAGAAATCCCACTAGTACTATCTCTGTAGTTGGAGGAAGATCTGTAAGTAATTCTGCTGCACACATGGGCAGGACTTTCAGTGTGAAAAACCACAAACCATCCCCCAAGGTGTCATATCACCTGTGAAGTCCACAGAGTTCAGCACACTGTAAACAGTGTGGGCAGTCTAGACAATATCAGCAGTTCCTTTTCTGCCTCTCATTTTGTTCTTTCCATAAAACCCTGCCAACATACAGCTCATCATGACTGTTAGGACCCTTTCAAATCTCTCTGATAGCTCTTCATTAAATCTATTAATATAACTTTTCAGGTAATTATTTTCATCTGTGTGTTTCTAAAATGTCTTTGTGAAGAATAGTCAGCCTTTGGAAGTGGATGAAAGTGCACAGTAAGAATCTGATCCACTGTTGTCTTGTAACCAGTCGACTGTTCCTCCTTGCTGTTAATAGTGGGGGTTTTTAGGCAGAATGTAAAGGGAGAGGAAAAGGTGGAAAAACTCCCTTGATACTAGTTAATACAGAAAGTTGTTAACAGTTGGATTAGCAAGTCCTAATACTGTCCCAGAGAGAGAATACTGATAGGACCTAGTTAAAGACTGAGCAGATTGGGTCCCATGTGCCTGGCGTGTGACATAAGTCCTGGTGACTCTATTAAAATCTCATGTGGATGTTGCACTAAATAATTATCATGGACTGAAGCTTCCGATGAGCTGAGTTCCTGGATTGTTTTGGGATGAACACTGACACCAACATAGCATTGGCAGTTTGAAAGAGTCACCAAGTGAAACATGGCTGGCACTAAAAATGTGCTCTGGATTATTGCGTACCCCTATGAGACTCCTGCCAGACTCTGAATGGACAGGGAAGTTTTTCTGTTATAAAACTGCTCCTCTTTTCTATGCATTGAGAAGTAAAATACAAAGTGTTTCTGCACAGCAAATTCCAAAAAGAGATGTACAAAACTGCTGTGAATCAAGGAGGAAATTTAAATCTGTTTGTTTGTTTTCTGTTTCACATCTTCTGTGTCCGTTGACACTGCGTACAGAGCAAGGATGAACACATCAGATCACAAATGCTCCTTTTCCACACTGAGCTGTGATATGGCTCAGTCAGAGGGCATGGTAAGCACCCACAGCAGTCTGGACTAACCTAGGGTCCCAAAAAGGCTGCAGATGCCATGAAGGTTGATTAATATTTGAGTCTAAGAAGAGATATAGAAGAAAGTCTTCAGTTAGTGGAAGCTCCATTTATAAGTCCACCTGTACATCTGAAGTCTGTGACAGTCTCTAGCTTGCCTCTGTCTGTCCCAAATTACATTCCTGCCTCCATGTTGCTTTTATGTTGTGTAGCTGCCTTGGAAGCCCGGTCCAGAAGCCAGCCAATTTCTTCCGGTGGTTTTGTTTCATTTGGATCAGTTCCCTGATCCAGAAGTTGTTGTGCCAGTACAATAGGAAGAAAGAAATGTGGAGCACAAGAGAAGAGAGGGACATAGAAGCCAGCTTTCACAACACTATTCCCAGAAGCAAGCACACTATCTCTGTCAGAACTGGACCCTACACAGCTGTCTGTTTTGCTGAGAAATCAGAATAAACAACTAGGCAAAGGAAGGATGAAGTTTCAAATCTCATTTGAATGGTCATATCTGAGTATATAAGCATTTTATTAATCTTCAGTGAATGCAAGAGACATAAGGGATTTATTGTCTATGGCAATGACACTAAGGAAGGAAAAGTGCTCCTGTAAAAACTGTAGGTCTTTGGTTTGCTTGGGAAGGTTTTGGTAGCAGGGTGGCTACATGGGTGGCTTTTGTGAGAAGATGCAAGAGGTTTCCCATTTGTCCAGTGGAGCCAGTGCCAGCGAGCTCCAGGACACTGGAGCAGCCTGTACTTTCAGGACTGCACCCCATGGAAAGGACACATGCTGCAGCAGTTAGTGAAGAACTGTGCCTGTGGAAAGGACTTACATTAGAGAAGTTTGGAGGCCTGTGTCCCAGGGGAGTGGCCCCATGTCCCAGGGGAAGAGTATGAGGAGTCCTCCCCCTGACAAGGAAGGAGCAGCAGAGGAAATGGGATGAACTGACCCCAACTCCCACTCCCCTATGCTGCTAGGGGGAAAAAAAGGGAGAGAATTTGGGAGTGAAGTTAAGCCCAGGAAGAAGGGAGGGGTGGAGGGAAGGTGTTTTTAAGATTTATTTCTCCTTACCCTACTCTGTTTTGATTGGTAATAAATTAAATTAATTATTTTTCCCCCAAGCCGAGTCCCTTTTGCGCCTGATGGTAATTGATGAGAGATCTCTCCCTGTCCTTAGCTCAACCCACTTGCCTTTTGTTGTATTTTGTCTGCCCTGCCCAGGAGAGGAGGAGAGGGATAGAGTGACATTGGTGGACTCCTGGTGTGCAGTCAGGGTCCAGCCACCACACTGTGTTGGTGCAAAAGTGTGTCCTTAGATGTGTCATTCCCAACTTCTCTGAATGTGTATTGCATGTGTGCAGGGAAAAGGGGGACCTGAGGACTGGCACCAGTGATAACACAGCTTGTATCTTTCTCTGTATTCCACTGTCTTTAGCAGATAGCTGGATAAAACACTGAAGAAAGCTTTTAAAGCAAAATTGACAACATAGAGTAAAATACAAATCTGAACTGCAGAGAGACCAGATGACCTCATACTAGCTGATCCCTTTGATTTGTACTTGACAGCGAAAGCCTTGCCTTGCAAGAGATGTTCAGTGTCTTGCATGCAACTGACTTGATTATTTAGGACTCGTGTTCACATCTGTATTGTCTGTGGAGTTTTTATTCTCATCGGTTTTTACACAAAAGCCTCCACTGAAATCATCAGGAAGTGCTGTTTAAGATACAATGTGCTACTCTGACTCTGAATCTTTTTCTTATCAATTTAGGAACAAAACCAAATGGGAGGCACAAGGATCCAGCTTAGATCAGCACCTGAAAATAGGAAGTATGGTAGAGCAGTGGTTCTATAGTAAGGCAGGCAGAGGAAGGGGAGGATTCCAGGGTCAGTGCCTCTCGTTACTGCTGTCATTTCAAAGAGACAAGGCAAAAGGAGTGCTCACCTATACTGTGCAGACCCTAGAGACCCCTCCCAGAGGCAGGCTCTGCTGAATCAGTCAGCACATACACAGATACAGACCCACTTCCAGAAACCTCACAGGTAAGAGCAGATCACAGCAAGCAAGCAGATCTCATAAATTTAGTGGGAAAAGAAAGACAATGAAAAGGCAGCTGTGCCTCTTAGAGAGTAAAAACAAGAGGCTGAGGTACAGGAGGCACTCAGAAAGTAGTGGTATTTCTGCATCAGTCACTCTTGATTCTGCTAGCGTGTGTTTTGTTCTGGCTGCATTGCTTCATAATGAGTGTGCGTTTGCCTTAGTGCTCCATGGTGAAGGTAACTCAAATGAAAGAAGTCAGCCAAGAGCTCTGCTGATAAAATGTTTCCTGTCATTGATACATAATGTTTTCTCCTTATTCATCCACGCTGTGAGCCTGTGAACGTGCAAGAGAATCATTTGCACAAGGGAGCTGACTGGTTTCTCGCAAGAGTTTATAGGATCACGTGCATGCTTACACTTGTAGTTTTTGTGTTGTAACCAGCAGTTCTGATTTCTCAAAAAACATGAGAGAGTAGCATTTAGAAGAGATTAAGTGAAAGGGAGGGGGGAGCGTGCACATAACTATGTGATAGTTTTTTGTATGGTAGAAAAACAGTCTTGTGGGAGATGTTTGGCCTGCAAGAAGCATCCAGAACTGCTCTGCTCTAAGTTTTCTCCAGACTCCTGTAGGGGCAACAGCTCAAACTTTCACAAACAGTCTCTAACACTCTATGATTTCAGCCTCAAAAAAAAAATCAGTGGTATTTGCTCATAAAATACTAGTGAAGTCCTACTCATTTTTTCATCACTTTCCTCCAACCCCTGCAGAAATAAGGGTGCTTCAGGGATCCTCCAGGGTTGCCACAGTAACCAGGTCACTTCACCTAGAAGTGAGAGTTCTCACTAAATTCTTAGTACTTGGACCTTCTGTTGTTCTGAATGCGGGCAATTTGAAGTGAAGATAGTGCCTGAAACTGATGCTTTGAGACTGGTAGGCCAGATGGAGAAACTGGCTTGTGGGTGTTTATAGAAAATGGGAATGATTGGAAGAGAAGGAGTTAACGGGTCAAGCCCAGTGTCCAAGAGGAAATACCCAACTTCTGGCACACATTAGAGGATTTTCTCCTGCCTGAGAGCCTGGGAACAGGAGAGGTGCATAAGCCCTCACATTTAGGGATGCTGAAAATAGGACCCACATGGATATATTCTTGCCCAGTTAGATACCGTCTCTGCCACTCTAGTGGCAATGTTGATATCCTGGGGAATATACTCCAGCTGTACTCAGCACAGTGCACACTAGCATCAGAGTTAATTTTAGTAATTTTATTAATGAATATCCACCCAAATTGGCCTTTTATTGTGACTGTCTTTTACAAGTGCCAATACATTTGACTGTTCTTTTCATTGTAATTCATGTTAACATATCTGAGGCACTCAGAGAGTAAGCAAGAACATGTGCTCTGTTGTGTGGCAGTAATTAACCCATTTATTAATATACACAATGTGCAAAACAACTTACCTGGAGATCTCTGTGAATTTTTGCTCTCTTTTCTACTCTCTAGGTAGCATAGTGCTATAAGACAGTGAAAAAACATACTCCTATAGAAAAAGTGCATAGAAAATGTATAGAATAAGGGTGCCACTGGCAAAGTCAGAATATGAAAAGCACTTAGCTGAAATAGCTTTATTAAATTTATTAAATTGTAGGACCTTAGTGGGGGGGGAAAAATCACACAAAGGGGGTTTAAAATCTGCCAGTTCCTCGCACAGGTAATTAAATAACACAACGTTTTCAGCTGCTAAGGTTTCTTTGGGAGACAGCCACCAAATGTGGTGTGTCACGTATGCACAAGAAACTTGACTTCAGATTTTGCCCCCGAGTGCACAGGATATTGAATTCAACTGAGGTGTTGCTAAACTTAATTACTTCCCTGTAATTGCATTTTGAAAAGGTAGTGGCACCAGCAAATTGTCTTTCTGCGCATGAATAGCTGTTAGTCTGTAGGACCAAAATAGTCTTAAAGAAGGAAATTTTAGAAGAATGACCCTCTGCCAACGTGCTCTGGGAGATAGAACGTGCTTTCAGCTGTGGAGAAATCTGCAGCCTAAAAGTGCACTTCCAAGGAAACAGTTTTGGAGAAAAGCTTTGGTAGAAAAGTTGTGGTTTCAATTGTTCTCTCTCAAAAGTTCATTGTTAAACTACTATAACGGCTGCATCTTCCACAGGGCAGAAACAATTACATTTGTTTGCAGGAATTAATTCCTTCTGTCTCTTTTTTTTCCCTAAATTAATCCTTCAGTTTTTGCTTGATTGTGACTGAAAGATGCAAGACCACTTCCCTTGTAAAAACTGACAATTTACTATAAATTTGTACTCAGCTTCTAAAAGCCCTTTTTCAAGAGTAGATATAAAATACACCAATATTTTAATCTTTTGTTTTCTAAAGGCTCCTGGGATCTAACTTGTTCTGGAACTGCCTGGGAACCTTCTGGAAACTACCGCTTTTCAATGAAGGGAGTGGAAAGTGAAGAAACTTGAATAAAAAAAGGAATGGCAAAAGGAGTTAAAACCAAACTTAATGTCACAGAGTTTTGACTCTAACTTTACAGTAGTGTACCCAAGGGAAATAATAACAGTGCAAAGACATTTACATTTACAATATTGAAGTTACATGGTTGGTTTCCAGGTTTATAGAGTGGTTTTGTTACTTTTCTTTTTCTAGGGAGGTATCGGTATATAGGGTAATAACTATTTCTTCTGCCTCTCCAATGAGTGTGAATGTTCAGAACACAAAAGAAGGTGGAACGGGAGTATATATTAACTTTAAAAATTGAAACAGAGACAAAAGGTTTTCATGCAGAGAAGCAGTGTTTTAAAATTATGCTGTTTCAATTTGAGTTTCACATGTAGAGTGTTAGTGAGAACTTGATGCTAGTGGTGGTGGCCAAGTGACCTAATGAACATATTTTCTAGTAAAATTCCAGCTGCAATTTGTTGAAACTGAAATTGACCTTTCCCATCCTCTGCTCTAAGAAACTCTGAAAATGGATGTCTTGGGTTTGGCCTTTCTCATGTTCCCATGAGCATTTCAGCAAGCATCCCTGATAAAAGCTGGGGTTTGGAGGGGATTTTCTGATGCCAGAAGTTGTTCAGTTGAAACTACATTGTGACTGGAGGCTTATTTGAAAGGAAATGCTAAACGGCCCCAGGTTTATATAGCCTAAAACCAGTTTCTATTGATGTCCCTGCAGGATTTCCTACCAGCCAGACCCAGGCCTCCAAGGGCTCTTGGCAAGTGAGAAATTATCCTCAGGTGCCCTTTAGGCAGCTTTAGTGGCCTCCAGGTGAGATTGAGTTCCCTCTTCAGTGTTAGTTTCGCTGCTTATTGTCCTGGTTGCCCCTCTCCGGGTTTTGGCACACCCAACATTTTGCAATCCAGTAAATGGAACTCACTTTTTTTGTCATGTTACTTGTGTGAACCATGAGCAAGGAAGCAAAAGGAGGTAGGTAAATGAGGAGGGAGCATGTGTGCACTCTTGCTTTAGGCTGGAGAGACAAAACTCTTGGTTTCAGATCTTAGGTCAAGAAAAACTGCTGTTCTTTTTAATACGGGCTCATTTTGGACAGAAAGGGAGGCAGGCAGGAAGGAGACACAGGATCAGAAGAAGACTCACATTAAATTAATTTATACTCTTTAAATTGAAATTGTCCATTTGGTTTCAGTTGTTATAAAGGCTAGTTGTCTTTTTTTTCTTCTTTACATAAAGCTATTTTCATAAATTTTTTTCAGACAAGGTTTGAATGTATCAGGCCTGGCCTGGCACATCCGATTTTTTTTTAATGGGAAAAAAATGTTGAGCTATTGCAGGATTGTCAAAGGAGTGTTCCAGTTAAAAGGTGATTGGCATCAACTGATTTAAATTTTCCAAAATGAACATACAAGATAAACAGTTGACCTCTTCCTTTATGAGAGCTTTTTTTGATTGTTGTTCTGTACTCATGTGTTCTCTGTGAGTGTACATTAATGTACACAGACAGGCTTGTTAGAATTTTATCTGGTGCACTAGCCCTGCCACAAGACACAAGTAACATTTTGGACATCTCTGTTCCAAACAAACAGTGGTTCTGTACACCTCCTAGTCATAGTTTAATCCTCATTTCATGTGCTAGTGATGGGGTTTAAATGTGCTTGTTTTTCTTTCCTGTGGAATGCTTTTGATTAGGTAAAAAATATTGCTTAATCCTCCAAGAAAACTGTGGTAGCAACCTAAAGAAGATGTAAAGGACATTAGAAAGGCTTACTTTTCCAAAAGGAAAGGTTTTGCTATAATCCCTGAGTTTGGGGGGTTTTTATTATTTCTAAACTAATGAAAAGAGACATGTTTCTCATAAAAACAGCTACACTTGGACCAATTAAATCAGGGGGTTTTGCTTCATTTTTCAGGAAGACCTTGCAGAGATATTTCTGATGGAAACTATGGCCTGTTTTGGACTGCAGAAATCTACTTTACTTTTCCTGCTAGTACTCCATCCCAGTTATATGAGATTTATAGATTCTATCAGCTGACAATGTCATCCCCTACCTGCCAATCCATAAATGCCAGCAGCAGTCTGAGTAATTTGCACCCACTGCAAAAGGCTGACCCACAGACCTAGTGGCACACAAAGACCTTTCCAGTACACAGACTATCCAAATAGTGAGAAGTTACAAACTTTTAGGTATAAAAGTTAACATTTTGCTGTTGGGGGTCTTGGTCAGATTTGCTTCTCAGTCAGAGAACTGGCTACAGCTGTAGATATATTACTGATAGTGAAACTATTGAGTAGGCTGCAGGGAAGATCAGATCTGGAGTAAAGCTGTTCAAAAGCTGCGTAATTACACTGGAATATAAAATGTGTTGCAAGGTTTGATAGCCTTGTGAGGTTTAAAAGAAAGCAGAGTTAGCAACTGAACTTGTCTGTCACTGTAGGATGTTGAAAAAAAAGAAATTAAATCTCTGTGGTTGGTGTTGCATGAAGGGCTCTTTTGAAAACCAGGTATTATGGCTTTTAGCTGCCACCCATCTGCAGTTCTGCACTGGCACAGAGATCAGTGAAGTGGCTGGGGAGCTGGTGCAGTGAGTGTTGCAAATTGCTAGCAAATCTGAAAGGGATTGTGTCATGCAGCCATTACAATTGTGGAGCATAGACTCAACTACCCAGGACATCCCTTCCAGAGCAGGTTTCCTACAGCCTCCACTCGAAGTACAGAGTAATACTTCCTGTGTTAAAGGTACTGTTACACTGAAGCTGTGTCAAAGCCTGGTCTCAACACTTGTCTACCCTTTTCCCTGCTGTTGTTTAAGGCTCCAGAGAAGAAAATCTGAGAATAGTGAAGTGTTTGAGGTTAATTATTTTAAATGAGACATTTTTGATAGCTCCAGAAGTTGGTAGTACCTCATCTTAAGTGTTGTCAGTGATCAGTAAAGGTCAGAGCTGTCCTTTCTGTATGTGTATGAGGGAGGATCATATACAAGTACCCACCAAAAGTGTATCTGAACAGGGGGCACTAGAAATTAAGTGTACACTGTTTTCAGTTAGGTTTAAAACTTCCTTCTGTAAGGATTCTGTGAAACTGGATGTTAAAGAAAGCTTCCTTGCAGAATTTTTAATTAGGGGCTTCAAAAGAGGAAGTGTATGGATACTGTAACAAGCCCCTAGGGAGGAGATTTAGTAGAATGTTTTGAAAGCACCTACAATTTATTTTTAAAAACTACTTCAATTCTAATTAAATTAAGGGGTGACCCTTCACCTTGTCACATTGTTTTCCTTCATTGCTAGCAGACATATAAACAGCAGAAATGATTTCTTATGGAAAACTGGATGTTCTTATTTAATTGATCATTCTATAATCTGTTTGCCTATGTGCCCATCTTGGAAGAGAAGCAATAGTAAAGCTACAGGGTATGTCTGTAGTGATCTGTTCAGGTTCTTACTTTGTTTTGATATATGCATCAGCCCTGTCCGCAGAATATTGTACTATTGCTGATGCCACACCATCAAGAAACTTGATGGAGTTTGGGAGACTGAAAAGCATGTTCTTTGCTTTTAAACTGGGATTTTTTAGAGAGTCATTGAGAAATTGCTGAGGCACCATGATTCTGGGGGTTTTTTTTCTGTTGTTACAAATTTGTCTACAGGTGAATTGCACTTCACTCAGTCTTTGTCTCTTGAGCCACAGTAAGTAGATAAGCCATGTCCTGTGACAAAATGTATAACTAAGCTGTCCAAATCAAATCAGGTTAGACAGTCTTTAAAGTTCAAGAACATATTTTCTCTGAGTTGTTGTGCTGTTTCTGTCAAGTATTCTCTGTTTTTATGGACTTGAAAGAATTAATCTTTAGCCTAACCAGTGTACTTCGGTCCAACGTCTCCCACGTTTTTGGGGACATGTACCTGACAGTCCTGTGAGCATGTGGCAGGAGACTATAAATGGTCAAATTCTGCAAGTCCACATGTGTGAGCTGGTGGGAGGGACACTGATTTCACTGTGTGGTGTCAGAGGGTAAAAAACAAATGTGTGACATACAGTGTTAGGGTCTCTGCACATGAAACAACATGTCCGTTGTTTGTGGGCAGCCCTTGGGTAGCGTGGAGGATGCTGAAGGGTGTGTGGATGGATGACCATGGAATGCTGTCCTAATCTGCTCTGATTTGTCAGACACGGTGGCCCTACAGCTGTGCCCTGCCTCAGGCACTGGAGCTGCTGCCACAACAGAGTCAAGCCCATTCTCAGGCATGTTGTTTCCTTATACTGAATAAAAAGGAATACTGTTCTTCCTTTAAAGTAAAAGTTAAACTTGAAAGTTGGTAACTGTTAAAAGTTTTATTTTGCCAGTGACGACAGTAAAAATTACTTATCTGATACGCAGGTTCTTCCACCACCTCTGTGGGGTTTTTCTCTTTTGGCTTCATGACTGTGTGTATATTTTTTAATACCTAATGAGAAGACATCCCTGGGTGAAATTTTTGTTATGGACTTCTCTAATGGAAATGGATTTCAGCCAAGGATCACTGTCCCCAACATGCATGATGAGGAAGGAGTTCCTATCAACATGCACAAAATTAAAGCCCACAAAGTTCTGGGCTAATGACTTGCCCCTTTATCCTGGAAATGTTCTTGGCATCTCAGGTGCTAGCAGCATGGGATAGGAAATCATGATCGTGTGAGAGAGAGGAAGAGGAAATGCATAGACACTTCATTCAAGTAATTCCACCACTGTTGAGCTCTTCAGCCACCTCCTTGTGTATTTGCTCATTAAACCCTCTAATATATGCACAGGTATTTTTGTGATATCTTTGCTCGAGGATGTTTGTTGTAACTGCTCTTGAGAGTTCAGTATCTGATTCCTCAGTACTGTGCTTTGCTGGTGACCTGCGGTATTTGAGAGCTTATGCAACAGAAGGTATTTAAAGAGACAGATTGGAAAATCATGCACATGCTGCTATGACAGACAAACTCAGGCAGACTTATGTGAGCTTTTCCAACCCCCTCATTCAAAAATAAACAGGAGTTGTCTTTGAGGCAAGCTGTTCCCTGTTATAGCTGTGTGCATACTTGTAATTGAGGAAGCAGTTCATAGTGATTAGGCAGAAATATAGGGGGGGTTGTTTGTTGCAGCAGTCTTATGTTTTACATCAAGTTCTCAGAATTAATTGCTCCTGTGTGGATTTTCACTGTCTAGTAGCCACCTTGTACATGACCTGAAGGAGTGAGAAGTTTCTAACGTCCTATAAAAAGCTGCATGTCTAGTTCCATGTCCTAGTCTCACTCTGTGTCCATGGTAGGTTGCTCTTCCAGGCACCAAATGCTTTCTTGCATTTCCCTGCAGTCCTGAGGAGGAGCAATCTCAGCTGCTTTCTGCCATGGAGCTCCCCAAGGAGAAGTCACAGCTCTGCAGCATGATCAGACCAGAGAAAAAGGTTTTGGAAACCACTGTCTTACATTGAGTCTTCTGGTTTGATATTGTATCCAGCTGGGGAGTCTTGTCATACTTCTGCAGCATGATTGCTCTCAGGGACTTGTGTGGTGTTGGCTGGTTCATCTCTAAATCACCCCTTCAAAGGATGTTCTTCCTGATGTTCCTTAGGAACACAATAACTGAAATTTCTCTCACCATTACACTCTTGCTCATTCCATCCAGTATCTGAATGAGGCTGTTATTTCCTTCTTCCAGGCTTGCTGGAAGCAGAGCACACTGCTGACACAGGTTTTTAAAATATAGATCAGAAAATTCAGTCACAGTAGCAGTCCTCAGGATAGCCCATGGAAGCTGAGATGCACGGGATTAAATTCTGGGATTATACTGTTTGGATGTAAAAGTCTCTTTATTCTGCCAGCCTGCCAATAGGCCATGTGTTGTACAACACACACTAGTACATACAGCATTTAGCTCTGCTTTTGTCTCACACCTGCTGTCCCCTCAGAGTTTTGAATGGCTGGCAATGTGACTTAAAGGTGTTTGCTCACTGCTCAAAAGAGTGTTTGTCTCTCCACATGTCTCACCTTGGCTACTGGGATAATCCTTGCAAAATCCCTTACACACCATTAACATAAGAAAGCATGATTTTTCTGTAACTTTATCACTTCATGCTCATTGTTTTGCAGTAACACCAAGGAGCCCTGGTCATTCGGCATCTGCTGAGAAAACCAAGTAAATAGTCCCCATACCACACCTGATGTTTTAAATGTATAACAGCATGGTTACTGCAGGGACAGTTTGCAGGTGTTGAATGCAATAATATATTACCAAAGGCAGCTAAGGAACTTGAGAATCAAAACTATCATGTACTTGCAGCCCTGTGCTTCAGTGGTTTTTAATCTTTTCCCTTCTTATTGGAGATGTTACTTTCTGATTTTCAGTCAAGTACATGAATAATTTTGTATGTTCTAAATAATGATAATTTGTACCAGTTGGTACACTGAATGAAATACTTCCACATTTACTTATGAAACTTCCTGTGGGATCAGAAGAACATGATGTCCTGACCAGATGTGCACCTGGTGCAGTATTTGGGCACTGAGGATGGCCACTGGTGAACAGTAAAAGAGGGTGTGCAGCAGCATCCCACTGTCCCTCCCTCCTTCTAGACAGTGGGAAGGCCTGGAGGGAAAAAGGATAAGCAGCTTTGCAAAGGTTTAAGAGGCTGGATGCCCTGTTGTGAAGGAAGTAGAGTGGTTCTTGTCTGTTGGTGAAACGAGGAGAGTGTGGGACTGAGGAATGGGGTCAAAGATGGAATAAAACACTTTGTAGTGAATAAAATCTGATAGGTGGCATTCCTGCTTATGGCATGGGGTTGGAACTAGATGATCTTTAAGGTCTCTTCCAACCCAAGCCTCTCTGTGATTCTGTGACCAGATGTGCAGATAAACTGTGAAGGACCTTGAATATGGGGATGAGCTGATCCAAGAGCATGAAGTGCAAGAGACAGTGTGATGACTCCATTGACTGTTCTGGTAATCTTTGTGACAAAATTTTGATTGAGTTTCCAGTGGGAAAGAGGAAAGTCTAGTCATGTAAAGAGAAGATGATGTTGCAGGATTTAGGCCACAGAAGGAGTTTCCCTGCTGGTCCCAGGGCAGGAACATGATGAGCATGTTACATATGAGAGTAAGGACAAAGAGGAAATTATACTGAAAGCAAAAATACTAGATTTTCTTGTGTCATACCTGGCAGCAGCATGTTTGTTGTATCACAGAGAGGGTTGGCAGCTCCCCACTAAGACAGCTGATCAAAAGTTCCCAAAATGTCAGCCAGTCTCTCACAGAGAGGAGAGTGATCTCCAAAGTGTTGATTTCTACAATAATGTTAATATGTGCTGTGAATTTCAAAGGCTGATTCCTGGATAAAATCCTGAAGATTTAGTATATGCTCATTAAAGATAGACATACATACATATATATATATATATACACAATGGAAAAAAAAAATTTTTACTTTTCCAGCCAGTTGGGCCCAACTGCTTCCATACAATAACATCTGGTATGTGTTCTTCCCTTATTTTGCTCAGCTTTCTGCAAATGTGTTTGCTGTCTGCTCCCTGTGTTATATATCCTTATTTGGATGGAATTTTTTTTTATTTCTTTTGGAGAAAACATTTGGGTGCTGATATTTTCTGCACTCTCTCTGAAAATGAGTTTATTGGTCTTTCCAAAGCACAAGATGTCTTCTCAGGTAACTGGTGTTAAAGTTTATTGCTGAAGTACAACATGTGCTAAATTTACACTTCAGAAAATTAGTTATATTACAAATAAATTCTCCATTTTGATGCTTGGCTTGAGATACTGGGATGTGATTTCCAGATGATGATGATGATGATGATGTTAGCCCTCCATACTGCAGGATGTTTGAAGATAAGGAACCATGTCTTTGGTTATTTTCCATTAAGAGATGCTGTTATGTTCTCCCAAACCACATATCCTAGAAAAAGATTAAGGGAAGAAATTTTGTTGCCCTTTTATTCAGTAGTAAGAAAAAAAAAGACAAGTTTACTTTGGGAGAGTCTCTAGTGTTTTAAGTCATATCCAGACCCATCTATCACATCTCTCAACCACTTCGGGGTTTGGTGCAGGTAAACATGTCTTTGAAGTGTCCTCTTAAATTTATCTTGCCAGGTCATGGCATGTGCTTCTTTCCCTGTGTGCTGGTGTCTGGGTATTCTTTGCAAAATGTTTCAGACATCATCTGCTTTACCTCCTCGAAGAAGCTCTGTTGCCATTAGTACATTCACAGAGCTCTGGCTTTTTATTTACAGAAAAGACTCTAACCTTTCCTTCCAAAAGCAGTTACCACACTCAAGTACTTGTTCCCCTTGCTGCTCAGATAAATCTCCCTCTGATGCTAGGGAACAGCAATAAAATATTCCCCAGTGCTCTGTTCTCAATTGTAGCCAGCCAAACTTCTTCATCCGTTTTATTAGCTTCTGTGTACAGAAGGACTGCATTGGTAAGAAGGGGTTTTATAACCCTTTCTCCTCAAATATATCGCCACTGTTTCTTTTGCATTAGAGATTTTATAGGCATTTTTATTACATGTATTTTATTTTATGTTATGTTAGTGCAGTTATTACCCATTCTAAAGTGTTACAATTCTCAAGATGATATGAAAGGAATTTGAGACTTGTAAAATGATCCAAGGAGAAGTATGGGATGATTCATTTGAGAATGATTTTAACAATCAGTAATGTTTTTAAAAGAAGGGGTCTCAGTGATAAATTTAATTGGTATTGTTGTTGAAGGAGTTGCCATTTGAGGTAATAATTTCATAAGATGCTCTTCCTCTTAGACCACGAACAGCAAAGTGATGCAGTGGCAAGGCTGCATTAGGAGGTAACAATAAACTCTGTAATGATAAAGTGCATTCTTAGGCAGACAAAAAAAATAGAGGACTCTAGATATGTCTCTCTTTTTCTCATAAATCAAATGTGATGAATTGTGTCCTGGTTGTTCTGATACTGGAAACAAGATCTGAATAGCACTGCTTGCATTGGCATTCTTCTGTGGCTTCAAGCGGAGCAGAATGTGCTTTGATAAAGATCCCATATCAATGCCTCCAATGACTCTGGATGTATTTTCTGAGGTCCTCAAGCTCTAGGAGATGGTCACATTTATGGTTTCTTATGAAGCAAAATCCTTCTAGACACATCTGAATGTTTTCTTAGAAGAAGTGAGCCCCAGACTGAAATAAGGTTTATGGTAATGCATGCATTTTAGATACTTGTCAAGATCTGGGAGCATAACTAACACCGGGGGTTTCATATTTTTGTTTAAATCTGTCTTCACAAACTGAAGAGTTCTGAAAGAAGGATTATTTCACCACGGTGAGGATGTGAAATGAGTTGTAGTACTTCTCTGCTTATTCTCAAACGGGTGTAATAGCAGAGAGCTACCCAAAGGTCCGGAGAAGGAAAAAAGTGCCATCTTAGACAAACCTTATATATATTTAATGCCGAGAAGCTTTTGTTGTTAACATTTTAGTGTGGTCTCATTTTTCTGCTGATTTCCTGGATGCAAATTGCTTATGGACATTTTAGCCCAGTTATGGGGTTTTACAGCCTTTACAGCTTGGTGAGCTTGGGGGAAATCTCAGCCACTGAGGCAAGCCAGAGAATTTTAGGAGAGCCCCATGGCATTGTCTCTGTCCTAGGGACATCAAAGGACAGTATGGGATGTGGCCTCCTCGGAAGGAGCACAGTGGTGAGCAGGAGTGAGGCTCCCATGAGTGCGAAGTCCACCAGAGTTTTGTCAGCTTGTTTCTCACCCTTGAGTGGGTCATTGCAAGTATATCTCAGCTGGTGCCCATGCCTGTATGCTTGGCTGAGGAATGGGTTTGTAAATGCACTTTTCACTCCCTGTTCAATGCTTAGCTCCCTCCAAAGCCTCTTGCAAACAGTATCAAATTCTTAGAAATGTCTTTCTTTCGGAATATTTATTAGTGTACAACAGCTACAGACTTACACCAATGGTTATGAATAGCAGCAGCAGCAGTAGATAACTATTACTGCTGTGCAATCTTACTGTTTTCAAAGCACCAGAGTAATTAGCTATTTTCATCCTTGTTTGATTGCAGTAATATTCAAATGTAAGCATCACTTGATGCACTTTTCAAGAAATAAGGGCTGTACCACCTTTGTGTAGGCTACTTCCAAATCTACGTGGTGATTCTCTTCCCGTGGTAGCGTAATTGATTTAAAGTAATATTGGCTAGAGAAGGAGTTTGGTTAATTTCACCTCTCAAATGAATGTGTGTCAGGAAATACAAGTGAGTGGAAAAAGTCTTTCTGGACAGGCAGCGTGCTGGGGTGTATTATGTTTCACTGACATGAGAAGAATGTGGCAGGGAGGTCTACAGTTCCCTGCTGTAGGCACTAACACTCCGGCTGGAAAGCAGCTTGGGATGTGCCTTTTGCTTCATTAAGCAAAAGTCTTTCTGCCTGTGGCAAGAAGTGCTGTAAAACACAGTGGAAGTATTATAGTGTGTGTGGTTAGACAGGGTTGCCAATCTCAAGCATCTAAATCACAAGTCAGATATTCCAACGTAAAATCTGTCTAGATATTAGATATTTAATTTTTAAAACTCTTCATTTCCTTTTTGCCTCTTAAGCTTCATTTATTTTTAAGTGAAAGCTGAGATCTTCACTGAAAGTTGAGATCCTCATCTGACTTCAGGGCTTTAAGAAAAACAGCAAAAAATTACAAAAAATTTGCAAAAGGGTCATAAAGGTTGTTAACAATGAGTCAGGCATCTTAGGTAGAAGCTGTGATTGTAAAAGCTTTGCCATTGTAAATAGGATCTAAAAGGCAGGGATGCAAAACGCAGGCTAAGCTCCTGGCATTTGCAACGTAGTTGAGGTTTGCTTACCTTTAACAAATAACAGGAACTGTGCTGGCTTGTGTTACTGAGCAGCCAGCCAAAAAAAACCCAACAAAACAAACCAGCACAGTCTGGCAAGCCTGTGTCGTGTGTGGGAGCCACGGTGAGGCAGCTTGTAGACCTTGCAGCCAGAGTACCTACAGCTGATCCGTATCTGGTGTAACTTCTGCAGCCTCCCAGAGTTTCATCCTTTGTGTGCTGGGGTCAGCAGTAGCACTCCTGTTTACAGGAGCCAGCAGGTAATGCTGAGGGATGCATTAATTTCCTTATGTTGCCTACAGCTTCCAAAGAAATGTCAGTGCTTCCCTGAAAGGGAAGGTGTAAGGATGGTGATGTCCGAGTTGTTCTCCCCACTCTGCCGAAGCTGTAGCTTTAGGATTTTGAACGGCTGCACTGGTAGCAAGCAAGGAAGGTGGAGTGCTCCTGTTTTCTAGGCACTATCACAGTGCTGGAAAGCAATGCCAGAGCATAGGCATGGGTGTTTTTAGGATCTTTCCTTTGTTCCTTGTTCCTGCCGACCTGCACTTCAGTTTCAAAGAAGACAAACTACAAAGCCCACACTTTGCAAAGACTAAGATCCAAGAATTTGAATAATTGTATAGGATTAGTAATGTAAAACTTGAGTTTGCTGGTTTGGAAATTGGGTGCTGCTGTACCTCCATCAGACATTAGGTAGGTGAGCTGCAAGTCTGGTCTTGTTCTATCTGCCTGTCTTGGACTCAGTTGAGATTTTTTTCTGCTGTGCAACCCTGGAAGAAACAACAGTTCTTGGAATAACATTTCAGCACTATTAAACACTGCTCGTTCGATGCTCTGACATTTGGTGTTGGCAGCTTTGCCTGCCTCTTCAGCATGCATCTGGCTGTCACCATTCAGCCAGTCCTCCTCTTCTGCACAGCTAGTTCAGATGGAAAACACCTTGGCTCTCAAGAGTGCTCCAAGTGGCTGTTCAACATGGCTAAGCCTCAGGAACTCTGTCTTGCAAAAATAAACTTGCTGTTAAGCATAATTTTCATTGTTTTTAAGAATTCTATTAATTATAGAGGAATGATAAATAATCCAGTGGTCTGAAACCACATTATTCTGGCTCGGGGAGCTGTTAGCACTAAAGATGGTGCTTTAGGTGTTGGAGGTGTATGAGATGCTCTGATGTGCTCTAGGATCTAGCAGCTCACCTAAAGATTCAATGTCATTGAAGCCCACTGAAGTCTGCAGGTTGTATCATTCAGCTTGTAAATACTTCCTCCACCTCCAGTGGAAACATTTATAGTCAGAAGCAATGCCTTGAAATGTTTACTAATGTCATCTTGAAAGGGCAAAAAAAATAGAGATGTAAAGATGTTGTGTGTGTATTAATTATTTATCTTGCAATCAAGAAAGTATAAAAATAATCCAGGGTGAAAACTGGGAAGAATTGCAAAGGAAAACACTGACTCTTTCAGTTGAAATAATGCAGACCCCATTCAAGCTTTCTCTGCAGAACATGAGGTCTAATCCCAGCACAAGTAAACACATGTGGGGTTTTTTCTATAAAAGACTTAAAAATCATGCTGCTATTAAGAGGTGACTAATTGTGCTCACTTAGCTTCAAGTTAATAATTAAACTGTGAGGAGTTATTTTCCTGGCTTCTCTGTCATGTTTCTTACTTATTAATTCTTAGATATTCAACTTCTAGACTTTTTAGCATCAATCAGGCTCTGCTTCTATTGTATGAAAAATAAAATATGTAAAGGAAAACTGCCACAGATTTAAATGCATTGTATTGTTACAGTATAAATACCATCATTGTGATTAAACCACTTGAAAATATGAACCATCAAATTTTTCTCTCAGGGACTCAGCCACCTATGGGGGTTTTGTGCCTTTGAAAATCTCCCTAGTGTGCTTTGCTTCTCCTGATTGTTCTTGGAAGAAAATTAGCCTTTAGTCCTTTAAAATCTGTTGGCTTTATTTGCTGCTAAATATACACATGGTAAGTGCTGTGGGATCAAAACAAAAACAAGTTGCTCTTCCTATGCTTATAGTTTTGATGTGATTTGCAGTTTGGCAGAAATCAGTAATACAACTCTTAGTGTATTTGGGGTCATGGTGCATTAAGGTCTGGATCAAGAACCTGGAAAGTATATTCAAATCAGAGGAAGGAGTAAATTTAAAGAGACTAGAAGAGGATGAGGGAAGCCACTTGAGAAGGCAGGTAGCCTGATCCAAAGTCCTGGATTTGTTTTTTCCTGGTCCAGTGCCCCCATTGCTACTTCCAGACATTAGAGTACTGCCCTCTTAAAAATGTCCTCTGAGATTCTGTCACTTTATGAGGGTTTGGGCAGATTTTTTCCTGTTAGGAATGTTTTCCTGATGACTGAGTTGCTCCACCAGGTGCCTGTCCCTAACTTCCTGTCTTTGTGGGGAGAGTAGGATGATGCCATGTTGAGGAAGTGAAAGGGGACAGGGAGGGAAATTCTCAGATGGTGGAAAGACTTTCATGAAGGACGTGAATGAAAAGCCCTGGGAGGATTAAGATAAAAAAGTGTTACCCATCCAGGATCCTTTTCATCCTGTTTTTCACTATGAATGGCTTGAATTTTGTGGTATTTTTGAAGTGGTTTAGACAGATATTGAGTAAGAGCACAGTTTGGAATCTAATCACAGCCTCAGAGGTAGAGAGACCTGTGGGTTCCACCTGCAGAACTAAAACTTAGTAATACGTTAACAGAAAGACATGACCTTTTCCTGTCTTTTCTACCCTCACAGATGAACAGGAGCCAGCAGTCAGCAGTGATTCAGATATTTCATTGATTATGGCAATGGAGGTTGGACTGTCCGATGTGGAGCTTTCCACTGATCAAGACTGCGAAGAGGTGAAATCTTGAAAAAGAAACAGAGATCCAACACTGAACTACAGGGGAAGGTCACAGGTAGGGACTGAGTCAGCTTTCTAGGATTTGGACCAGTCATGCACATGCCTCCAGAGCACTGTCACTCCTGCACACTCCACACTGAGATGGTCATGAAAAGCAATAGCAACAGTTGTGTCTGCCTGGATGCGGTTTCATCATCTACACACCTTCGTTTGGTTCACATGGGAGATGCACGCTTCCAGTTTACCCACGTGCTTGAGAGCAGTCATGGAACTCTTCAGGGGCTCATAAACATGCAACTGAAATGACAGCTTGAGTGTTTTCTACACTTGTTCAATCAAATGTTTGTTGAGTTCTTTTGAAAAGGTATATGTTTATTTTATTTGTTTGTTTACAGTTTGTTATGGATGGACACTCTGTTTTTATTGACTGACCCCAGCTTTTTCAAGAGTTCAATCCAGAAATCTGAATTCCCATTCACTGGTCACTTCATGATCTGACCAGGATTTATCATTGCCTTGTTGTTTCTGCATGAAGTAAATGTGGCTGGCTTCAGAAGGATGATGCACCGGCACCCTGCATTAATGTAAAGCCTGCTTTCATTAAGTGGAAGGATGGGAAATGGTGTATTCTGAAGGCCTTTACTTGTAAGAGAGCTCTGAATTAGCAGCAATTTGGGTTAAAACTGCATTTGTTTGTCTTTTACTTAGAGCTCTGTTCTAGACAAGTATTGTACAGTGTGAGGGAGAGAAAGAAAAGCTTAAAGCGTCACGCCGTCCATGTAGTCCTGTCCTGTATTTTATGCTAGTAGCAGGTCTCAGTTACATTAGTGGCCTTCCTTCAAGTGACAATTCAGTAGCTGGAAAAAAAGATCTAGTGTAACATCAGGTCTTTTCTTAATTTTTCAGACCAAAACCAGATCAGTGGACTAAAGGAGCATCTGAGAGGTTTCCAGAGGCTGCTTATTAACAGTTCTGCGTTAAGTGGGTGACAGTATTCTTACAAAGGGTCTGGAGATGCTGCTATCAGTGTCAGAAATTGCTAATGGAGCAAGAGGCAGCTGTTTGAAATGTGTAATTCCTGGTTTGCTTTGGGTTTTTTTCCCTTAGTGTGTTTCATTTCTTACATTTTGACAGCAGTTTCTGTCTTTTTGTTATCTAACACAAGAGTTCAGGTGGTTTGCTGCCCTCCAGAGTCCCTGTCAACGTTGTCGGAAGCATAACAGAATATTTGCAATTTGTGTACAGATACGTACACCAAAATATATTGGGGAGGGAATTTGGGGAGGGATTACTGTGAGGGAAGAACTAACATAAATCAAAACACCTAAATAATAATGACCTGACATAATAATTTAGTTTATTCTGAGCTCTGCTTTCCGGGTAAGAGCTCATTGTTAATTGTTCAGTGCATGGTTTGGTTTTTCAGTCAAAATACTGAACTGTGAAGAAGCTTACTGTTACACAAGAGTACATGGTTTCTGTTGAGAGTCAGATGATTTGAATCACATTACTGCCTCCTGAGTCAGTCCACAGAATCAACAATTCATCTTACATTGAAATTTCATGCAGAGGTCAAACATTTTGACTTGGCAGTGTCATGGCAGCATCTAAAAATGCAACTGTTGGGGCTCCTGCTGCATTTGATCTCGTTGTGGATTTACTTGTTAAATGTGAAAACCAGCTTCCAGCAAAAACTTGTGTTTGTCAGATTTTATTCAGAAACAAATGTGTTTAGAACTATCCCTAAAATTTTGGCTGACTTGCTTCTTTAGTACAGAAAGAAGGAAAAAATACTCTCCATGCTCTTTTGTCCATTTAGAACTAATTAAATATTTAGTTTAATTTTGTTTTATGTTCTTAGTCCCTAAAGTACACAGTAATCTTGAGGTAAAGGTTTTAAACTGAAAGAGGGCCAATTTCGATTAGATATTAGAAATAAATTTTTACTGTGAGGGTGGTGAGGCACTGGAAGAGGCTGCCCAGAGAATCTGTGGATGCCCCATCCCTGGAAGTGTTCAAGACCAGGCTGGATGGAGCTCTGAGCAACCTGGTCTAGGGAAAGGTGTCCCTGACTATGGCAGAGGGTTTGGAACTAGATGATCTTAAAGGTGCCTTCCAACCCAAGCCATTCTGTGATTCTATGAAAATGACCCATAAATGTGCTGTTACATCTTTAAAAGCCATTGGAATGAAAATCTTTTTTCAATTAAAGAGATAGAGGCAGCTGGAAGTCTTGGTTAAAAGAGAAAGTTACAGGCTGTTCCAGAGGTTACACTAGGTCAGTCTTGACAATATTTGTGGTTCTGTAATCTTGTTTTCCTTATTCTTTTATGTCTTCTCTATTCCTTGCTGCTATGGGAAAGGCCTGACACATCAATGTTAAAATTGACTCCTACACAAGAGTTTGCACAAGGTACTGCGTCAACTCCACTTAAGCTCAGTAAATAATGGAGATTTAAGTGGTGCTTAAATCTGCTTAACCCAGTAATGAAATTCATTTCAGATGACTGCAGGGGAAGAAGTGAAGCTGGTTATATACAGTCAGGGCTCCTTATAGAAAGTCCACACACTGGTATAATTTCTTCTCCAGCACTGGAGCCTGGGTGCTACGTATCACAGGACCATCACGAACACAATGTCTGAGTTGTCAGTGATCCTTTCCCATATGCCCACAGTAGCTCAGCACACAGGCAGAGAACAGGAGGCCAAACTGCTTGGGTTTCCGAGGAGCTGTCACAAAGTCTTTGTTTTATTTCATGAACTGAATTAAGTTGATCTCAATGGATAGATTGACCAATTAGCTGTTGCCATAGCAGAGCCACCCACAGCACAGCAGAACAAGCAAAGTCTGGAAAAGCAAGGCAGGAGGGGAAACTCCCAGCTGATAATGAGCTGGGTCCTTTGCCCCGCAAAATCATTAAAGGGAGCTGTGCTCAAAAAGGCATCACAGATTTGGTAATTGAGACCCTGCACGTATTTGAGAGGTAATGAAGAATTTTGTCGAGGTCTCGCACTGTGCACACACTTTTCCTAAATATCCCATATTAGACCTGGTCCCTTAGGGTCCACAGGTGGCCACTGGCAGGGTGTCAGGCTGGGTGAGTGGTTTGACATAGCACCAGTTAGTGATATGCCTTTCAGAAGAGGCATCCTAGCAAATCTGGGTCAGGAGTCTTTCTGCTTTTGTTTTCCCAGTTCTACTTGCAGGTTCACTCAGGGAAGATGTTGTTCCATCCCTGTCCTCAGGTGTTCTGCAGCTATGAGCACTGTTAAGTGATGATGAGGGCAAAGCCAGGTTACACATCACTGAAGCCTGAACTTCGGAAAGCACTTAAGTAAATGTTTTATTCCGTCCTTCTTCAAAAAAACACTTATGACTCATTTTGGACTTGTACCAAAATCACATTATTTTCAAGGTCTTCTATGAGCATAATTAAGCCCCTGTGTCAAAAGGAAACGTTTTCCTAGAGCTTGACCTGACTGACAATATTCTTTGCATATATAACCTGTGAACTGCCTTGGAAATTTGAGATGCTTTATAAACTTAAGACCCCCGATGTGTGTTTGTAACATGTATGAAAGCCTTAATTCTGCAGATCTGCGTGCCCATGCACACCTTGGTACTGCTGCCCGCTAAGCTTGGGCATTAAGTATGTGGGGTTCAGCTGCTGGGGACACAGTACTGGCTGTTGAGAAGGGGGAGAGAAGCCTTTAGCTTGCAGCCAGGAAAGAACAAAATCCTCCAGAGCCCTCTGACAAGCAAGTGCTCAGGGATACAATTCTGCAGGCTGGCGCCATGACTGGGCGGGGGGGGGCATGTCCTGCACGGGGGCAGTGGCCAGGGGATTGTCTGGTTCCCAGGAAAAGGCACTCTTGTCATTAAGCCTCTCCCAGCAATTCCTGTCATGTCGTCTGAACCACTTGTCTTTTCTTTTCCATGAGCAAGTGGTAGGTGGAAGAAGCATTTGCCTTAGTGAGGCTCATCATCACTCGGGCTGGGTTGCAGGATAAAATGTGGTCAGACAGAAACTGCGCTCAGAGTATACTTGGATTTTCTTGGGTTTCACTAAGCTGCCTTCCCAAAGGTCTGTTCAATAGGTAGGATGCATAGAAGGTTATACAGGCAGAATTTTGCACTCACAAACAACCTGATGTGTGCATGCAGATGTGCGAGGCACCAGGTCTACATCCCCTCCCCACAGCTCACCTGTTCTGGTGGGGATACAGATTTGGCACTTACTGAGGGTTTGGGGTTTTTTATTTTCTGACTGCTTTAGAGCCTCAAAACCAGGATCAGGACTATCACAGCGCTGCAGTTTATTCTTTAAGCACTCTATAGAATTAAATTGACAGTTATGCATATAAAAGTGCATTGATGTGAGTATGGAGACTGTACTGTAGTGAAATCAGAAGCAGTTGTCACTTTTAGGCCTTTTATTTGAGGGAGATTGTGGCACTAAAGAAAAAGGCTTTATAGAGGGAGTTTGGAAAAATAAATTATTGAAATCACATATGATAAGTGATCCCTTGGACCTCACTAATGACCCCTGGATCAAATCCCAAGGAAGTCATTGCAAGAAGGGCATTGATGTTGGGGTGCATCCATTTCACAGGACTAAAGTGGCAGAGAAATCCAGCCTGTTCCTTTCCAGCCCATCTCACAAGTGTTTGCCCAAGCATGAGCCTTTGTTGCAGGGGAAGGAGATCATGGGATCAAACTTGCACAGTGTTGATTCCTCTCCTGTGTTTTGTGCTGCCAGTATCTCTTGGAGTAGGTAGGAGAAGGGAAAGGAGCTGGCCTTCAGCTCCAGGGCTTGGTGAAAAGCAGGCCATGGGCTTTCAGCAGGTTCAGGACAGCCAAGCTTCTTCATGGCCAGTGCTGACCCTGGGACTGGAACTTTGTTGATGAACACTGAGCCCATATGGACTCATTTGTTTTGTAGATGCAAAATGTGTGAGTGTATTTGGGGCAGGCAGCATGGCAGCAGTGAATCGGCTTGGTTAGCGCGAGCGGGAAACGCAGTGTGGTATATTTTAGGGCTGAGGGAAAACGAGGCTGGAGGTGTTGCTTTCACAGGCTTCTTAAATAGGGGTAATTGATCCAAAATAAGCACTTCTTTCATTTTACCAAGCTGTTACCTGAACTAATTGATGGTTTCAGAGAATGAGGAATGCCAGATGGACTGTTCAGGAAGGATTTGTTTGTGAAGCAGATGGCAGCTGCAGGTCAGGACGGAGAGTGAAGGCGAGGGTGAGGGCTGCCCCTCTGCTGTGCTGCCTACCCCGCCGGGCTGGACACCCACTTGGCCCCTTTATCTGCCCATTTCTTTTTCAAGGAAACACCCTTCTAAGCAGGAGCTGTATTTCAAAGGGAGAAATAAAGAAATGAAAGATGCGGATTTTGAATGAAAAGCCAACAGATGATTTTTCCATCTGAATATAATCTTGTCTCTCTCGAGTATTTTAATTGTGAATTGGTGGAAGTTACTTCCTTCTGTAGTAAATGGAAAAAGAAATGAGAGGGGAAAAAAGGAGAAATAGTGTTTTCCCTTTCTTCTTTATTTCTTGACTCTTCAGTCCTGTGTAGCATTAAACACAATAGCCAGATCAAGATGCTTGTTTGCTCTGAATGTATACAGTTATTTCAGATGTCAAATACCTAAATGTTTTGTATATGTATGTAATGCCATCCTCAATTCTTGTTTCGTGTTAGGAACCTGAAATGACTGTACCATTTTATAATTAGATATGTAAAGAGGGGACAGTGGGCGGGTCTTTTATTTTTATACCAAGATGTTCCTTGTATTTAGTGAACATTTAAAACAGTTTTGTACTTGTCAAAATATACATTCCATCCATTTCCAGGAGAGAATTATTTCTATTTAGAGTAGTTTATAAGTAAACCAAAAAAAAAAAAGTGGCATCCCACTTGTATGCAGTTCCTGAACAGAGCGGCGGTATCCTGGTTTTCAGTGATGGCTACAAAGCTTTTTCCAGCCGTGTCTCTTCTCACATGCAGCAGAGCCATACCAGCAAATGCCAGTGTTATAAAGGGAATAAAAATCCCAAACGAAATAAATACCACATGGATCAGTGCACAGCTTAACAAAATAACTTCCAGTTCAAAGACAATGGTCTGTCCCAGTGAAATTCTCCAAGGTAACCAGTGCTGCTCTGGACAGCAGGAGCAGATTTACTGGGAGGCTTCAGCCCTCTGTCCCTGCCTGGCAGAGCCACCAGCCTCAGCAAGCTGGGGGAACGCGGGGTTGTTACACTCCTGCACTGTGGCTCTGGCTATGCTGCAGCTTTGGTTTGGGAAACACCTACCAAAAGGCCATGGCAAAGTCACACTGTGGCCTTTGCGTGGGCCATCCTTTTTCTGGTAGTTGGCTTTTTCATTCCCTCCTTTTCCCCGCTACCTGTGACGTGCTGCCAAAACTGTCCAGTAGCAGTTTGTGAAGATTTCTTTGCCTTTTTTCCCTTCCTGTACAGACTTGCAAATAAACTTTTAACTCTTTGCTGACATTTTATAACTTATACATCTTCCTCTCCAATGCACTTTATCTCTCTTGAAAAATGTGGGAGTCGGAGAACTACCATCTTAAAGGGATTTGCCTGAAATCATGAGATACATACTTTTTATTATTTTGTGTCCTTTTTGCTTTGTTAGATACTGTAAATGCTAAAGAGCATAGACAGTGACTCAGCTGGGGGAAATACCGAAATGTTGAGGCTAATACTTGGAAGCATTATTCAGTAGTACAACATGGCTATTTTTGTTATATAGAGGATTATAATGTAAATATGTGAGACTGTGTTATTACGTACTAGTAAAATATTGCAACTCTCAAAGTTAAGATGGTGAATTCCAAGGAATTTTATTGCAAGTTTTTTAATAAAACAAATCTGATTATTGTGTTGTATGTATTTTCTGACAGCCTGTGTAAACCTGGAATTTCCTGATGTGTGAAACTTGTGGGTTGTTTCTTCCTGAACTCAGCCACTGCAAACTTTGGCATTCATAGGAGGCAGAAGGTACAGTGGGAAGGGACCCAAGTGACAGCCTGGCCTTCGTGACACCTCTCCAGCTCATTACTGCTTTGGCCCCCTCTGCCCTTCAGTTGCTTCTAATCAGAACGCAGCAGCTGTGTGAGAGGTAAATGCTTCTCCTACCTCAAGGGAGAGCTGCAGCCTCAGCCCAGACGCTGGGCATCACGTGTTAAAACAGCTTTAAATGATGACTGCTCTGCCATGCATCCAGCTGCTCTTCCCTTGCCTTATCAGACATCACTGTGCATCCCTGGGAGCAGGGGGAGGGGGAGAGCCCAGGGTCGTTTTGTCATCCAGCATAGGTATGCTGCTTGCAAGAGGTTTGAGGCACAGTAAAAATCCTGCCTAAATGTAATTTAAGAGACTTACAGAGAAGTTTTCCAGTAGATGCAAAAGAAGGCAAAGAGAAATCCCTGAAGGAGGCAGCTCCTGGCTCAAGCTACAGCCCTGCCACGGGTCCAGCCTGCCCCCATCCTGGCCCACCTTTTTTGCTTTCTGTCTGGTGCCGCCAGCACAAACACCTCTCTTTTCCAGCCGCAGCGCCACGTTCGAGGTGACAACATGCCAGATCGGTTGGAGCCCTAAATTGGATTCCACCCAGGAGCCAGGAAGGCAGCAGCTGTGGGCCAGTTCACGCTCAGCTCCCCAGACCCTGCTGCCTCCTTGCTCCTATGCACCCACCCCCACCCCGTTAATCTTTGCTCTGTCCACGACAGAGGGGCAGCAGCTGGCTCAGAGCAGGGAAACCACGTGCGATTTAACGTGGCTTTATCAGCAACGCCGGGAATTACTTTTCTCCTCCCAATTCCTGTCAGCCAGTCAGCAGCATAGCCTAAAGCTCCCATCCCACCAGCCCTGCTCCAAGGGCAGAAGCCCTCTGGTCCAAAACAAACCCTGGGTTGCCTTTGGAAAGAGGATTTATGTCTTGCTAGCCAAGAAATCCGGTCTCGCTCTTCTCCGCGCATCTCCCTGACTGCCAGCTGCTTTGCTCCCTGCCTGCATTTCCTAGCTGGCTCGGGGGGAGCGGGGCCGGCTTTCCTTGGCAGGCAGCTGTGCGCAGTTGCCGTGTGAGCTGCACACACAACACAGCTGGCGGGAGGCAGGGGTGACGCGGGAGTAGCGCTGCAGAAGTAGCGCCACGCGGAGCTGCCGGCAACGCCACCGGGGCTGTAAATAAGGAAGAGCGTCAGGCAATTCATTGCAGGATGCAAGCACATACTTGGGGCTCGTGCTACATCACTCTCTGCTCTATATGGAATTAATTTCTGGTCAAAATATGGAAATAAAGCTGTGCTGCTCTGTGCTCTGTTGTTTTGTGGGTTTTTTTCCAGAAGGAATAAGGCAAATTGTAGTCGCTCCTCTGATTCAAGGAGGTGATACTCAGACACATCACAGTCAATGGAGGGGATGTGGGATTCAAAGGGAATTTATCCAGGCACTGCAGTGCACAGCAGTATGTGCAACGCTGGGTCCCATGATATCCAAACCATGCTAAGAAAGAAAATGCACTTTTAGGGTGTCCAAAAAGGAGGCGCATTCACCTGTGCTGGGTCTCAGGAAGCTGCTCTAGAAAAAAAACACTGAGACGGCAATTCTCTAACACAGGGAGCTCAAGGTTTGGGGGCATCCCTGAGCACTTCATGGCCCAAAAGAATGAGCTAGTGCATTTATGAGAATTCAGCTGCAGGAAATCAGTACTTAATAGGTGAGGCTATAATTTTGCAAAATGCTCATTCCTCAGCTTTGGTCTCTATGCAAAGTTGCTGGCAAGTCCTGGCAGCAATGGAAGTGGGCAAAGTGTCACCACCCTCACGTGCCTGGGCCACTCCCTGGTGCAGGCCGCTGTGTCGCTCCTCTGGACATCCTCCTGGACATCTGCATCTGCAGCTTGGCTTTACAGTCCACCCTCTCACCTGAGAGCAAAGGCAGGCTTTCACAGGAAGGCCAGCAGCAACTCCTGGTGGCTGCAGCCCAGGCAGATGTCCCTACTCCTGCTCCAGCTAGGAAGCATGTCCCTCCTGGCAGAGGGACAGAGCAGCCATCTGGGAGCGGTAATGCCTTAGATGTGTTGGCAGAGCCCCAGCACTCATCTGTGAGATACCAGAGCTCAGATGAAGTTGTTCCTCTGTCCCTGCTTGGGGCAGCCGTGCTGGCTCCAACTAGCAGCCCACTTAGTCTGACTCAACCAGGGCTGGGAGCAGACACCTACAAAGGAGCAACACCAGGACAAGTCGCCTCCCTTCACAGCACACCTGATTTTAAAAAGGTCTACTATATTATGGAGTCATAGAATTCTTGAGGTTCAAAAACACCTCTAAGGTCATCAAGTTCAACTGCTAAAACAGGTGTCAGTGCTGCCTGGTGGCAGGGACTGCACTCACTGAGTCTTATTTTGTGAGATGCTGTTCCATGCCTTAGCACGTGTTCAGTCTTGGGCTCCTCGCTACAGGAAAGACATAAAGGTGCTGGAGCGTGACCAGAGGAGGGCAACAAAGCTGGGGAAGAGTCCAGAACACAAGTCCTATGAGGAGCAGCTGAAGGAGCTGGGGGGTTTTATACTGGAGAAAAGGAGGCCCGGGGAAGACCTTATCACACTCTACAACTCCCTGAAAGGACGGTGTAGCCAGGTGGGATTCAGTCTTTTCTCCCAAGCACCAAGTGACAGAACAGAGGAAATGGCCTCAAGTTGCAGCAGGGGAGGTTTAGATTGGATGTTAGGAGAAATTTCTTTGCTGGAGGGGTGGTCAGGAATTGGAGTGGGCTGCCCAGGGAAGTGGTGGAATTCATCCCTGGAAGGGTTCAAAAAGGTGTAGATGTGGCACTCAGGGACATGGTTTAGCGGTGGGCTTGGCAGTACTGGGTTAATGGTTGGACGTAATGATCTTAGATGTCTTTTCCAGCCTTAGCAATTCCATAGCTCTATGATTCTATGTCCTAGCTGCCTTTCTCCAGACCTCACTGCCCTTTCCTTAACTGCATGGCATGGAGTCCCAGGCAGAGCACAATGTCAGGAAAGGAGGATGGAGACAAGCTCCATGGCACTAACACAGTCACACTCCCATGGGTTTTGAATGTTCCTTGCATGCCCCAGCCCCGAGCACCAGCAGTGCCCCCCACCTGGTCATCCCGGGGCTCCTCCAGAGGTGCCCAGGGGTGCCAATCCTCAGCTCCTGGACGCAAAGGAATAATGGTTGGAGGAGATGGAAGGGAGGCACGGGCGCAGCCTCAAGGACTTAAGAAAGTGGTTCCAAAAATGAGCAGTAAAGGGTGTTTGTCCTTGGTGCTCCTTGGGGACAGCGGGCAGAGGCAGCTGCCTGCGTGCCACATCCCGCATCCCGCGCCGTGTCTCTCCAGCAGGAGGCTCTCCCGCCTCGTGAATCCAGCGCCCAGCCTCGGGCGGGCTACCCACGCCACGGTGTCCCTGGCACCCACCTGGGCCTGGGTTTATTTATTGAGCCAACTGAGTGACTATTTACCGTGTTAAACAAGTGAAAAGTCCTGCTGCGGGGGGCGGGGGGAGGGGGCCTCCTCTCCCTGGAACGTTCCCCTTTGCGCACAGCCGGGGAATTCCCTCCTTGTCCATCGTATTGGTGGGGAAAAGCCTCCTCTGAGCGTCTCAGCAGGGGTGAGGAAGCACAGGAAGCCACCAAACCATCCCCTCCAGGTTTGGGGCGTGAGTTGCTACCTATTCTGGAGCAGCATCTTGCAGGATAGGGATCAAGGGCTGCAGGTCACTTAATTAAAAAGCTGCAATAAGCCCTTGTCAGTCACTCCGTGAGATTCCCTGGGTCACCCAGGGTGCATTTGAAAGGAAGCCCAGGAAAGCTGTGTGTCTTGCCCAGGAGCCAGCAGATTTGGTAGAGGGGAGCAGAACTGCTACCCCGGGTCATAGCCAGGTAAAACGAAGCAAAACGTAGCCAGGATACCTGGTGACAGTGGCTTCAGCAGGAGGTGAGCAGCAGGACAGGGACAAAAGTGGGACTGGAGACCAACACTGCAGCCCCCACCACAACCTGATCCCATAGGGGAAGGAAATGGCACATTTCAGCTACACGTTGACTAAAAGATGTTTTTTTAAGTAAATTGGTTAAACTTCTGTTTGTGCATGCACTTAAACCACTTAAAAGCAGGTTATTTTTGCACGGCTTGGGCTATGGATCAGACTGTGCAGGAACAGGCCCAGACATGAATTGCCAGAGTCACCCTGCACTGGGAATTGCACTCAGATGGGAGTGGAATTTTGAGGCAGGTAAAATCCCAAATTAGAGCATGATGGCCAGTAGCATACTGGATCTCATGTCCTATTTCAGCCCAACCATGAGAGGCCTCCATCTGTGCACGAACACCTTTACTGGACACAATTGCACCAGATTTAATTCCACAGATCCTCAGTGCCATTCATCAGCTCAACCATCACCCCCACCTCCCCAGGCTGTTTCATGTCCCTGAGGTACAACACAGGCTGGCAGTACAGCTTCAGGGTGTGAATTACTTCATCCCCCAGCCCTGGGGTGCAGTCATTCACCAGCAGAGAGGTGCTTGGCACCAGCCCCCTCCTCCCAGCAGCACTGCCTGGGAGCAGGGGACATTCTTCACACCCAGGGAGGCAGGAGATGAGTTTTGTTTTCAGCCTGGCTTGAATGTGAGAGTCAGAAAATACCAAAGAATTGGTATTTTCAGGTGAGGAGAATCACCTCTATGTGTGTTGGCTACAGTGCTGCTTTGATGAGGGTGGTGGCCTAAAATTAATCGTCCTAAAGGACAATAGAGCAGGGGAATTTTCCTATAGAAAATTGACCCCGACTGACTTTCAGCTGTGAAACTGCTTTTAAAAGGATCATTAGTGCCAAAGAAAAAAAAAAAAACAAACCACCTCTCTCTTTGCTTATGCTTAGCAAAGTCTTAAATACAAGCAGCCGCTCAAATTCCCCAGATGCATGTTGGCAATGACCAGCTGGGGCCGTTCCTGCTGAGCCAGGTGTGTGGGAGGGGGATGCTCTGCAAGCTGGAAGGCCCTTTGCAGTAGCTCGGGGGGCTGGTGGCATGGACCCACTGAGCCTGCAAAAGGGGAGTACTGCTTGCTTGTTTACCTTTTGCTTGCCGTACCTAGGCTTTGTTCACCTGCTTTTTGACAGAAGAAAAAGACTCAGAGCGATGCTGGGGCATTGTTCCTCAGGGTGTTAAGGATTTGCCTGTGCTTTGACTGTAGGAAAATGTATTTTTTCCCTGAAGCTGGTTGTCCCTTGCTGGAGTAGTCTGCCCAGCTGTCCCTGTTTCAGGTGGGATAGAGTCAGTTTTCTTCTAAATACCTGGTCAATGCTGTGTTCTGGGTTTAGTGTGAGAATAACATTGATAACACACTGATGTGTTGGCTGTTCTACGGTAGTGCTTACCCTAAATAAAGGACTTTGCAGTGTCCCACGCTCTGCCAGCGAGGAGGTGCACAGAAAGCTTGGAGGGAGTATGGCCATGATAGCAGAGCCAAACTGATCAAAAGGAGTTCCTTACTGTAGAACATCATCCCAGGATATAAAGTGTGAGGAGTTAACCAGAAACAGGCCAATCACTCTTTGGGGATCAGATAAGCATTGATCAGTGGGTCGTAAGCAACTGTATCATGCATCAGCTGTTTTACTTAATTTTTTTAAATGTATTGTCATTATTATTTTAATTAGTTTTGGTTATTAAACTGTTCTTATCTCAACCCACAAAGGTTTGGAGGAAGGGGGTGTTACAGTTTTTTTTTTTTACTTTTTTTTTCCTGATTCTGCTCCCCCACCCACTGGGAATGAGGGGGAGTGAGCGAGCAGTTGTGTGATACTTAATTGACAGCTAGGACTAAACCATGCCAGCACTCACGCTCTAAAATGCTCCCTGAGTGCACCTGTGCATTGCTACCCAGGATCCCTCACTTTCCTGGGGATTGTTTTGCATTCCTTATTATTTAACAAAAGGCCATATTTCTTTTACTCAAAATATCTTGGGATGGGAGATTCTCTGGAGTTTGGCTCCTTGTCAGGGTGAGGGGGGAGAATTACTCTGAGCTGGGGTCCTGCTTAGTATGGGCTTCGTTTGGGCAAATCGCTGACAGTGTCCAGTGTACCAACCAAGGGCACGGAAACGGGGATGGCTGGGGGGGTGACGGTTATTCCCTGAGTGCTGTACATGTGTTTTGTTGGCCACCAAATTCCATCAGTGGCGAAGCAGCTTCACTCTGACCATGAGAATTTCTCTCTCCTCTGTTAAAGACGATAATCGTGTGCAGCAGTGAGATCATGTGCCTTGAGATGAAACCTCACCAGCAAAGGAGCAAGGGCAAATCAATGGTACTGAATCTTGCTCCTCAGGCATTAGAGATATTAATCAGAGCAATTCAGAAATGCATTTGACCCTCTCAGGGATGTGAAGTCTGACTTCACACAAGTGACACATTAAATACAAACTGCATGCAAAGCATAAATATGATTTTGACTTTATAGCAGAAGAATTGCCAGGTCGTTTTGGTTTGCCCTTGGTTGTAACGCCAGAAACTTTCCCAAATACGGCTATTCTTGCTGGTGTTAGGAAACATTATCTGTCAAGTTTATCCTCTAACTTGGACGGAAACAGGGATTGCTTCTGCCTTTTTGTTTGTAGTGCTTGCTGATAGCCAGAGAGTAAAAAGCTCTTCCTTTATTTTTTTTTATTTTTACTTTTACTACTCTACTGTAAATGTTGTCACCCCTGTTGCTCCTTTCTCACTAAATTTGTTACCCCCTTTGAAGGGCTGTCCCTCTGACACTAAACAGGGAGTACAGAAGCTGCAGGTATTGAGCTGCAGGACCTGACTGAGAGCTTGTATTAGTGTTTAAAGCTCAAACAGAATCCATGCTTCCATTTTTACTGTTCAGAAGGAGGTGACACTGCTGACCTCTTAAAAAAAAGGAAGAAGGAAGAAAAACCTTTTCAAAGCAACATGTTAAAATTCTTTCTTTCTTTATGAAGGTTTCAGGGGGTAAACTGGCTGAAGGGAGGATTCAGTGTTGAGCTCAGTGGGTGGGTGTGTTATGGAAGAGGTGTTTGAGGGGGTATTTTGGGCTCTTTTTATGAAAACCATTGGAACTGGAAATTGATTGTCCTGGACCACAGGTATGAGCTGTGAGAGCACAAGCTGAGCAGGGGCTGTGTGGGAGGTGCTGTTTGGGACTTTCTTGCAGGAGGGATGCTGGTGCCCAAAGGAAAAGACCAGCAGCTCAGGCTGGGGCAGCATCTCAGCAGGAGAAACCCCCCCAGGACAGGTTATTTCAAGATCAGTGAAGGATGAGGAGCAGGAGCCAGATCTGTGAGCTGCCTGCAGACCTGCTGGGTGCCTTTGTTTCCCACATTTTTAAGACATATGTCTCGGTTTTGGAGACAAAATTTTAGGAGGAAATGCTCTGGAATGAGCACCTCCTCCAAAGGGAAAGGGCCTCCCCCTTTCCTCCGCCAATGAGACAAATTGGTAACAGCAGGTGAAAGTGAAAAAAACCAAACTGTTTATTAACACAGAACAAAACAGGGGAAAAAAGGGAAAAAGGGGGGGCGGGGATGGGATAGTCCCCGCAAGGAACTGAAAAGGATTGAGTAAAACAGTCAGATGTTAACCTCCAAAACGTATCCTCTACTCACACACCTACACATCCACCCACAGCAGAACAGAAAAACTCAAAAATACAATATATGCCCAGAGAAGGAAAATACACAAGCTGGAAACTGGTGCCCCCAGTCTCCAGGAAGGGGAAGGAGAGTTCACACGGCAGCCTGGAGAAGGGCAGATGGGAAAAAAACCTGTTGATTCTCCGGTGCCGGTCCTCCTCCTCCTCCTCGCAGCAGGTGAAGTTGGTGGATTTCTGTGTCCCTTCGCTCACCAGTTTGGCCTTCCTCAGGATTTGGACCAGCCGCGGCCACCCCGCGGGCCTGCCGGGGCCACCGTGCAGGCTCCCCGGACTGGAGAGAACGGAAGGAACGTAGGGAGGCCAGGGGGAGGAAAGAAAAAAACCCCAATATTTTCCAAGCTAGCAGGACAAAAACCCATCAAGAAGCAGTGCCTTGCCCCCAGTGCCCTCCCTGCAGAGCACAGCAGAGCGCTGTTGGAGCCAGAGCCCTTGGGCTGAGCCGTTGAACCGACCCGCACCCGGTCCTGCGGCTCCGGCCCCAGCCCCCAGGTCCATCTCATGGGTACAGCAGCCTGGGGCATAAGCGGATGGTTAAGGGATAAAGCAGCCTCATAACATCACCCCAGGACAACGTAACAATAGATGGTATCCTCTAAATTTCTAATACTTTCTATGAGTTTTCAGCCTCCAGTCTCTTGGTCAGTCCTAGTTTGCTGTTCCAACCCCACAGGCATTATTCCTGACTTCCGCTCAGAGAAGCTGCAACCAGGTCGTGTGTTCCTTGGGTAATGTTTATTTTCCTTTATGGCTCACTTCTGCAGAAGCCTTGATGCTCAGGAGTATTTCCCCTCCTTCCCTGCCTTTTCTCTGTTACTGCTGTAATTCCTTGTGTTTACCTAACTTTGGCTTGACATGTGGCACATCATCACACGGAAACAGCTGCAAACAAGATGTGCTTTAAAGAATTGTCCCTTAAAAATAGCTACAATGGAGCAAGATATTTGGAAAAACCTAATATATATATATACACACACATATATATACATATACATATATATGTGTGTGTGTGTGTGTGTGTGTGTGTCATGGTTTGACACTGGTTAAAACACCAGGCGCCCATGAAAACCATTCACTCACTCTCCTCTGCTACAGTCGAGCAGAGGAGGGGAAAAAGAAAGAAGGGCTCATGAGTTGAGATACAGATTGGGACAAAACCTTCTAAGGGGAAAACAGGCTCAAATTTAAAGGTATAAAGTAAATTTATTATTAACAGAGTCAGAGGAGGATGTAAAAAAAGTAAAATAAATCTTTAAAACACCTTTTTCCTCCCAACCCCTCCCTCTTTCCCACTGACAATGCAGGGAGACAGGGTGTGGACAGGGAGGCGGGGTGAGTTTGGTCTGTTCATTACCCGAGATCTTTTTCAGTTCGTTCAGTGTTGTGGTGGCCCAGCCCCCTTCAGGACTGTGTCAATCAAATGCAATTGGAGCCATCCCCTGGGTGGATTTCCCCACCCAAGATAGTGGGTCCGAGGGCGGATCCATGGGTGGGACTGAGGTTTAGGCTGCATCCCCCTGGGTGGCACCCTGGTTCAGGCCACCTCGCCCACTTCTGGAACATTCTCTGTTATTCAGTTTTTCATTGGCTCTCCCTTGAACTCCCGCCTCCCTGCTTTCCCTATTGGTAAAAATCGAATTGTACCCTCCCCTTTACTTGTACCCTGTTGGTTGTTCCCCTTCTCCCCGCCTTGTTCCACCCCCCCTATAAGATGCTGTGAAAAGCCCTTGTCGAGGCCCTTCTGGTCCCTGGGCCCTCCTACCGTAGACCTTGTTGGAACCCAGGCCAGAGGCCCCTCTCTTTTCCTTCGGCTCCGGGAGACATGAACCCAGAACACCAGTTCCCTGACGTGCCTCCTCAGACAAAGAGCCAGCATGCGCACCCAGCTAGCGCTTTGCCCGCACCAAAGGTGTCCTGAGAGGACGTTGCGGAAGAGATGCTGTGTCCCCCTCTGACCGAGGGCGCGCCAGAGCTTGAGCCTACGAGCCAGCCCAGCATCAGTTCAGGGAGAGGACTCTTCTTTTTTCTGCTATGCCGTGAGCCCCTCCTACGGGCAAGACAGTTTTCCCAGAACTGCTGTGATGTGGGTCACTGGTATACAGGGGTTCATCTTTTAGGGATAGGCTGCACTAGTTTGGAAGCAACAGCTTTCTCTCTCTATCTCCGAAAGCCAGGGCCCTCTCTCTCTCTTCAGGTCCCCCACTGGATTGCATTTTTTCTGGCCTCCACTTGCTCTGGTGTGGGCACCTTTCCCATGGGCTGCAAGCAGATTTTTGCAACCCCCCCATGGACATCATGGATTACAGGGGGACAGACTATTTCACCATGCTCGTCATAGACTATGACTTCATAGTCTTCATCATGGTTTGCAGAAGAATTTCGACTCTGATGATTGGAGCACCTCCTCCCCCTCTTTCTTTCCACTGACCTTGGTGCCACCGTGTTGTCTTTCTCCACGTGTTCTCACTTCCTCCTCTTTCTCCAACTAGAAGAAAAATTGCTGCTTGTAGGTATCATTGTCAACAAATTTCACTAATTCAAAGATTCTTGCAGCATCTCACACTGCCAAGAGGTTGATCTCGTCTAGGTCCCATGTCAGAGAATCATCCGCCATGTTTCTGCTGCCGGCCACATGGACCCGCCGTTACCGCATGGGTGGTGGCTGCTGCCGTGGCGCCGGCACCATTCAACACCTCTCTTCATGCAGGGCACCAGGAAGGAGAAGCCACCACCCCTTGTCCTTCTGCCCGCACCATGGCTGGCTAGGGGCGGCCTCGCAGACAAAGCTCACCAGAGGCCATGCCGCAGTGGCGGTGGCTGCAGAGGCCACATGGCCACCCGCAGTGCTGGGATGCCCCCAGCGGCGGTGGCTCACCACCCCTGGGAAAAAAACTGCCCGTGCACTGTTTTGATTTGCTTCTTAAATATGTCGTCACAGAGGCATTACCAACCTCTCTCATTGGGCCAGCAGCATGTCCATATTCAGAGCCATCAGATATTGGCTCTGCTGGACATGGTGGAAGTCTGCAGCAGCTTCTCACAGAAGCCACTTCTGTGGCCCTTCCCGGCTACTAAAAACCAGGCGGTGGCAAATCAGCACTGTTGTAAATGCTACAGATCACCACACAGCACAGTATGGTACCTGATAGGATGTAGTTCACCTTGCAAAACAGAAGCAAGGAGGAGGAAAGAAGGGGCAGGACATGCGTGTGGCAGTGAGATTATGATGTTGCAGGAGACCTGGGAGGGAGACTGGGGCGGGAGAAGAGGCTGCTGAGTTATATGTCTGGAGCAGTGGCTTGGATAGGGGGAAGTGCAGGAAGCCCAGGCAATGATGGCTCAGCCTGCAGTAGCAGATCTCATGTGCTCATCTCAACATCCATGAGATGCAAGGAACTCCAGAATGATTCTGGAGTGCACATGTTCGTGGAACAGGTGTGAAAAGAAATCTGGGAAAGGAGCTTGGAAAATGTACCTGAATGGCTGTAGCTTTATGTTGCCAGTGCTAGCAATCCCAGGAAACTGCCCAGCTTGTTCCTTGTGCTGCAGAGGAGTTGTGCCACTGGGCCCAGAGTTGGTGCTGCTGATGCCACCACTAAAGCTGGAAGGAAGCTCCATGCAGGTCCTGCGGCCACCATGTGGAAAGGTTCATCTTCCTCTTGCTGTCCCAGCACAGGAGAAAATTCCCCCCACCAGTCAGGCCTCCTGCTGCTGGTGCACACATCTGGGAAACCAGATAAATATGAGCATCATCTAAACCAAGCCAGCAGGGAGTGGGAGTGTCAGGCACTGTACAGGCCTCCCAGTGTCTTTTCCACTTTTTTTTTTTTTTTTTTTTGCAGGGGGCAGTCTCTTGAAAGCATTTTAATTAGTCCATGAAGGACAAGGGCAGGAGTCCTCTCTGCAGTGTCCCTCTGAGATACTCTGGCCATGAGCTGGCAGCACATTCTTGGTCAAAGGCAGCCTGGCTGCTTTGCTGTATTTTGCAGTGCATTTTTTCTTCTATCCTTTTAGTGCAAGTTCTCAGCTGTTCGTATTCTGATCACACAAGAGGAGCTATTTTCTGCAGCAACAACTTTCTGTGCTGGCTGTGCTCAGGCAACTCTAGCCTGGTATTTGATTATCACAAAAAAGGTGGAGAAAAAGATGGTTCTCTAGGGTGTATATGAATGAATTTGAAGTACAGTGGAGCTTTTTGATTGGGAATTTTTTTTTGCAACTCATCTTGGGGAGCTGCCATGGGCAGAGGAGCCATGGCTGCCGTCAGAGCTGGCTCCTGGGGTGGAGATGGAAATCACACTGGGGTTCATGCTAGCTGGTGTTCTGTGTCTGCTTTAAGCACTTCTAGTCAGTCCTCAGAAAACCAGTATCTCCTATGAGAAGCACCTAGAGAGTCATAAATACTGTAGGATACTAAGCACTATCTACCTCCATTAAAGATGGATATGAAAATGGGTGTTTGTTTTGTAGAGAAAGCTTAAGGGATGTGTAAAATGCCATTGCAGAAAACAGTCATTTAGTTATTTACTTCTGCCTGAGATAAAGCTATGGAAGATGTGAGACCTAAAAGCAATGAAAGGAAATAACATAATGCAATATCCTATTGATCTGTGGGATTTGCTAGTGCTTCAGATGATGGCGCCACAAGTAATGTTTGTAGTTGTACTAACTAGAACTAAAATAATTATAGGATGGAAACAAACCATGACAAAAACTCCTTATGGCTTAAAGCTTTCTGCTTCTCACTTGTTGGCTGATGGGGTCCAGAGGTTTCTGCCATTCCTGTCTATTACTGCAGTGCCCAGTTACATGTGCTGTGAGTGTTCTGTGTCTTGCTCTGGAGCCACTGGTAACATTTCCCTGGGCAAGCTGAGTGCCAGGTCCTTGCCTGACAGAAATCAATGTAGTGCTGCTGACTCTGGAAACAGCCTCCCCCTGCCACAGGCTCAGCCAGCTCCCTCCCACCCCAGCACCAGTAGGAAGCTCACACATGAAATAAAATCAGAATATGTCCAGGTAAGAGGGAAAGGAATTAAGGAAAACCCTGCTTCTGCTAGGGGGATAAACAGCCTGGCAACCCAAAGCAAGTCAGGGAACAAGGTGCTGAGACTTGGATAGCAGGGAAGGTGTGTTGCGATCAGTAGCACCATGACAATAAGTAAATTACTCCTTTTAGTTATGGTATGTTATGGATCTGTAGTGGAGAGCATTTTTCTTAATTCCAAGCCCTAGTTAATACATGGCTGTAATCGCTAGCCCAGCAAACCCAGGTGACACACAGAACCAGTGTGAGAGCTGGGGGACAGGTGATAGGAAGGAGATAGCTTGACCTTTCCCTAAGCACCATTGCTGTGTGCACTAGAACAGCTTACTGTGGTGGATTCTGCTAAAATAGCTTTTATTTCTTCCTTTTTCAGGGTAAAGAGAGGGTCAGGTTCTTCAGAAGTTGGGGGGTGTGCTCCCCACCCGTACAGAGGTTCCAGGGTACCCATGTCCAGGCTGGGTACTGAGATGCCTTGCTGTCTGTTTGAAGTAATAGGTAACAATTTAGATTATTTCTTTTCAGGACGCAGCAAAGTTTCCATTGCACTTCAGGCCAAATATATTTTCTGCTGTTAGAAAGAAAAAAAACTTTAAAATAAAATCCAGTGACTGGAGGAACTGGGGAATTTTTTCATGGGAAGGTTTGACTACTTTAACTGGACTTAAAGCTGGTTGACGAGGACTCAGGTTGCATCATCCTTCATAAGAGAAACCTGGATCACAGGAATAGCTTCTTCTCCAGTGATGTGCTGCTTCAACAGGCAGGTCTTGGAGATGACATGGGGATTTAAAAACAAGCCCCCAAAGTTACCCCATCAGCCCTCTGTGAAGTGATGCATAACAGTTATTAATGAGAACAAGGCAGTCCACAGAAGACTGATGCCTTTCCTCCTGCATCCCCATTTTCTTCCCCCAACCCCAATATCCGTCTGTACCCTTGGATCTTACCAAATAGTCATTAATCAGATCTGTGGGCCTTCTCTTCACAGTAACAACTGGTCAGGAGACCAGGTGGGAGCTGAGACTCGTGCCATGGACTTTCACACAGGCAAGGAAACGAGCTTCAGTTAAATACTCACTGGACTGGCTGTGGAAAAAAGCCTTAAAATTTGTCTTCTGGATTTTCAGCTGCACATCTAGGAGCAGGCACTCAAGGCTCTGTGTTTTTATCCACCAGCTCAAAAATGTGTGATGGAAATATTCCTGTCAGAGCCGGGTAAGAAAATTTCCCTTTCCATTCCTAATATCCCCTTATGTTGCCATAATACCTTGTTTTCCATGTTTACTTGCTTTTCTAAAGAGAGCCCCAAAGGCAGGTGAACAAAATCCTTTGCCCATTTTGATTCCCTTTCCCTCTCGTGTGATGTTTCAGCACAGCTTTGAACAGGGCTCTGGTATCAGCCCACAGGGATTTCTGCTGGCGCGATAGTGCAGTGTCTGAGTCATACTCTAAAAATAGCCAGGAAAATGTCAGCCCAGCCAAAGTCATTGGCTGATTAACAAGGAAGTTTCATGATTCTACCTACCTCCAGATATGCTCCTGATCTTAACTATGGAGCTGGGCTTTTTAAGAAGAAATAAATATATACTAAATTATGGGTAGTGAGTTTAAAAAAAAAAACCCAGAGTGTAAGAGGTAATGCAGAAACAGCTTTCTTTATCCTCCCCAGGAAAGTATGTGATTAGCAAAGGGCTAGAGGGACTGTCTGGCTGGAAATGCAGTGCATCCTTTCTAGCAAGAAAAATGAGAAATTAAAAACTGGCCAGGCCTAAAGATGAAGCAAATCTTTTGTCCTTGAGGGCAATGTGGTACTGTGTGGAAGTAGGAATGGTCTGGGGACAACCATAGGCCAGGCTCTGGGACATGGTGGAGGATCAGCCATGGTGCCTGTAACGAGCTGTCGGAGCTTGTCAGGCAGAGGAGTGTGGAAAGCCCCTTGCCTGGAAGAGCTGCACTTGCCCAAAGGGGCAAATCTGCTTTACCAGGACTGATGCAGTTAAAATCTCCCTCCAGCACCAGTGTGCAGTGTCATCCAATGCCTGTGGATGAGCAGCCGGTCTCTGAGCTGTGGTTAGGCAGGGGAGCTGGGCCAGAGGTGCTGATGGAAGCAGGGGAGAACACCCCACTGCCAGAAACATCTTTCTGCTGCAAGTGCTGAGGGTGTACCTGAAAGAGCATCTGGCAACAGCTGCATCAAGAGCCCTGGAAAATAAATAAAACTAATTTCTCTAAAAGCCGATGTGGTGCCAGAGCAGGTGCTGAACCACTGCAGCAGCACCATGTGGTGGCCACATTTCCCTTGGGCCAGGCACACCAAATGGTTTGTTGTCCAAGTGTGGTACAGGCACCTGAAATACCTCATCTGAATAAACAAGGGAATGAATTGACAGTGAGCAGATTGGGCACTGGTGTCTGACAGCTACTGCCAGATAATGCTTTGCTGGCAGAGATACCTGTTCCCATTAATTAATTCTGGAAAAGTCTTTGCTCGTTGTTGCTGATTTCTTACATGGGACTCAGCCAAAGGCTGCTACCCACATGAGCAAGGGGAGAAGAGGAGGCACGCTCAGATGTGGCCAAGCTGTTGAAAACAGCAAGGACAAGGATGGGGATGCGAAAACCCTGTCCAGTGAATTGGTCTGCTTTGTGTGCCAGGCAGGGAGCATTGCATTGCTGGAGCTTTGGCAGACCCTTCACATCCCCTTGTGAGGTCCTCAGCAGTGCTCAGGATACTGGGAGTCAGGACCAAAACAACAAAAGTATGAATGAACACACTGCCCCTGCACACAGCCCTTAAGTCACTCATTCAAGTAAATAAGCTTTTCTATATATGTTTTCAGGCAGCATGTATGTTAAGTTACATGAAAAGATGTCTTTCTAGGGCTAGTAATTGCCATTAATGACAAGGAAGAGAGGGGGAAAGCTTTTAGCCTGATATTTCTGAGGTCCTTTCCTTTAAAAGAGGAAGGAAATTACACTCTTTGACAGACCTCAGCATGCTTGATGCAGCACAGCAGGATGCTCTCTGCAGGTACATCCTGCAAATAGCTTTTCCACCTCAGAAGTCATCACCTTCTCCCTGCACATCACAGCTCTGGTGGGCACATGAAGATGAAATCACATAAAAGAAACAGTGCTGGAGTGGGGTTCCCCTGTGAGAGGTCCTGCTGCCTCCATGGCAGGGATGTGCCTCTGCATCCAGCCAAGTAGATGCTCATGAGGATGCTGTGACATCCCTGGCATCATTCCCTGTGCTCATGCTGTAAAGACTGACCCGTGGTATTGCCTGAGTCAGTGGGTGGGAGGGCTGGGGGGCACCCATCAGAAAAGGGGTCACATTGACACCCAGTGGTGCTGCAGAGGTGTCCTGACTGATGGCTGATGTCTTTGTAGGAACAGGTTCTCTGCCCCCACACAGGTTCTTGTACCTCCTGAGCTCACTGCATCACTGCTTTGAAATTTAAGCTCACTGACCCATGGAGGAGCTACCTTCTTGTCAGCTTGCTGAGTCTCACGGATGAGCGAGCACTGCCTCCAAGGCTGATATTCAGCTGCTGGGCATGCGGAACAATCAGGATGTGCAACGTGTTCTCCTGGATCCCTCCTTTGCCACGTAAAGGTTTTCATTTCTTGCAGAGGAAGGATAACTCCTCTCCAAATGCACCTCCGTCACTGTGCTGTGCGAAAAGCTTTATGTGCCTCAGTGAGGCAAGAGGGCACAGCTTGATCGACCCTGTCTTCGGGTATCCCTGGTTCACAGTGCCATAGAAAGGTATATTTTCATGCTAAAGGGAGTGGCCCCCCCTTTTCCAGCTCCTACCCAGGCCTAGGTACTATTGGAGATTGAAGAGAGGTGAGAGAACAGCGATGTGCTTCGCTAAGAGGATGCAGAGGTGGGTGCTTAATGCACTCTGAAATCCAGACCCAGAGCAAGGGCAAGGCTGTGGATCAAGCAGCATAGCAAAGCCCATAGAAGTGACCTGGCTGTTGTTTGAACTAAGGTAATTGTTTAAACATTCAAAGGGATGAAGTGTTGCAATATTTCTCTGATGCTGCTTACCACTGAAATGTATGCTATAAAAAAGAAAACATTTCTGCCAAGTGACTTGTAAATAAGTATTCTTTCATGACCTCTGAGCTTTAGTAGATGCATTTTTATAAGCTGGATAAATGCAAATTAGCAATAATGTTTCCCTGATTTGTCAGTCCTTCCTCTTGTGCTGAGGACAATGGAAGTGCAGCAGATAATGGGAGAGCAGCAGTTTATCTATGCTAGGAGAGGCCTCTTCCTTCTCAATAATCAAATAATAATTTTTCATGCCCATGCTGGTGTCGTAATATGCTCCCACCATCCATCAGTGTTCCCCTGCACTGTAGCCACATCTGTTATCCCTCATAAATAAGTTTGAGAGAGGCAATTTGTTAAGCAGGCAGTGCAGCTTTATCGAATAAATGTGTCAGGGCCATAGACAATAAAGCAGAGTGAGGCGTGAATGAAAATCTCCTCCATTAAAATATTCTACAGATATTTTATACTATTCTGGCCATTACCAGACCACCTTCCATGTGAACATGTGGGTAAACATCTGGAAAAAACATGTGGGCACCCCTGGTTACAAAGGCCATTACCAGAAAGGGAGACTGTCCATGTTGGCACGTGTGGACACAAAATACCACATTTCAAATATAGCTCATGGTAGTCCAGAGACACGTCTGAAAGAGACCAGCATAAATCTGTTGATGTGTTGATTTGCACCAGGTGGAAGCTACTGTTTTCTTCCCCATGGTGTCACTCTGTTTTCACCCTGGTCTGGGGTCTACTGATTGGTAATCCAAGGAAAAATCCAAAATCTTGAAATTATTCCCGCTCCCATGTTCATGAACTAAGATGCTGCTCGCCAGGATTGTTTCCAGCCTGGCTCGCAGGTAAACGAGGTCCGATGCCCGCGTGAACCAGCGACTGAAGGATTTAAGGTAACTGAGGTTTGCGTGCCTCAGTTTCCCAGTTCAGCCCAACGCCATTCTTACAGCAAGTAGTTCTTGCTGTATATCAAGCCAGCAGCGAAGGCAAAGAGGAAAGAGTTGGAAACTCTGTTAGCTGCAATCCAAGTTTATTTTCTCCTGCCTCGGGGGACAGAGAGGCAGTTACTTGAAGGGAAGCCGAACAGAGAGACCGTTATCTGCTCTCTGGCAGTCAGTTTTAAGGTATTACATCATGAGGTAGAGATAACAGAATTAACCAATCATGAAAGGAAGATACATGATAATAAACCAATAAAGACATCTCAGGGGAGGAACAAAATCAAACTGACAAATAACAAAACAGCTGGAGGGAATCTCAAACCACACTGGCCTGTTACAGGACTTGAAGCCTCTGTGATAAGAAAGCAGATGTGGTGTGAGTGACATGCAAGGGATGTTGCTATGCTGCAGATTCTGCCCTTTGTCTGCCTTCGGGGGCAGGGTCCTGCGATGGGTAGTCAACCCATCTATCCAATGCAGGCTGCACGATAGCAACACTAAGATGCAGCTGCTAAAGTATCATTTGAAAATACTTCTAATAGCAATAATTTTTAATTTTGTCCTTCTTCAAAACACAGGTCTACACATGAAAATTAAGGTAGGTCATTGGGAGGTGTGGATTTACACTGCAATATTTGTATTTGAAGGATTCCTTGGAGCATAATCTTATTCTGGGAGGAAAAAAACTAGTCACTTAATCCAGATCAATATAATTCACTTTCAGACTTAAGCTTGAAGAAGTTGAATTTGTTCTTAAATGTGTCTGAGGAGTTAGTTTGGAGTGATTACACAGGTTCTCCATTACACTGGAGTTTCATTCTTTGAACAAATTACCAGATTCCACTGACTTATTTTTCCCCCCTACCTTTTTTCTCCTTCTCCAATTACTTTGATACTCAGCTACTAAAAACAAGACATGAAATGTTGAGAGACTGACCTAGAGCTGGCAGCCAGCCCATGAAAACCTCACTAGGTCAGAACAATGTTTCCTTAGCACTGTTTTTTCCTGCTTTCTGGAACTAGTACTGGCACTTTGTTATCAAGATGATCAGAAGGTAAATGTCTCTCTACAAATTGTCTAGGTTTGGGTTTTATTTGGTTTTTAACAGGAAATGTGGTGGAAACAGATGTGTAACTCTTTTACACATTATCCACCTGTGACTGGGCCTCCTGTTTCTTGTATATGTTAAATGTCATGGACTGACTACATCACCCTCTCAATATCCTGATGATGGTCTGCAGAGAAGTACTCTCTTGAGGTCCTTCTGCATTGGAAATGCATATTTCTTCGTTTTGATCCAAGGGAGACACAACTCGAAGCTTAAACAGAATTTACTTTGTTGATGGTCATCTGTTACAGATGATTACTGAGGGTGGCTCTGATGCATGGATCCCTTCGGTGTTGTTCTTACCCAGGTTGTGTTTGATGTCTGAAGATGTCAGAAGTTTCCTTTATATTTGGGACATTGAGGACTCTCATAGCTTTGAACGGAGGGTGTTAGATACTTTTGCAGGCATAATTAGAGGTTGGGGTCTAAAGCTTGGAGCCAGCTGTTGAAACTTGAAGGTTTGGCTCCAAGAGGCATTTTTAACTACACGATCAATTTTTACAAAAACAATCACAGAATCACAGAATTGTTAGGTGTACTAGTTTGAAAGCAAACCAGTGGGAGATTGCAAGTCAGAACTACAATTTAATAGGAAAATTAAAATGAAGGCAATAGTACATAAACACTGGCTTAAACTGACAGAGTCAGAACATAACCTGACACCCTGTTGGTCAGGGTGGTGGCAGCAGTCGAATTAAATGGTGGCTACAGTCCTGTTGGTGTGATGGATGTGGTGCTGTCGAAGCAGTGAACCTGTAGAAGGGTTTGGTCTTTCTCTGGAGGTCTACTGGTGGATATCAAGCTCTTGTCCTCTGGGAATCCAGTAGTCGTGCTGCCCATGGTGTTCCAAGCCTCCGATTATTGTAATTCCATGAGTCACTCTGTGAGACCTTGATGGCCCATTAACAGAGATAGTTCTCCGGAGGGAGTTATCAGGGATGAGTCACGGAGAAGATAAAGAACACTGCCCCCTATATCTTAACAGCTTACATAGATGGTAATAGAATGTATTCTTTTTGTTATATCTTACATTGTAACCTAAGACATTAGGGTTGGAAGGGACCTCTGGAGATCAATTGTAGTCCAACCCCCCTGCCAAGGCAGGGTCACCCACAGCAGGTTACACAGGAATGTGTCCAGGTGGGCTTGGAATGTCTCCAGAGAGGGAGATTCCACAACCTCCATGGGCAGCCTGTTTCAGTGCTCTGCTACCTTCATGTTGAGGTGGAACTTCTTGTGTTTTAGTTTATGGACATTGCTTCTGGTCCTGGCACTGGGCACCACTGAAGAGAGTCTGGCACCATCCACTTGGCACCTGCCTTTGAGATATTTACATACACCAGAAAACACTTTAAAAATGTAGATAGGCATGAAGGCCTGTGACTGCTTTGCTGAAACATGCAAGCAACAGCTGGGCCTTCTGTTACCCAAAATCATAGAATTGTGGAATGGTTTGTGTTGAAAGGGACCTTAAGGATCACATAGTTCTAATATCTGGGTATGTGTTTCTGTGAGATTGCCTTCATTTCTGTAGCAATTTCTTTCTGTATCAAGAGCTTGCTTCCTACTCCCTCCTTGCTTTTTTTAGGAAAGAAAAAAAAATCAGTCTGATCCAGACACACATGACTTTCCAATCTCTGAAAACCTCCGTTTCTCTTCTTGCCTTGAGAGCAATTACACTTCATCTTTTCAGAGCAAGCCACAAATGTCAGGAAGCTGTGCAGAGAATGAAAAGTATTTCTGTCTGCTTTTCTCTCAGATATCAACAAATTGATTTCTGAGATTTTTACATTGTACACACACACATATATATATGTACATGCATTTTGAAATATGTTAGGGCTGGTGATTATTTTATGTAAAATTGAACCAATCTTTTCTGAAGTTGTTGTACCAGATTACCTTCAATACTTTTCAACCTAAAGTTTTCTGATTAACTTGAATTTCCACAACTTGTTTTCATGGCTACAGAAATATCATTTCCATGCAAAGATAGGCTGCCAGAAAAGCTGAATTCTGAGATATAAAACAGCTATTTCTCCTAAATTACTTGTAAAATTTTAGAGATTGAATGCTTAAACCTCCATCCCACACTACAAAATATGCAGTGACACAGACTTTGATCTTTATGTGAAAGCCATCTGTGCTTCTATAGGAAAAAAAACCCCAAAGTACAATATTTTATGGTCATTATTTTCAATCCTAATTTTCTCTTGTTTGTGATTGCTGATTTGTAATGAACTATGAGGTGTGGACTTTGGAGATAGTTGCTGCCCATGGATGCTTCTGAATGGGGAAGAAAAAACCCACAGGTCATCAAGTTTTTCTTTGGCATCTGATAGCTTCTAGAAGGGGACAAACCAAAGTCATTAGTATGAGTTTACAAAGCTATTGATAATGCATGTGCATACAATATAATAATACATCATAAGTTATTTCTACAGAGAAACTAATTAAGTTTATCCATGGGGAACCTTTAGAACAGTATTGAGAATTATTTCAGAGCTTCCAATTGGTAAAAATGTTCACTTGTTAAAAGAGTGGCTGTTGTTAATAGAAAATTTCAGTGTTTTGTACCTTAAATTGTTTCAACCTTGGAATAAGTTTAAGATACCCTATGAGTTACTTAGAAAGGAATTTTTTTCTTTTTGTTTGTTGCTATATTTATGGGCTGATCTGCATAATTTGTAGCTGATATTTTATGGGATAGTGTTGCATTTTCAAAAGTATGCTTAACTACCCAGGATAAAGACTAAGTAATGCCTCTGGTGCCCTACCTGTTGTGAAACAATTTCACAGTTAGTCATACCTAGAAAAACTAATGAAAGTGCTGAAAGTGGTTTCCTGTTGTGGTTACATGCTGCTAACAGCTCTGCTTCTGGATGCTGCATAGGAAAAAAACCAAAAAGCAGCTTTTTTGTATTTTAGTGGAGCATATAATACTACTTGCAACATGTATTTCTTGACAAATTATTTTGTAAGATTCATTCAATATGTCCTATTTTTTTCTTTTTAGAACAAAATAGAGATTTCAAGAATAATTAGTTTCAGTAAGACAGCCATGGTGTGCAGATTGATATACTTACTAGCTGTGAGATAAAGATTTTTCTCCATGAATCTATTCAGTAAATTCTTCCACTATCAATCTTAGGTACAGGCATATTTTATTCCCTTTCTGATTTATCATTGCTGTAATCTTTCATTTATTCTGTCATCTTTGGTTTGTTAACTGTTTTTTCTTTACAAAGGTATTTTTGAGCCTTCTGATATGAAACCCTTTCTGAAATGGTTCCTTTAATTCTTTGCTGTTCTGATGTCACATCACCATCTTCAGTCATACTTAAACCGTCACCCAATCTACTTTCCTGTCTGTCTTGGGGTGATTTTATGATGATTAGTCTATCCCCTGATCATCTGCCTTATGCCCCAAATTGGTTGCTGTAGCTTTAAGGTGGGTCCGGAGGGAGGGTGGAGCCTTGGGGCGCTTCAGCAGGCTTTTCCCAAGCCTCACTCCCCAGGCATCCAGTGTGCTGTTCGGTCTGGGGGTTTTTTTGCTTGGCTAGTTTGGTTTTTTGTTAGCTTAGGCAAGAAGGTTTTTTTCCCCTTCCCTGGCCTTGGAGAGGCTGCAGTAGCAATCCTTCGGCGGGTTTTCGAAGTGAACTTGACAGTTTGGTTTTGGTCCGAGATCAGAGACCGGCAGGAAAGGCGAGAGGCCACCCCATTTTGGCCCTATGTTTCAGAAAAAGCTGAGCTGGCAAGAGAAAGCACACCTGCTTCTTTGGCTGTGAAGAGGGGCCTGACGCCAGAGATTCACCAGGTTCACATCTATTTGCCCAAACTGCTGCTTGAATCTACTGGGGTTTTGTTTGTTTGTTTTTTTCCCTGAAAACATGTGTGTTGTAGGTTAGGATTTTTTCTTTTCTTTCTCTCACAGAATTTTGTCCCGTTTTTTGCTAAGAGACAATAATGACCAATACTTACGAGAGAAAAAAGATGTAGCCAAGAAGGAGGGGGAGAAGTGCAGCTGCACTCTTGTAGCTGAGGGGCCTTCTCGAGGGAAGGGCAGAGATACCATGAGATTTTGGCTGGGGGGGTGAGGAGCTGGGCTCTGCTCCTCTCTCTGTCTCACTCACTCTCGGGATCAAAGGAGGGATGGCCAGTCTGCAGCTGCTGGGGGAAGAATTCACTGCCACAGCGGAGCTCTGTCTCTTACTGCTTCTACCGCGAGTGAGCCTTTGCTCGTAAGAGCAGCTGTTGAACTGGGACCTTATTAACACCCGACCTGACTGGAAAAGGACCCTCACCATCTACTCATGTGCCGCAGGGGAAAACCCAGGACCCCTGATGCTGCTCCCCCTCCAAGGGAGTCTCTTCTGGCTGCATTTGGGAGCCCAGCTGCCGCTGCCCAGCTCTGCCGTTTTTCTGCCGCTGCTCCAGGTTTTTTGCTACACTGTAACCCAGCACCCCATGCCTGACAGGACACCGCCCCTGCTCCTGCTACAGCTGCGGAGTTTCTGATACATTTTGCTTGCTAATCTGGGTGTGCCCACCCCTGCCATTCCAGCCGCTGCTCCGAGGTTCCTGCTATAGCCCGTTTCGCCATCTGGAAGGGTACCAGGACCAGCTTCCCCCCGCGAGTTTGCAAAGGAAAGCCCCTTCTCTCTCTCTCTCTCTCCCCCGCCGGCTGCGCCGCCATTGCCGTGTGGGGAGAGACGGCCGAAACTCGCGCCACAGCGCCCCCTGCAGGCGGGGGAACCATCGCACCCGCCCTGCCCGGCCGGGAGCCACCAGCGCCCCCTGCCGGCTGTGAGCGGAACTGCACCGAAGGGGAAAGGGCCTGCGGCCGAGAGAGGCTGGCACTGGGCTTCTGGTTCTGTTTGTGGCTGCTGCTGTTGTTGTTTGCCTTGTTATACATGTACAAACTAGTAAAGAACTGTTATTCCTTTTCCCATATCTTTGCCTGAAAGCCCTGTAATTTCAAAGTTATAATAATTTGGAGGTAAGAGGGTCAAATTTTCCATTCCAAGGGAGGTTCCTGGCTTCCTTGGCAGACACCTGTCTTTCAAACAGAGACACCGTGCCATTTTCTCCTCACCACGTGGTAAACTGCTATTCTTTTCTTTTATTTCCCTGGCATTTTGGATTTTTGTTCCGGTGTGTCTGTGTGCAGCAGGGGGTAAGGTCTGACAGTTCAATATGTAGCATTTATTTATCTTTTAATGTGCCATGTGGGCACTCTGTTGGTCAATAAATGGTTGGGGGCTTCTTCCACTTTCATTCACTAGTATTCATTTCTCATTGGCAGAAAGGCATTGTTGGAATGCTTTTTTTTTAGAAGAAACACCCATTCCAGAGTGTTTTTCTCCTAAACTTGTCTCTAAACTGACACTTTCCCACTATTATCAAATGACTCCTTCAATTCCTACATTATTTATGCTCTCCAGGTCACATTGGTTTTGTTGCTGTTGGTGGATTGGTTTGTTTTTCCCTCAGTGAATAGCATGTCTCTTACCCTTTTCTCTGTAATGGGCAGATGATTATGTCACTCAAATTGGGCTGATGCTAAGCAGCAGGATTAATGGGGGTAAGGCTTTCTGTGTGTGACGTGATCTCTCTTCTGAAGCTATTCATGTTTTTTTGGTGGTTTGTATTTTGGAGTTTTTTCTTACCTTGAAATTGTGCAGTGAAACTAGGCAATTCTATTCTGCTGTGGTGGAGCAAGCCTGACCCTGCTCACATCCCATAGTGATGGAGAAGAAGGCAAATAATGCAGTGGTAGAGAGGACAATGGCTCTCCTTTGATGCTGTGGGCCTATGTAATCCTAGCCAAAGTACTGAAATTTGCCTCCAACTGAAGTTGAAAAAGACAGCCAGGAAGAAACCACCCCTGACAAAATGGAGTTGCCCAGAGAGCTAAAAAATGTGTCCTTGTGCTAGTGCCTTGCTTTCTGCTCATCACCTGCACTTGCCAGGACCTGTCAGAGTTGACTGCATACACCTTGGTATGAATTGCCAGCATGTTTTTGTTGACTGAATTCTCCTGTGATGTAAGAAAGCAGGTAACAAGACACTGAAAGAATCTGCCAACCTTAAAACACTGGTAATTTGATGTGCTGCCTCAGTCCTTTAATTTTTTCCCTTTTGTTCTTTTCCATCCCTTCTTCCATACATTTCTATTAATTGTCTCTTTCTCTGTCTCTATTTCTATATTTACATATACTTTTCTCTTCCCTTCAACCTTAAGCCATTTCCTTCTGCGTTCTCCTTTTTTAATTTCTCTCATCCCTTTCTTTCACTTTCATTTCACAGTAGGCAAGAATGGGTTGAAGAAATGATTCATCCTCCTCTCTTAGTCCTGGCACAGATTACTGAATGGCTCCAAGGCACAGTTTTTCCCTGACTTCTGATGCCAAGAAGAGATGACTTACCACCAGTAATCTAGACGGGGTATGAGCCTCCATCAGGAACATTTTTTCTTGGAGTGCTTTTGCTGTTTCTGCATGTGTGTATGAGAGTAGGTACCCTGGAGCTTTATAGTAATATGTTTTGATCCAGTGCCATAAATAAGGGAAAGCTTAGTTTTGCCTTAGAGGGGAAGACATTAGGACCTTTTTGGATGTCTGGAAAGCAGGCAAGTACTGAACCAAATTAACCTAGAGCTGTGCAGCTTACAGACACTTAAGCTTTGCTAGTCTAGCTCCAGCTCCAAAAAGCCCTTTTATCAGAGACTGGCTGAGTGATAGTAAGGAGACTGGTGGGGAAGCTGTCTGAGCATCCAAGCTGGCACTGTTGCCAGTAAAATTAGGCATTTTCTGTGGAGACAGAAACACTGATCCCAGATTCTCAGCAGCTGCTTTGTGGGCAGCCAGGAGGAGTGGGATGGAGAGAGAGCAGCAGCTCACAGCCTGTCAAAGACATGCTTTTGTTTGCTTGTTAAAATTGTGTGATTTACTGTGGCTTAATTAACAAAGAAACCCAAATGAAGACAAGCTCCCTGTAGCTATGACTGTGCAACCACTGGGTTGCATCAGCAGGATTTCTCCATCATCAGGAACCGTAGTGGGATCTGGTTTTTCCTGGGGTGGCAGAACAAGGTAGCAAAAACTAAAACTGTGCTGATTATAAGCAGAACAAAAAGGCAGATATGTCTTGGGGATGGCTTATTACTCCATATAGATTTTTGGCGTTTTGTTTTGTTTTGTTTGTGCCCAAGGTGGCTGCTGCTGCCCCTCCCCCCATCCTCCCTGGTTCCGGGGGTATCACGATGTTTGGGAGCCAAGTGGGGTTTCTGGAGGGAGTTGGGGGCAGGGCAAGAGGCAGGCCCTTCATTCCAGGCGGGCTGTTCGACTGCACACACATGGCTGGTGTCTCTGACCAGGGATACTGCTGCTTCTGTGGGTTTTGCCTGCTTCTTTTTGTTTCTTTTGCTTAGCACTGTGACTGGGCTTGCTGGCTTATTTCTCTGCTGCTCTGCTGTTGGGAAGCCCAGAGGCAGTGAGTGCCATGCCAGCACCCAGGAACACCCTTGTTCCCCGCTGGAGGCTACCCTACTCCGCACAGCCTGGACCCAGGGACCAGCCAGCAATGGTGAGAAATCCTGGTAAGCCTCTCCCTGCCATGTTTGGGAGCCGGGCTGCCACTGCCCAGCTCCTGCCTTTTCTTTGCCACTGCTTCCCGTTTTTGCTACACTGTAGCTTTTCATCCCCTGCCTGCGGGACACCCTGCGGTTCCAGCTACAGCTGCAGTGTTTCTGATACATCTCATCTACCACTCTAGGATTTTTCTCGTCCTGGCTGTTCCAGCTGTTTCTGAGGTTTCCCTCTACAGCTCCTTTTGCTGTCCAGAGGGGGATCGGCTGCCCCTGGGGATTCATAACGGAAAGCCCTTCTCCATCTATTCTGCTGGCTGCGCCGCCATTGCTGTGTGGAGAAGCGGCTGAGCTCGCGCCACAGCGCCCCCTGCAGGCGGGGGAACCATCGCACCTGCCCTGCCCGGCCGGGAGCCACCAGCGCCCCCTGCCGGCTGTGAGCGGAACTGCACCGAAGGGGAAAGGGCCTGCGGCCGAGAGAGGCTGGCACTGGGCTTCTGGTTCTGTTTGTGGCTGCTGCTGCTGTTGTTTGCCTTGTTATACATGTACAAACTAGTAAAGAACTGTTATTCCTTTTCCCATATTTTTGCCTGAAAGCCCTGTAATTTCAAAGTTATAATTATTTGGAGGTAAGAGGGTCATATTTTCCATTCCAAGGGAGGTTACTGGCTTCCTTGGCAGGCATCTGTCTTTCAAACCAAGATACAGATATTAACCTTTTAATTGGATTTTACCTTAAAATAAGATCTTTGATTTATTTTAGATGTACTTCACTTACAACAGTAGCGTACATGGCTCAGAAATCTCTCAACTCTTTTTTTTTCTTACATCTGAATCTTAACCTTCCTGTTTGTCTCAGTTTTCACAAACCTCTAATACTACAATTTTCTCCAAAGTGTTGCAATTCAGGACTGTCAGAAATTCTGCTGTGGCAATGTGATCACAGTATGTATACTGATATTTTTGTTTGAAAATAAAATTGGCAGATGATTCACTGCATACTGTCACACTTCAGTATTGGCAAATGCTTCTTATACATTGTCTATAAATAAATGCATATAGATAAATTAAATGTATTAGCTGTAATTTACAAAAGTTCATGTTTTGCAAATGAAAAAGTAACACTGAAGTAAGTTATTAAAATTTTCATACGCTCAAAATCCTTACCACAAAGGTTGTTCGTGCATGTCTACACCCCCTCAAGTGTAATGTGTAAAATTATAGTTTAAATCAATACATAAGTGACTTGGAGTGGTTTTATGATAATACTTTATTTCCTAACTGTCTGCTTTATGCCCAGAACTGGCTGCTGTAGCTTAAGATGGACCCGGGAAGTGGGGCTGGGAGCCTTGGGCTCCTGTGCGGTTTGGTTCAAACTCTTTCTCTCCGGGTGCTCCGGCAGCATGGACCAGGACACTATATTGTTCCTTTTGTTGGATTAGTTTTTTACGAGCCTGAAGCAAGAAGTGTTTTTCTTCCCTTCCCCTAGCCTGGAGGCTGTACCAGGAATCCTCTCAGCGGCTTTTTGGGTTTTTTTCTCTTGAACTGTTTCAGCTTGGCTTGTTTTTTCTTTCCAGCCCATCCAGGGAGACGGCTGCCTGAACCCAAGACCTTGGAGAAGCTGAACCTACACAAGACAGGACAATAAAACCCACTAGTTGTGTCAGGAAAATTAATCCACAAACACCAGAGGTTTATGTCCAAAAAGGAGACAAGAGGAGTACCTTTACTTTATTCAAATAAAGGGAGAGGCCATGGGGCATTCCCCTGGGGTCTCTCGAATTTTTGGAGGTCGCAGCCTCCTTTTTATCCTAGTTTCCCTAGGTTCCCGACCGCATTTCCCTCTCTCTTTCCCCATTGGCTGAGGTACTCGAGAGGTACAGACTTCCCAGAATGCCTAATATCTAAAAATTCCCTTCTAACGTATAACCCCCCTTTATTTTTAGTTCTTATTGAATTTTCTCCTTCCATTCATCAATCAGTGGAACCCTTCTCATTGTTTCTTTTTATCTCTCAATGCTAATTTCATCAACCAGCAGGCACAGAGCTTTTTTGTAAAGACAAGTTCTGCATTCCTCTCAGTTGTGAGGAAGAGACTAATGCTAGAAAGGTTCCCATCTATTCTGCCCGAGCAGCTATCTGAACTCCTGTTCCTCCCATCCCCTGAGACAAAGAAGGCCAGCTGCCATCTTTGCCTCTTGGCCACGTGGCAAGGGGAAGGGAGTGGGGTGTAAGGTTCCGTTTTTCTTCCTGTGCTTTGCGGGTATCTTGCTTTGTTAATAAACAGTTTTACTTTTTTTTCACTTTCACCCACAGGTGATCAGTCCTCTCATTGGCAAAAAGGGATTATTGGAGCTTTTCTCTTTAGAGGAAACACTCATTCCAGGGCGTTTTCTCTTAAATTTGTCTCCAAAACTGAGACAATAAGTTTCTACAGATAGCTTCATGTGCAGTGGCAAACAGGATGGAAATGCAGCTCAGAGTATATCTATCAAGTATACTAGATTTCTGGAAGGTTTAGGAACAAATTTGAGCATGTGCAGTATAAAGCACAGGTATGATCTCTGATACAGCAGATTTCATTTGTATGGTGTTCTAAAGGCCTTCTCTAACACAAATTTCCACCCCTAAAATTAGAAATAGAGCTCTTCATGCAAACATACTTCTCCCTGACTATTGATTTCTAGCATACCTCTGATACATTGCTCTCTAAACTAAGAAAAAAATGTAGCAGGTTTTTAAAACAAAAAAACATTTTAAAATGTCTGACGTGTTGTCCAAAACATAGCCCCATACTATCTGATGTGAAGAAAATTAACTCCACCCCAGCTGAAATCAGCACACGTTTAACAGAAATTTCTGTTCTGGAACAGATCAGCTTTTGCATATCTTTTCTGCTACATCAAGGTAAGTGAGCAGAGAAGAATAAAAAGATGTCAGAATTCCTACAGGACATTTAATAAAATGTGGTGTTATCAAGACCATCTTGGATGTAACAGTCCATGTGAATTGCAAATCAAATGAAGAGCAAAATAAGATATGAATTGTATTGGAAGCTCTTGTTGTCGTTCAACTGCCACTGAAGTTGTAATCCAATTGCCATAGCTCTGCACGTTCATGACTTGTTGGCCGTGTGACTTTCTCAACAGATTTCTGGTATTTTCCATGACTGCTCTCAGTGGCTGTTTTTAAGCAAAGAGGAAAATTTCACAAAATTCCACTTGGTTTTTGAGCTCTACACCATTTGGAATATCCACCTGAAAAGATCCAAAATATAATTTTCTGTAGAAAACTACTGCTTATACATGTAGTCAGCTGCAACATTTGATTTATTGTAGATATTTTTCTAGGTAGTGGGATGGAAGGGAAATGGTTACAAATGACTGATTAATCATTTGTAAATATTCCTGAGGAGAATATCCCTTGTTCTTACCAGTGCCGACTGGTCCCTTATTCCCTCACTCCAAATTCTTCCCATAGAGTTCCCTCGGGACAGGTAGCACAGAGCAACTCCTTCCATAGCAGCCACAACACAATCACAAGCAAATATGAAGTAATTGCCCAAAGCCCACAGCAGAAAGTTCCTCTAAGGGGAGAGGAAGCTGTGAGTTGTACTCTGAAGTTCACCACTAGTTTTGCGTTTTTATGTTCAAACAGCCAGCTTCTGTATTTTTCTGAAACTTGCACAAGGATATGTGCTGGTACTCAGCCAGGAGCTGTGCAGAAATTGCATCCACGGTATTGGTTTCTACATTCTTTTGGGTAGACACAATACTGTAAAAAAAATAAACTACTACTCTCTTCTGCTTACAGGGAGAAGAGGGGATGAAAGAAAGTAAAGAGGATTCTAATGAAGAAATACCAAATTTTGCAGCTTGGACTCAAGAGGTGAGAATGATCAAAAAGGTTGAGGGGTGAGTTATGACTAAATCCCCTCCTTAATATCCATCAGGTCATGGCAATGTCCCCCTGTAGTGACTTTTGCAACTCCTGGTAGCTCAGGAATCAGCCAGTGCTCACTTGAAGCAACATATCTGTGACCGGGCATTTTCTGGCTCATTTTCCCTCAGCTACCTCCTTGGAAGGAGGAAAGTTAATCCCAGAGACTGAATGGAGATGGGATAGGTCTGAACCTCAAGCAAGTGAAGGGGGGGACAGTTGAGGTTTTTTGTTATGAGAGTAAGCTCAAAATGCTTCCATGCTGCTTCACAAAATTGATTCATACCTTTTCCCTTCCTCTGATAATCAAAGACTTTTTTGTCTCCCTCCACCTAAATATTCTCTTGCAAAATTCCTAAGAAACTCCAGATTTACTATGGGTCCAGTAGACATCACGCTGGGTACCATCTCATCCCAGAATTACAGACATGCATTTCAAAGCCTCCTTTGTCCACACCTTTTTGGTGAATGCTGAAATATATCAGTTTTTTTGATCTACAAAGCCAATAATAATAACAATAAAAACTTGCATTCTTTCTTCTTTTAGGTTTCAGAGAGCTCATGTATTAGGTTTGTATAGCAAGGTGGCTTCAGTGAGAAGCTGCCAGAATCTTCCCCTATGTCTGATGGAGCCAACACCAGCCAGCTCTAACATGGAACTCCTGCTGGCCAAAGTAAAGCCCATCAGCAATGGTAGCAGCACCTCTGGGATAGGAGGTTTAAGACAGGGGAAAAAAACTCAACTACACAATTGCAGCTAGAGAGAAGAGTGAGAAAGTGTGAGTGAAACAACACTGTGGGCGCCAAGGTCAGTGAAGAAGGAGGGGGAGGAGGAGGAACCAGGTCAGTGTTCCTTTACATGGTTTGTTTAGAAAATTAGCAGAAACCAATTCATCTGCTTGGGTTTTTGCAAGGCTGTGTGGAACTACTGCAATGGCAATCCTCTCCTAAATTATACCAAGTCGAATGACATTATTTATGGGGGATTTTAATGTATTCCACTTCAAATGATGCAATACTTTCAAAATAATTCAGCTCTTCAGATTTCAGTATCTTAACTAATCTTGGTGCTGTCATGTTATTTTCAATAAGCGGCAAGTAAGTGGTAAAGAGTTACCCATCATTTAGATGTCAAACCAAGCAAATTTTATCAGCATTTCAGCAACCATCTAGTTCCTTCAAGAACACATAACAGAAGTTTTAAAGTGTCAATTCAGATACCAGCTGCCACATAATAATTTTTTAAGTATTTAAAGAAAGAAACATCAAGGATAAATCTAGCTTCACTGATTGCACTGGAGTTGCATTATGAGTTCCTTTGGTGTATGCCACACACTTACATTTTGTAAGCAAGAAGAGAACATCTCAGACACTTAAAAAGAAAGATAAAATAAACTGGGTAAAAAGAAAAACAAACAGCACAATAACTTGGGAAATACTTAAGGTAATGATTATTCAAGTATACACCATTTGTCCCAATTAATAACCACAAATTGACTTAACTCTGTAAATCCTTTAATACCCAAATGTCTAAATGGAGAGACCAGTATCTTGGCTTTTACTTGTTTCTGCAGGTAGGTTTGTTCCTCATTTTTCATGGAGTGTTGCTTCTCTAAATTATTTCACATCAGATGTGCACTCTATTTTAGGACAACACAGATGACAAAACCAGTGTATAGAAAATCAAGGAACATCATCAGAGGGTAAAAAAAAATTATTCTGAATTTAAGGATAAACAAACCTAACCACTTTATGAATGGGCAATGCTAATTAAGTCTTATGACACATATCAAAGTATTTAAATTCAGGTACTTAGCGTAAGTAATTAATGAAGGGATTCTGGGGTAAGTAATTACTGAGTATTAACACTCTTAAAGCCAAATTAAGACCAGTGTTTCTCTGTTGTCCGACATAACTTGTTCTGTTCCTCAAGAAATCTGTCATGTCCAACTGGTTAAAATTGTTAATTATATGAGCATGTAATGAAACCATTAAAATCATTGAAAGAAACTTCATTCCTTGCCAGTATTTGTCTTCAAGCTTTCTCATTCATGTCACGCTAAAGAAGCAGTGCCAAGGAAGTTGTTGGCTGAACTGGTTTGGTGACTTCTCATCTGCCTGGCTGCTGGTGGCTCCTGAAGGTGCCAAAAGGAAGGTGCAAGATGGGTTTGGATCACTGAATTTCTGAAAAAGGGCCAATTCTGCTGTTACCAAGATGTAAACCTCCCTTTTTTTTCCCTAGCATGTCACTGAAACATGGTAACTGTGCCTTTTTTAGGGCACTGTTACATTAAAATATCAGCTGCCATCAAATGTTTGTTGGCTTTCCATTTATGTTAGAAACATTGGCTCAGCTGCATGTAGTCTCCTAAGTCATATTCAAAGAGCTGTTTTTCTTCTCAGCTTTATCATTGTCAGCTTTGTTATCGTAGGAAATTTAATAACTTCTTTGGAGTTTTCATTCTTAAACCTTTTCTATTTTCATTCCACTGGAATATAAAAGACATTGAAATTCTTATACATTTATCTGTATAGTGATGCAGTTTCCATCTTCCAGTTTAAAAACAAGCAGCTCTAATAATTAGCTAGTTAGACTTTAACAAACTATGGACTGGTTAGTCTATCACTGAACTTTGTTACAATAACAGAATAATTAATCTGCCACAGTGTTAACAAATAGTTCCAGGATGAGAATATACTTGTTCTTGCACAATCAAGGTATGGTCTTGTGGAAGTAGGTCCTGTCAAACAAAGCTTGCTTCTATTATGGCAGGGTGAAAGCTTTGGTCAATAGAAATAGTAGGGTTGGTGTCATATGTCTGGATTTTGCTGAAGAAATTTTAATTGTAATGACAGATTGTATGTAAAATTAACTTGGTCATAACATCTGGGTGTAAAACAAACCCACAGAGATATTGGAGAATAAGGGGATAATAGTGCATGGGAAAGCTGGTAGGAGTCTCGGTATAATTTACATGATCAATTCTGTGCTAAAGAAACTTTATGACAATTTTTCTAAATGACATAGGGATTGACAAGATAATAAATAGTGATGTAAGGTCACTGCTATATCAGGACTCAGATCACTCTACTATAGCCCAGTGCTTATGTCCATAAACCAGACATAAGGCAAAGGTTGTCAGTTATAACCAAGATAGAGATCACTGTTTTGGAAAGCTTTTCGAAGTGAGGATTTTGGATAAAAAGGTCAATGTGTTCCCAGTGCAGTGCTGTGTCAAAAACAAAGGGATTCAGACATAATGTCTCCAAACTAGCAGAGACTTTGCTTCTGTCAAAACAAAACCCAAACTGGTAAAGCTCTGTTAACATACAGAGTCCACCTCTGACACACACACTCCAGAAATTATCAGAGTTCAAAGGATGGTATAGACATGAATGAGAGCTAGAAACCGTGAAACTTACCCAACACACCTCAGGAAGCATGGCAGTCCACAAAAAGGTGTGTGGGCTGTGGACAGGCACCTGCCTGACCCATGGGGAGCCTGGAACACCAGCAGGGCTTTATAAAGAGTAAAGGGGTCAATATGACACCTAAGGGGAGTTAAATATAGGGAAACACTTTTTACCAATCGGTAACAAGTTGTCCATTTGTCATGAAAGAACAGCAGAACTTCACACCAAAAAAAAAGCCTAAGAAAGCTGTCATTCACAATGAGAGAAAAAGTAGTAAGTGGCATACCAAAGAACAGCTGTCATAATTATAGAGAATTTAAAAAAAAAATGCTGCTCAGAATACGAAACTGTTTTATTTAACCTTCCTTGGAAAGGTAGATTCCTCATCCAGACTGCAAGCTTGCAGTTTGTTTCCCCTGAATATATACACCTGTTCTTTCAACCTAAGTAAGGTCTGCGTTTCTCAAAGATAATCTTTCAAAATTTTGATGTTTTATCTTTGCTCCTAGTCAACTGCATGGCTGTCTTGAACCACTAGCAAATGCCAGTTGGCTGTGCCTAATGAAAACATCCATTGTAAGAAGGTCTTCTGGGGAATAAATGATAAAATGTCTGCTTTATTACATCTTTTTCCTTCTTAAGTAATGTTAATGTCCATTAATGTATGATGATATTACAGAGAATGATTGTCCTTCTAGTATCATGTTTATTTTCTTCCCTGGGAGGTTTATAATATGTTATATGAAATAACTCCTCAGTTTGTATTGACATCTGCTCCTGATTTCTTTATTTTTCAAACAGCCCTATTCAGTGTTAAAACCACACTGTGGTTCCAACCTTGTACAGCTTTTTCAACAAAATATTATAAAACTTGCAGGGGCAAATATTCTTTTATTTCCATTTCAGATTTTCAGATAATTCAAGGGACTGACCAGAAGTTCATTATTTTGTTCCTGTCATGGTTTGACACTGGCCAAACACCAGGCACCCATGAAAGCCGCTCACGTTCCCCTGCCACAGCTGGACAGAGGAGAGAAAAAAATTTAATGATGGGTTCATGAGTTGAGATAAGAACCAAGAGAAAACACTCCAAGGGCAAAACAGGCTCAGATTAGTAATAAATTCATTTTGTACCTCTAACAGAGTCAGAGGAGGCTAATGAGAAGTAAAATGAGCCCTTTAAAACCCACCTTTTTTCCCCAACCCCTCCCTCCTTCCCACCGAAAGGGGGACAGCGGGGTGGGAGTTTTGGTTAGTTTGTCACCTGAGTTCTGCTGCTGCTGCTCTGGGAGAGGAGTNGCACAGCTGCTTCACCATGGTCCTCACCACGTCCTGCAGGGGAATCTCGGCTCCGGCGCCTGGAGCACCTCCTGCCCCTCCTTCTCCACTGCCCTTGGTGTCTCCATGTTGTTTCCCTCACAGGTTCTCACCTCCTCCTCTTCTCTGACTAGAAAAAAACTGTGCCCCACTTAATTTTGATTTTCTTCTTAAATATGTTATCACAGAGGCGTTACCAACCTCTCTCATTGGCCCAGTTTTGGCCAGCAGCGTGTCCATCTTTCAGAGCCATCGGAGATTGGCTCTGCTGGACATGGTGGAAGCTTCCAGCAGCTTCTCACAGAAGCCACCTCTGTGGCCCCCCCTCTACCAAAAACCAGGTCCTTTTGAGTTGGCAAAACCAACTCAGTTCCCATACTACAAGATGAAAAAGAAACATTTGAAACTTTATAATTGAGCATTAAGACTCAAAAAAAACCCCCAAACCCAAAACACACAGACAAGTGTTTTGCATGAGGGACAAAAATATGTGACAAGCATGCAGGAAAAAAAATATTTACATTGGCTTCAACAAAAAGTCAGCCATGATAGCGCAACAGCTATTTTACATTGCAGTGAAAGCAGATCAGGTTTCTGCTTAAAAGTGCCTTGATACTATCTACAATGCAGCAGTAAAAAGACACAATACACCCTCATTTTCAATGCCATTTACTTGAGTGATGACATTTCATTTCTTTCCAGTTTTATTCAAATGTTCTATAATGCTTAATGGAAGATAAATATGAAAGATGTTACAAATTATGCTTTTCTTTATGCCAGTAATATGTCACCCTCCTCACATATAAAACTGCCTAATTGGCACTAATAGCATATTTTCAGTACTTGCAGTTTTCCATTCATAGCAGTCTGTACCCACTGCTGAAAAGCAGGTTAGAAGTGGGAAGCAGGAGTGCCCAGCTTCTGATAAAGTTTTTTTCCTGCTTGAGGACAAGTGCATGGTTCACAAAGAAAATTAACTTCATCACTGCTTTCGACTACAGCAGAGTATATGTGCTTATTCTTTCCCAAAATGCTGGTGTGGTTTTAGTAGTTCTACTGCAGGTTTTTGGAGGGATGATATCTCCAGTACTGCCATCACTACCTCTACAAGAACACAGAAACCTTGTGTGTCCTGCCTTTACTAAAGGAAGTTGCTTGGAATTTTTGCCACTACTTTTAGCCAGGCTAGAATTTAACTCTCAAGGTACTTAGCATGTAGTTTTTAGCTAGACCTGGTTTAAAAAACAACAAAACAAAACAAATTGACATTTTTTCTCAAAGCTATAAGAAGCTTTCTTGTTCAAAAATTTTCCTTAAAAATACTACACCTAAAAACCCCCTTGAGAGTGAGGTCATTTCAACAATACTAAAATTCAGAATAATCTTACTCTGTGATAAATTCAGACAGGGTGAAGAGGCTCTTCTGCATTTCCATTTCCATTGCCCTCCTCGGCAATGATGATGAACATTCTCCATGGTGCAGTGGAACTGAGAGCAGAACTGGCAATTTTTAAGTGCACATCAGGGACACCCTCTCCTGAACTTTTTACCTACACAGTAACAACCACATGACTGCTATCTCAGATGAAAAGTCATTTCTCCCAGGACCGTGTATCTGTCTCCCCATGATGGACCCTGGGTACCAGCTCCATGCCAGCACCAGTTGATAAAAGGCTAGACTACACTATAAAGTACAGTCTGCATGAGCAGTCTGTGCCCAGAATGTGGCTTTATGTTGTCTTTGGGGCTTAATTTAGCCTTATCAACATCAAAGTTACCTATCTGATTGGAAAGTTTTTACACCTAAAGGGAGGTCAGCGTGTCCAGTCCTTTCCTGACAACTTGGAAATCAAATAGCATTCAGAGCTGCACGGGTAGAAAATCTGTTACCTATACACACTAGTGTTCCCTTCAAGTGTGCTTTATTCTAGGGCTCTTCAGGTCCTCAAAAATTACCCACACCTTTAGCAGTAGGCACAATGTGGTCTTCAGCAGCAGAGGTGAACTTCAAACATGGTGTGGGGCATGGCGGGGAACGGGTACAGAAGAGAGGTGTGGTAAGAGGGCAGTGTCATCTCCCCTGGTGGATGGCTTCCTTCCAGGTTGAGACCAGAGCCTGCTCTTCCTTTTAACACCCAAATTTACAAAATTCTCTAAGCCACAGTATGAGAAAGCCAAATCTTTCAAGGCAGGCAGTTAAAAAGGAAATCTTAGAACGGTTTGGGTTGGACGGGACCTTAAAGTTCATCTCATTCCAACCCCCTGCCATGGGCAGGGATACCTCCTACTAGACCAGCACCATCCTGCCTGGTCTTGAATGCTTTAAGGGATGAGGCATCCACAGCTTCTCTGGGCAACCTGTGCCAAGTGTCCAGTGCCTCTCCACCCTCCTACTGAAGAATTTATTCCTGGTATCTAATCTACACCTGCCCACTTGCAGGTTGAAGCCTTCACTCCGTGTCCTATCAAAAAGTTCCTCTCCAGCTCTCCTGTAGCCCATTCAGCTACTGGAAGGTGCTGTAAGGTCTTCTCGAGCCTTCTCTTCTCCAGGATGAGCAACCAGAACTCTGCCAGACTGTGTGCAGAGGAGGCTGGGACCCCAGAGCTGAATGCAGCACTTCAGGCGGGGTCTCACCAGAGCAGAGGGGCAGTATCCCCTCCCTCACCTGCTGCCCACGGTGCTTTGGATGCAGCCCAGGACACATTTGGCTTTCTGGGGTGCGAGCGCGCATTGCCGGCTCGGGTTCAGCTTGTGGTCTCCCGGCAGCCCGAGTCTTCCTAGGCAGGGCGGCTCTCGGTCCGCGGCTCTCGCCCGCAGTGTCCCTGCGGAGCGATTCTGGGCGCGGCCTCGCCGCGGGTGTGCCCGTGCCCGTGCCCGTGTCCGCGCTCAGGTGCGGGGGCGCGGAGCGTGCTCCCCGCGGGGTGGGCGGAGCGATCGGCGGCGCGCACGGCGCGGGTGCGCGGCGGTCCCGCGGGCTTTGTGCGAGAGGGAGCNGTGGCGCCTGATGCGGGCGGTGCGTGCGTGAGCCACCCCTCAGCCCGCCGGGCTCGCCTTTGTCCGCGCCGGGAGCATGTGGGTGAACCCCGAGGAGGTGCTGCTGGCGAACGCGCTGTGGGTGACGGAGCGGGCCAACCCCTACTTCATCCTGCAGAGGAGGAAGGGGCACGGCGGCGATGGCGGCGGCGGGGGACTGGCGGGGGAGGGCGGGGGGCAGGGGGCCG
>VXAD01004225.1:239084-302283 GCA_013399195.1 Dicrurus megarhynchus
GCTGCAGCGGCGCTCCCCGATCCTGCCGCCTGCCCGCCTGCCCGAGCTCAGGCGCGTGGAATGCGCCAAGATTCCCACGAGGATTTACGCGCTGGAGCCTTGTGTGGGGGACCACCGGTGACCGATGGCTCCACACATCAGGGTGTGACTTGCTGTGACTTGCCCCAGGTTCTGGGAAAATTTTGTTGCTGAACCTTTAGCACATGTTCCTTAAAATAAGACAATGTTGTAATTCAGAAATTTACGAAGAGAACAGATTTGCTTCGGCTTCTCCGTATTCTCCAGATGTCCTTGTGAAGTATGTTCCCTGAATGCTTTGTTTCCGACTGCTGGCAGCTGGAGACGCTTTTGTAGAGGTTTGGGTCATACTCATCTAGGTCTTAATAATACTGTGCATATACATTCATCGAGGTCTTCCACCCTTTCTTAGGCAACGGGTAGGTATTTGTGTGAGATTGGAGATACAGAACCCAATGGTGTTTCCACTGGTGCTTGAATTGGTACAGAATAATCAAGCTCATTCTCCTGAAACCTGTGCTTTCATCTTTACACACTTCCATGACAACTAGTACTTCAGACTAAGCAAAATAAACATATGTATTGCATCTGTGTTTGGTTCAAGGTCCTGTACATGTTTGCTGTGAGATTAAGTGTTTCTTCAGCCCTTCGGTGCTCTATGGACTTGTAAACAGTTCGTAATCCAAACTAAGATGCTGCTGTGAAGTGTGTTTTCTTGTAGTCTGCTGAGATCTTCCCTCAGTGTTGTGTTTTGATAAACTACCTCATTCTTGTGTGGGAAGTGACCAACAGCCACTCCACATTGGTTGTAGATTTTAAATGTTTTTTATAATCTTTTGAAGTGTGGACAGGATTGGCAAATCCATAAAAAACGTGTCTTGCCTCAAAAGTTCACCCCTGCTCGCTTACTGAAAAATTCTTCTTAGGCTCTCCTTTCATGGATTACCCTCCGGCCTCTCAAGGTCTGAAAAGGCACTCTTCTACCTTTCTGACTTTGTTATCTTTGAATTAGAGATGGTTTGAGATAGCCATCAATTTTCTAGTCATTTCTCAGTTATTGAGGAAACATTTTGAGAGTTTAGGGTTCTGTTCTTCAACCTGTTTGCACAGAGCATGCATACTTAAGTCTTCTTGCAGTTGTATGTGTAATAGTCTGATTGGTGATACCACTTTACAGATGGAGAAAACACTTTTGGAAGATTTTGTCCTTGAATGGAAGTAGGATTCATAAATGTGCACTCCTTTTTTTTTGTGGAGGCCAGATAAGCCTTCAGCATTTGGTAGAAGTTCAGAATTGAGAAATAGATCTTTATTTCTGCGTTACCCCCTCCCTTTTGGAATTTAAATATTTGTGTGCTATGTCCATTATTTTAGTATGTGAATGAAGTCTGTATAGTGAGTAGTATTTAGAAGGTGAAGTTCTCCACATATTTTGGAATCTGCTTTCCACGTAGCTCTTACTGGTGTCTGTGCTTTACCTGGAATTGCAGCTGCTGGGGCATTGTTGTATTAGCAACAAGTTCATTTCCAGGGGTTTTGTTTGTTTGTACAGAAAAGGGCTGGTAAAAAGTTGTAGCTTTTGTCAGTATGTTGCCAAAGCCATAACTAATCAATAATTTATTAGAGTTGGCAGTATTAAAAGGAATGTGTGGGAACTTACCAGACCATGTGCTAAAATGTCAAGGGCTTATGACACAGTGGTCAGCAAAAAGTGTGAGAGGGAGGGATGGATGGATGGATGGAATCTCCAAGCCAATCCCAACTTGACAGGCACAGTAATAAGTGGAACTTAGGTTTATTTGTTTTTAATGGAAATACTGGAATTTTCTACTAGTACTTTTAACAGTTGTGTCTGCCAGTTGAGGGACAAGGAAGGTGGAGAAAGCTAGTGGATTGTTCTTGGTGGGAAAGACTGATTAAAAGCAAGGTATTGAAGGACCTAGCTGATCCTGAGTTAAAGAATAACTAAATCTGCTGACATGGTAAGCAGGATACATAATTTGTAGTAATTCTAGCATTTAGGATGACCATTTGGAAGCTCTGTAGATGATACTGATCTTGTGAAGAAGGTGGAGGTTACCTGGTCAAAAGTAAAGAGAGAAAAAAAGAACCTTTGGTGTGGTGAGTTGGGTTTTTTTCTCCTTAATTGCCCTTTCTGTAGCAACATAATGCTGAAATTTGCTCAGATATAACCTAGCCACCCATGAACATGGTGTAAAATACAGTCTGGTTACTCTGTGGGAAACCAACTTCTATGTCCTTGAAGTTGACTAGAAATATTGTATACAAGATTTTTAACTGTGCTAGGGATGATCTCAATTTATGTTTGCAAGAGAGGATGTAAATACAGCTGTCCTTTTTTTTTTTGTGATCTAACTTTTGCTGACTTCTCCTCCCTCATTATTGACTCTTGAAGTCATTTGTCTTGAATTGTAGAATGAGAATTGACTTTCAAATTGATGAGATTGTGAGTTTGATGACATTAGATGGCTTCACCATGTAACTTAAGCAATGGCTAGACAATGAGAAGCGTTGATTCTCTGGCATTGCCCTCAAATCTAGGTTTGCTGTGAAACTGTCATCAGCAAACTCGTCAGTTAAGTGTAATGCCTTTCTCTCCATCTGTCATCATGGCAAACTTCTTTAGGCATGTCTCAGTCTAAAACCAAGTATTTTATGTAGCCTTGGAGATGGGTGAAAGTGCTTCTTGTTGGCTTTTTGTTGGAGCAGAAGAACAGTACTCGAGTTATCTGTTCTCCTGGATGCACTCTGAATGCCCCAGTGCTTTGCAGGAAAAGGAGTATCAGTCACTTTGGGGAAAGGGGTGAAAAATCTGCCCTTTCTACACTGGTTCTCTCCTCTTGGCCTTGGTTTATGTAGCAGTTGAACAGAGAAGCTCTCTTATTTAAACACTTGTTTGGACAAGTATTGGAGACATTTTCTCCACTATATTGTGTTGTAACAAGTTAGGAGAATGATGATGATCTTTTAATGTGTTAGGGCAGTGCTGATTAGTGAGTCCATAGAAGTCGTCTCTGTTAACAAGGTGTATTTGATAAGTAGTTTACTTCAGAGAGACAGCTTTTCTAATAAGCAGTATGGATACATTTTTATAGTGAGTTAGGGTCAGGACTAATTTAAATTATTGTGTCTATGTCAGTACTAGTCACATCAGTGGGACTTTTCTTAAGCATGCCTTAATTGAAGGGTTGTTTGGGTTTTATTTTCCTTTTTAACAAGAGGAAAATAGGAAAGATTATAAATTGGATTTTAAATTGGATTTTCATAGCTGTTCTGCAGACTCACATTATCTTGCATCACTGCATTAATCTTCTAGGACAAGACCAAAAAATGCACTTTTGTGCCTTAAAAGTATTTGATAGTTGATGAACTTTCTCTGTAATTAAATTGTTTCATGCTTTGAACATAATGCCATACCCATATTTTGCTTCTGTGTGACCCTTGGTCAAGTGTTTTATCTTCCTTTTGTTCACCAATCCGGAAGAAAGTATTTTCTTTCCTCATATTCTTCTTGCTTCCCTGGGCAGCCTGGTAGTTTGGCCTGTATGAAATAATTCCTTCTCCAGAGGAATGTGGTGTATTTAATTTACACAGCAGCCTGCATCAGCTGGAGCAGAGGCATTTGGACAGAACATGAGTGCGGATCTCTACCATCATTTGGGCACTGTGCCCTGTATGACAGTATTACTTTTATGGATGTAAAGATCTTGAACATGTCATAAACTTTATAAGCAACTAAAAGGCTCATGTTATTAAGTGTATCTTGCATTCAGATGCAACAAATAGGTTTAAAAATGTCTCTTAACTGCTTGCTGCTATACTGTGATAATGTTTGCTCTTCTACTTGGAGACATTATAGTAAGGATCTATTGTGTCTGGTGATGGATGGCAGAGCAATGTATTCACTTGGAGCTTACAGGAAGGGAGACTGAGGGCACGGTACAGTTAGCTGGTGGCTACTGTGCTCCTTTTGCCTTTGTACATTTGTGTGTGTGAAGTAGAAATGAAATTCTAAGTGACTTTGTTTAAAATGTTTTTGTGAGATCTTTGAATCCCAAGGGAAATAAGTTGTTCTTAGCTAGCAAGAACTGTTTTTAGGAGTGAATTATTTTGCAAATGGGGTATTTATGCTTACAGCTGGGACAGTGCCTATGTGAGAGATGCAGTAGGAGTTATAAGTCCGTGCAGTGTTGCCAAGGATGATTCAAAGGTTTAAGCAGAAGAGAGCAGATGGAAATTTGCTGACTTGTGGTGATAAAAGGATCTGATGAAATACTACTTCTCCCCAGATATTTTTGCAAAAGAAGTTGTCATTTAATTTGCACACTGGAAAGGCAAAAAGGAGAGGTTCTGAGCTCTGCTGGCTGATGCGACATATCAGTGTCAGATCTAATATAATTTTTAATACTGTGACAGCGTTCTATCTTGAAAGACTTTTCTGCAGCCTTGCTGAACAACACAATTAATAGCTCACATTTGGAGCTAAGATTCTGTCTTGCTCACAGCCTATCAGTTCAGAGAGTTGAGGAAGACGTTGATTGAAAACTTGTTTATGCTCAAGATTTAGGAAAGCTTTTGGCCAGTTGATCATCTGCCTGAACAAAGAATCGTCCATGTTTTAACAAACTTGGCGCTTTCTGCCCTTGTTGACTCAAGTAGTTGGAATTTTGCATGTCAGACTTGAGTAGAAAGCGTATGCTTTTTGATACTTGAAATACAGTGTTTATCAAAATGGATGCAGTTAGCATAATGGATAGGGGTGGGCAGCCTGTCTATCAGCTTTCCATGATTGTTTTGGAACACAGAGTGGAAGTTGGTCTCTTATGCTCTGCTGTCATTTGTCAGTGCACCAAATCTGCTCTGATGCTCTGAGCTGCTCCTTAGGATCTGCTGTGGGTATGTTTGCTTCTCCACACCAGTGCACTTCCACTTCAAGGAACGTGCAGATGTCCAGGGCTGAACTGCTGTTCGAATCCCCAGATTGACTCATAGTCTTTCTGAATTCCCAGATGTTTTCCCAGTTCCTCAGCGGGAAGGTGTCTCGCTTCCTGTCTAATGCTTCTCTCCATCTCCAGCTTTTGCAGCAGGGCACTGTTGGCTCTAGAGACACAGTGCCTGAGATGTTGCTTGGTGTAGCTTTGCCTTCTCTCCTCTAATGCTTCTTGGTCAAAGACTTTTCCTTGAATGATACTTTATCTCCCACACTGGGAGTAGTGTAGCCCATCAAGGTTGCTGAGCTGAGCTGCCTTTTGCCATTTTTGCCTTTGAAATAATGTTACTGACACGTAGAATTCCAGGGTGGCCTGCTATTTCTCCTGAGATCTCTGTTTGTAGGAAACCCTGTTGGTAATGTTGCACAGGATCACAAGACAGTAAGCAATCAATGTCTAGGCCACCTACTAATTTTCTGCATTATACCAGAGTTTGTACTGCTTTCAGGGTTTTTGTTATTGTTCTTCAATCCCTCACTGAAAGGTATAGAAGAAGTAGCACTTCTTCACATCAGTTTCCATATTTCCATCACTCCACTGTCCAGTTATGCATCCCTGTAAGAATATATCATATTTCACAGAGGTTTGGGCCCTTGATAGTTTCAATTAGATTCCTGCAGAACTAAAAAAGGTTTCACAAAGTGTGCTAGCATATACTCAAATGTATTTGGAACTTAATTTAAACACGTGTATTCTCATACAGTATTTCTTCTTGTAAATATTTGATATAGGCAGAATCTACTTGTTTTTATCCTTCACAGGATCACACTTCATATGGCTTTTCCTGTAATAGGCAGGAGTCCTCTCTGCCATTGATTTTGCTAAAGCATGATGATAACAATGTGTATGAAGAGCTGTGAGCATTTGACTGAAATCTTGCTTTTCTTTATCTTGTTGACTACTAATACTTCTGTTGTCTGATCAGTGATGATATTCAGAAATTACATTTGCATTTTGACTTTAAATCTGGTGCTTAGGTGACCTTAGGTTCCAGAGGACTTCTTCCAAATATTTCCATTCGTTTTCTTTCCAAAGGAAAGACTGTATTTTCTATGCTGGATTTGTGATTATTTTTTCCTGAAGTTTTCAGATAGGGGTGTTTGAATTTCTACCACAGCAGTAATCTCAGTTTCAGCTAGTACATTTTTAATGTTTTGGATTTCCCTGTTCTTTCCTCACAGTCTGTCATGTTCTTCCCCTGTACTTTTTCCAGTATTTTATCAGCCACAGTTATTGGGATCTTCTGTTCAGCATTGTTAATTTCCCTGGTAAAGTGCCTCCTCTGATGGCTTATTGAAATCTGATCTGTCTGCAGGTATTCAGTCAGAACTGGGAGAATTTAAAATTCTCTTTTTCTGAAACTATTGCTTCTTTTCAGATTTAGCTTGTATTTCAACATGCTTCAGGACTGTTCCTTCTGAGTTCAAGCTGAGTTTACCGTCCCCACTTCAGTCCTCAATCGATTTCATTGACTAGATTCAGTTTACAGTAATTTTTCTTAGGTTAGCAGTGGTGATGTTGGGAGGGTTTTTTTCTGTTTTGTTGGGTTTTGTTGGTGGTTTTTTTTCTTAATTTCCTTTACTTACTTGATTTGTTCTTTAATCTTACACAGCTTATCTGAATCTTATGTTGGTGCAGATACTGATTTACATTTTCCTGTTGGATGAAATCTGTTAAATTTGCTTATGCTACTCTGACAGAATGGGATGCTTACAAATAATTAGTTGTGAGTGAAGTTCAGTGACTTCTCTGCTGTTTTGGTCTGTGATACTTGATTATGCTTTTCCTAAGTGTTTTTTACAAACTTAGGAGTAATTGTTTATATCACATCTAGAAGACATTTGATAACTCCATCTATATTTTTCTCACTGTTTCTCCATAATTTCATATAATCTGGTGTGATTGGTATGTAGTATAAATTTTTTTTTCAGTGGTGTGAGATAATTTGTTTGGGGTTTTGTCTAAAGATGAGTTTTCTTTGTGTTGTAAGCCTTCACATACTTGTAGCTGTGGTGTGTCCTGTCAGTGCTCATCTCTTTCTGTGAGCTTCAGCTTAGCAGAAGTTACAAAAAGTTGTAAAAGCTGAAAGTCTAAACCCAACCAGATTTAGGTTCAAGTTAAGATACAGATTTTTTGCAGGGATTGTTGTGAGTTGTTTGTACACCTTAACAAATACAGCTGATCCCTTTTAAATTAACATATTTGGAAGATAATCTGATTCAATCACAATTGTTAAACTTGAAGGGCGGATGAAAGCTTTATTGTTTGTTGCTGCTTTATCCCTTGGTAATCGAGCCATATATCACACTGGCCCTTCCCAAGCTTTTTCTTTGAATATTGGTGGTTGGGTTTTCAGTCTCCTCTCATTTGAGTTCATCAGCCTGAAGACAGAGAAGAGAAAGTAAGTACTGGCTTTGCTGCTTTTCTTGCTAAATATCAGTAGAGTGACAGTTCTTCCTCCAAATCAGTTTCACTGAGCATGTTTGAAAACTCCTGTGCAAAGGAAAGGGTGGCTGGACAAATCAGTGCTCTATAGAACTATGTTGGTAGGAAGAGAGAGCAGCAAGGGCAGACATTGAGGAAAACTTAACAAATCCTAATCTCTTAATTATTTAAAAATATATATATATTTAGGAGATATATATAATTATTAATTTCTTAGTTAATTTAAAAATATTAATTGCCTTAAGTTCAGAGAAAGAATTTGGTTTTCTTGATACCCCATTGGATGCCCATATAAGCCACATGGGAAGACAGTTAGGAAATAAGTCTTTAGAGGTCATTTTACCTTCCTTTATATGAATGAACACCTATTAAAAAAGTATAGACCTTCATAAAGTTTTAAGGGTGGTGTTCACAATGAAGAGGTTATATTCTTACTTTTGTGGGTATTACTGCCAGTATTGAAAGTTTAATGCTCTAATTATTTCTGTGTGGTGTATAATATTTCCCATTTATATAGGCTTTCCCATGAAATTAAATCAAATAGAATTGACCCTCCGTTTTAAAAGGATTTGTCCATAGTATTACCTGTGGAGTTCAGGTTGCTGCTGTAGGTTGAGTTTTGACAGACAACTAATGGTATGATCTCATCCTGTAATAACAAATGAGAGAGCTAATCACATGAACTGCCTTGAGAAAGAATGGAAGAGTAATGATTCATTATGGTTACTATGAAAAACAATTACTTGTGCTGTATGTTCTAGTTACGTGTGGTTATGAGTTATTGTTTTTATAGCTCAGGAAGTAACGCTTAAACTTTAGGAAGAGTTTGTTCATTGTCCCTTAAATCAATATAAAACTGAATGCTCAGAGTGCAAATATAACTTAAATCATCCCTACTGATTGAAGCTTTCTTGAAAATCAGCTGACATCTACAATCTAAATAGGTGCCATGGGTGTTTCAGGTTTATGACCAGAGCTCATTATGTGTCCATCTTACTTCAGTGGAAAGAGGAGTCATCAGCATGTTTTAAATACTGGGGACCTTTTAAGCAGTATGTTTTTGATTCAGTGTTGGAATGTCACAGTGCCTGTTTTGAAAAGTTCTTGCGAGTGACACATGTGACATTCCAAGTTTTCCTGGTTGCGGTGTTGAGCTCCTACACAAATAGGCTGCTGACATTCGTGAAGACTGATAGCTCATCAGCATGACTCCAGGAGTCACAGTCTGACCTGTATCATATCTCAGCTCTTTTGCGGGTATAATTTTGTATTTGCTCTGTGTGCTAAAAACATGAATGCTCTTTGTTTAGACATTTTTAGATAAAAATCTTCTAACAAAAGGTGTTTTGAGGTATGGATTCATGTAGATCTGGGAGGAGGATGTGACAGGGCAGGTCTCTTCTCCCAGGAGCCATGTGAATAACATATGTTTGTACTCTGGCAAACTGGGGGAAGGGAGGGCACAGCAGTCAGTGGCAGCAACTGCAGCGTGACTTCCTTCAGCTCGAGGCAAGGTGTGACACAAGTTGCCTGTGTCACTGAAGAATGGATGTGTCACAGGTCCCTGGTGTGTGCTGAAAGCACCTGTGCTCTGAGGTTAGAGCTGACTAGGAAGCGTCACTGTCTGATACCCCATCCCAAGCTTTTTGGTGGTGCTTGCTTTGCAAAAAAGCCATGGCTGCTGGTAATTCTTAAGCTTTGAAGTGTCATTATTTGTTATAATTCATTGGCTTCAGTGTTTTAATAAGGTGCACTAAAGGTAATATGTAGTCCAGATCCTCACTCTGGAATATGTATTCCAATTTACTTTGAACAGGTAAAACACAAAGGCTCTCAAATGTAATATTGCTGCGAGGGGGACTGTGGAAGGATGATAAAGACTACTTACTTAATCTTTGTGTTTTTAAATGAAAACATAGCTTTCTGTGGAAGAGGGTTAGTGTTTGTCATAAGAAAATCCTTTGCTAATAAAGAGTTTGTTCATGTGTGAAGTGCACAAACTTGCTTTTTCTTTAAAACCACCAGTAACTGATGTTTTACAAAGACACTTGCAAATTATTATGAAAGATAAAGAATATTCACTAGTTATATTTAAAAAGAAAGAAAAGAGAGAGAAATATTCCTGCAGCAAAGATCTGTGCCATGGATGTCCAAATAGTCACAGATATTGTGACTTACAACAGGTGTTTGAGTCTGTGTACTCTGAGGTGTGTGTGCTTTCACTGGTAACTTAAAATGTACCAGGTTGATTCTACAAGTTATTGCTTGATTTCATTACTGTTTGTGGGCAGTTTGTAATCAGTCTGGACTGTAAGCCATCTGGAATACTGGTCTCCAAGGAACAAGGACTCAGTGGTGCTTGGAAGAATCTCAACTGGCTGAAGCTGTTGGCTTAGTTTTCACACCAAGGTGACCTACCTTTCTGAAAAATACCGTTTGGTGAGACAGGAATAATTTGTTAAGGGGGTCTGTGTTATGGAGGAGGTCAGGCTTCATGTGGTCATAATCCCTTCTAGCAAAAAAAACAGGTTGAAAATTAGTTACTGTTGTAAGGATACAAGTAGAGCATATCATAAATTAATTAATGAATAAAGACTACTAATCTGTACTTTTTGCAAGCGTTATAGGGTCCCGCTCCAACTTATGACTGAATGTGAGCCACCACTGAATGTGGTCAGATAAGTAAAGCGTAGTGTGATTTCTTCCTTCAGCACAAAGTGCATCGGGTAACTGAACCCCTTTTCCAGTAATTCCCTCTAGTGCATTGTATGTCCTTCCAGTAACATGATGCAAGAAAAATTGCCCAGGCCCCCAGCCAGTTGTGGCTTTGTATTCCCTGGCTCTAGATACTACATGTAATTATTTTTCCTCTGCTAATGCGTATGTTTTACAGAAAAGAAAGAGAATACTGATCCATCTTCTGGACCTTCACTTTAGAATTCAAGTTTGCAAAAGACTGACTTTATTAAAAAGTTGTATCAAGCAAAGTGAAAGCATTATCCCTCCCTTTTCCACTCCTGCCCCCATGTATAGGTATGGTTGCTCTAGAAATCTGGCGTGGGTATGTGATGGGACTGTTCCTACATATAGGGTTACTCATGCTTGAGTGCCTTCAGGACTGGGGCTCACATCAATTAGCCAGATGCTAATCCTACAAATTATGCCATGTGCTTTAAACCTTTTCTCATGAAAACCTCTTGTTTCAACATGGCTTGCAGGTTTAGTATTCTTACATTGGAAATTTCTCCCCTTATTTCATTATGCAGTCAGAAACCTGATGAAATAATGGGAAAAAATTTGCAATCAAGGTAGTCATGTGATTTGATGCCTGGGTAATTCACTGGCTCTTGCCCAAGGGCCAGTCTGATCTAAGGAATATGATTCTTTGCTGGCTGTTCTGTTTCTATAGAAATTCAGTTAGGTAATTGTGTCTGAAAAGGTACTTGCTACATGAAGAATTAATGAACTAATGAACAGTATTAAATGTTCTAAATTTTTTTTTTTTAATTTTCATTTCTATTTCATGTAGAAAATCCTCAAACAGGTTACCAGTATGAACTGCTGTGATTTCATTCTGGTTGCATCATGTGTCTGCATTGCAAAAAAACCCAACCAAACAACAAATACCCAAACCCAAAACAACCAACACTGTCCTAACAACCAAGAAGGAGCAGTTCATGAAGGAGAGCAAGCAGTCATAGCTGCACGATCGCACGAGTTTTCATGTTATAAAAACACATACTTTTTTTTTTAATATCACACGTATCATCTGTCAAAACAGCTATTGCATGATACAAGTAAAATGTTACTGCTAAACTGTCAGTTGCAATTATCTTGGTAAGCTCAGGTTCGAATTTCCATGCAATCTTCTGGAATTCTGTCAATTTTCTTCCTTTAACCTCACTATGTGATTATTTTTTCAATGTGTTTAAATTTCTGAAAAGCCCTTGACCAACTCCTACTTACTGCACCATTGGAAAGTATTCTTTGTTTTCTTTTCCTTTCCTACCTCCCATCTGTTTTTTCAGTCAATGCTGGCTTCTCTCTTCTGTTGGTGGTTTTTTTTTTTGTAGTGCTCTCCACATTTCTTAAATACGTTGCTCTGTCTTACAGTGTTTGGTGGCACAGGGGGATGTTCCTCTCCTGTCTACCATATCCAGGGGAGAAGAAGGTAGGATGGGAAGCTCCTTTGAGTCTGATGTTGCTGTACAAGTCAGTAGGTTTGTTCTGACTTCCTGATCTTACCTGAATATCCCAGTTTTTACAGTGCTCCAAGAAGTAGGGGCAGAATTGTTTTGCAGGACCACCCACGTGCCAATGAATTTGGAAATACAACAGGAGGAAAGAAACAAGCATATTTTTAAAGAATACAGAGAATGAACAGTGTTTCTGTATCTCAGAGAAGATTGCATTTGGCCAGCATACAAATTTATTTAGATATTACATCATGCCTATTGCATATTTATTACTGTCAGTAGTCATGTGAAGCTGAAAAGCACAAAGAAAAGATTCCTGCTGTATTTGCAGCAAACCCAGATGATGAACGAAGTGTAGTGTCTGGCTTAGTCCCCACTCCAGCTGAGCCGTACTGGCAGCTTTAAGTGTTTGAGGATTTTGCCCTTGGTTGAAGTGGCATGTGTCTTCTGGGCCAGGGCCAGAAAAAAAATAATTAAAGGTACATTTTAACCCACTTCATTCTCCTGAGTTTGGAAGGAGCCAGGATGTATCTAGAAGGGCTGGTGGAGAATTGTTCAGAGGCAGCTTGTCAGTGTACAACCAGTAATCAAAACATGTCAGAGATGAGGGGCAACTAAAGCTAGTGACACTTATGTACCTTGGGATATTTTACATATTTTGTGTTTGTATCTTATAATTGTCAGACAGCTTTGTAGCACACCTTACTAATGGCCTCATGTTGTGCCCAGCTTGTTTCTCATGTATTGCAGAATTCTTGGATTAAGAAGTGGTGCATGTTAATTCATTGAGCAGATAGAGATTACAATTGATCCGACCCGAGAAGATCTGTATGAAACAAAATACAAATAAAAGACTTAGAATGGAGGAAATACAAAATCACTGCTAGGTGGGGTATTTCTTAGTACCAGTTTCAGTTCAGATTTGAGGGATCTACTGAGACAGAAAAAGGATAGTGCTTTTATATCTTTATTATGCACAGCACAAATCTGAAAGAAGAACAGCAAGGGAAGCAGTATTCTCTACACCACTTACGACAGAGCAAAATGAGGAACTAATAAAACTGTGACAGTAAAAGATGAAAACATGGGACTTGAGAACTTTTAACAGGAGTGCTTTAAAATTTTTTTGGTGCATGCAGTTTATTTCAGCTGTTTAAAAAAACCCCCTACTTTCTACCCCAATAAGTATTTTCACCAAAAAATAATCCGTGAAAGTTCATCCATTTGTTGTTTATATATTTCTTTTTTTTTTCAAACAATTGAAACAATCTGCTGAGAACTTCAACATGAGAATTTAAATCTGACATCTCTGCAGGGGAGATGAAAAGGGGGAAGACTTTTACATAGTTTAAAAATAAATAGGTCCTTCTTGGAGAGAGTTTGGGGGGGGTTAGAGTTTTGTTTTATGTGTAGTTTATTATAAAAATAGGATCTAGACTTTGTGGAAATACAGTTAGGAATTATTGGTAGCTTTTGGTATGCAACTGTTGGTGGCTCCCTCAGTAGCAAGGAATTTTCAAAGCTACTTCTGGAAAACAGTATGGCTTTGTCTTTCCTCAGTATCCTTTCATCTGAAAAACAGCTTGACTCTAAGGCATTTTGATCCTTCCTACCCTAAATAATCAGACTGTTAAGTAGTACAATTATTTTTGCTGGAAGTCTTTAGTTTTACTTAGCTGACATTTGAGTTTTGAACCCTTATAGGATGTATTGTCTGGGGTTTCTTGTTGGTGTTGGAGGAGGGTTTGTAGTTGGTAGGTTTTTTACTGCTCAGGGCTCCAGCAGTATATGAAACACAGGAAAGAACTAAATAACTTTCAACTACCTTCTGCTTTGCTTCAATTTGCCCGTCTTTATGCTAGCGTTGATGTACATTAAAGAGTTGAAGTCTTGTTTAAACTAAAGATGTTTCCCTGTTAAATCACTCTTCCTCTTTACATGAGACAACAAGCGTGAGAATGAATATATAGATTTGCATTTTGCTGTGGAGAGTGAAATGGAATGGGGAGAGGCTGTAGAGCCCCCTCCTGTGGGATCTTGGATTTTCCATCACTGTATGTTCATCAGAATTTCCTCTTCCATAGGTCTCCTTGTGGGTACTCTTGATGTCGTGTTGGACTCCAGTGCCAGAGTGGCACCATATCGAATCCTCTACCAAGCACCAGACTCCTTGGTCTACTGGGCTATTGCCTGTGGTAAGGACAGATACACTGACACGTGGATTTTTATTCTTCCTGGATACTGTGTCACAACTAAGAGAGCATCCTTCCTGCTGAGCACAGTCATCTCAGGACAAATAAATGGGTCAGGATAAAAACCTGCTGTAGTGGTAAAATTCAGATGCTTCAGAGTTTGTTATGGGCACACCTTGAATGCAAGCATGGGGAGGGTTGTGTTATGCACAATGACTGAATGAAACCAGAAATGGCCATGGAGCCGGGACAGAAACATCTGTTATTTCCCACTTCTCTTCTCCCAAAGGTGTTCCCAAACCAGCAGTACCTACATTCCTTCTCCTTGCATGCTCTTCTCCATGTCCAGGGCTTACTCCTACAGCACTTCTGAAGGGATGGCAGCATTCCTGGGTGATGGGGTGTCTCTAAAGAGGGTAGTGGCTTCCCTTGCAATGGTAACCAGGAAGAAAGTGCAGCCCCAGCACTCACGTGAATCTGAATAGCAAGCAGTGTAACATTTCCTGTCTCCTGCAGGTTAATACCATCTAGATCCCAGGGATACCCCACCTCCTGGATGTTTATTTCAGACAGTGTGTGGTCTTTCTAAATATAAGGTACTTAGAATTCAGCAAGATGGTAGCTAGGTTAAAGTTACTTACAGAAGTGTATGTTCTTACAGAGATGCAATAACTCGTAAGCGTTTTGGTCTTTAATGCTCCAGTTTGGACAGATCTAGCAGTAAGACAGTTCCTTTTGTCATTATAGTAGTGAAAACAATTGAGTTGATATTTTTGTACATTAAATAGGATTTTTGCATGTATCAGATCCTGTACTAAATGCTTATTTCTGTGGTCAGGTACCTATTGCAAGTAGCATAAAACAGAACGGAGTTAGTCTGGTTTTGCCTGCCATCTCTGAAAATAGTGTCTGGAGTTAAATGCAGAAGATACAGGTCATTTAGCTTTGACTGGCCAAACTTGTCAGGTCAGATCCTTGGTTTGACAGTATTGCTTTTCAGTCTTAGCAAATGGAAACTTTTCAATGCAGCTCCTCCAGCTCAAAAGTTTCACTGGCAACAAAGTTTTTGGCAACAGCCAAAATTCTGTTCATTTGAAAGAAAATTGAGAAAAGAGAACAAATGAGACGAGCATACGTGCCTATCATCCCTTTAATGGCCTGGTAACCTCCAGCACCCCCAGTGCTGCCTGACATTCAAAATACTGGTTAATGAAGCTATTGCTTCTTCTGGCCTAACTGTGCCACTTCATTAGTGCCCATTCTCCCAATAAAATTTGACATTTAGATTATTTGGATGACTTTTCCTTCAGACAAATACCCTCTTGGAAAGGGGAAGGGAAGGAGAAACAGATGAAGGTTTGCTATAAATCTAATAATTTTAGTTCAAAGCTGGCTCTGTTCTTAGGAGCATATGATTTCTGTGTCTGACAAAGGTGATACCAAAGCTGTATCACCTTCTGAATCCAATAGGAAGTTTTTCTAATAGCTCTTATTAGCACAAGTATTTCTTGCTATTTTTGGTAGTATCAGACCTGAAAGAAGGCATCACTTCAAACAATCTTTTTCCCCTCTACACCTGTTAATACCAACTCCCTGAAGACTTTAAAATTCATATAACATAATTTACCTTTAGTGACAACTAATACTAAAACCAGATATTAATGAAGTTGTCAGTATTATGAAGGTTGTTCCCAAATCTGCATTTAATGGCGTGCTTTGTACTGTCATCCTCTCTGCTGTGACCATATGTAACGCATGTCAGCTTTCCATGGATCTCAGAAGAGAAAGAAGGGTAAAAGTACTTGCTTGTATGTTTATTTATTTACATCCAGATGTCAGTGCACAGCAATTAGTGACCACCTTCATCCCATAAACTTGAAAGGGGACAGCCGAGGACATGAGTTTTCTTGCTGTTTGCAGACTCCCTTCCAAAGAAAATAGTGGATCACAAAGCTCTCAACAAAACAGTGTTTCTTCAAAGACCCTTATCCAATGCATATATTCAGAATTTATTTTTAAGACTTTGGAAATAAGCCATGTGACTTCTCTTTAGGTTTTTTTGCATGACAGCTATAGATAATGACTGTAATTTTATACCTACTGTGTGTCCTCAAGATAAGCAGAGGCATAAAATGGAAAGCAGAGTTATGAGTTACAGCCCCAGAATAAATAAAGGTACCATACATGTAGAAATTTATGCTGCTGCTGAACTGTGAGAATTTTGTTTCTCTTCTGAGATAGATATTGTGGATTTTATGTAGAAGTACAGTGCTCTGTCTACATTTAAGCTAGTATTAATAAACATGCTCTTCAGTTATGAATCTTAACCCTAATTGAAATTGCTAATGTAGTTAATGTATATATCTGTGATTCCATTTTGTGGAGTGTTCCTTGAATTCTTAGTCTCCTAATACCTGGTTGATGGCTTAGTTGTTTTCATTAAATTAAAGTACTGCATTAGCGTAGTCTTGTCACCTGAGGGGAATAGTGTGGATCTTACAGGGAGGTAAAATTTTACAGAGAGCAAATAATTTATCTATGCAACTTTGAAGCTGAGCAGCCCAGTGTTCCCTAAGGCTCTGCACTGTGGTTATTTTATGAATTTGCAACTAAAGCAATTCTTTCTGAACTGATCAAAGGTTGTTAAAATTATACGGGTTACTAAGGGCTTTGTCTGCATTTACCTATGCAACTCTGATTTGTCCTGCATTGTCCCTCCCTGTTCCCTAAGGGTAGACTGCTGGTTAGTTGGTACTTGTAATCTCTTATTTTTACAGAAATTTGTCTTTTTCTCTGCCTTCAATAAAGAAATAATCTTCATCTTCAGTAAGTAGCTGTACAGAGTGACTTTAAGAAATGTGATTGTTTCATGATTTGTTTATGACGTTTGGTCTTGCTCAGTACAAGACTATTCTGAGGGTGAAAGTAATCCAAGGGGGTTTGTGTGCTCTAAAATGACTGGGTAGACAGATTTGTTTATAATTGGATTTGGATGTGAATTTTCTTGGGTATTAACTCTACTGATCTGGGCTGTATGTGAATTCTGGCTGGTAGATCTGAAGCCTGGGAAAAAGTCTTGTTAATAGCCCTTTCTCCAGTGCAGTGTTGGGTTAAAGATGTCCCAGCTTAGAGTTCTGTCTATTGAATTTTACAGGAGAATTGTTATTGGTTACTTTTCAAGAACAATTTTAAGCATATTGATAGTCTAGGAATGCAAAATGTTCTACACAATCAGCCTTTCATATTGTAGTAGCCCTGCTCTCTCCCATGCCAGTGTCCCTCCCAGTCTGCTAGTGCTCAGTTTAAGGTGAAAATTGTGGTATATGTAAATTCTGTTTGGAAATGAACAACTTTTTTTAGATCCTTCTCCACCTATAAAATCAGTCATTCTTACAGTGGCTTTGTGTGTTTTTCAGGTATAGAACTGCTGTAGGGTTTTTGTGGTAATTACATGCATTTTCATGCAAGTTGCTGTGTTGTAGCTATTTTCATTTTTATTTCCTGCCAGTCTTGAGGGCTCTGTATTTCAAAGTGCAGTGTTTTAACTGTTAAATTGGGTGTTTTCCCCTTCCCTGAGAGTCAGAGGTATTGCTTAATTTACCTAGAAGGCCAGTGATGGCAAAATGGTGAATACTTTTAATATGCTAAGATAGGCAAAAACTTTCCAGTATCAGAGCTAAAATAACCTGTAGTTTAAAACATTGCAGCAAATGTTTATTCTAGTCCTGAGTGAACAAATCAAAGAGAAAGACCTATCCTGTGAGGATGAATTGTTGAGAACTGGGGTGTAGGTTTTGGGCTGATTGCATGATATTCTGTAGAGGAGACTGGGAGAGAAAATAGTAAGATAACGGAGACAAAAAACAGTGGGAAAAAAGAGATGTATTGTTATGGGTTGAGAATAATCAACCAAAGCAGTTTCAGAAGAAGTGATCAAAAATAATTGATGAACCACAAACCAGAATGAGGCAGCTTTAAGAAATAGTTCATCATGATAGTGTGTCTGCACTGCTTGTCACTGCTCTTATGAGCTAAGCAATTTTTCTGATGACATTTCAGTTTTATATACATAGCTCATGCGTTTCATCATTGCTTTTTGCGTCAGCGTAAAAGCCAACAAGAAATAAAATAGTGTGCAGACCACCTCCTGAGTTCCAGAAAGGTCTGGTTGCATCCAGTAGTTTTAAGGAGAAGCAGCAGTGGCAATCATTTGTGGTTCTGAAATATTGATTACATATGCAAGCTGTTCTGCAACATGATTTCTGTATCTGTACTACAACCAGAATTGTGACATTCCCCTGGAAGTTGCACAGAATGTTGCATTCTGTTGCCTTCATTGGAGTTATTAAATTAAATACAATGTGAGAAAATTTTGGAATTTCCAGAAGGACAGCATCTAGTGAAATATTGCATCTCCAGTTACGGGCAAGTTTTCTTGGAGTTTTTTGTTTATGTTTAAAAGGACACTGACATTGGTGAATTATTTATTTTTTGATTTTTGGTTTGGTTTGGTTTTTTTTATATAGGTTGCTCAAGGAAGGAAATCACTGAACACTGGGAATGGCTGGAACAGAATTTGTTGCAAACTCTTTCAATCTTTGAAAATGAGAATGACATAAACACATTTGTTAGAGGAAAAATACAGGTAGTGTATTTATTACTACAAATGTTGTTAATGATAAATATGACTGTGGAAGAAAAACTGATGTGAATTTGAAAAAAATTGGGGCTGGTAGTCCCCAGGCTGCTCTGCCTTTTTGATGGAATACCAGATGCTAAGTAGCAACATTGTGAAAAAATCAGGGAAACTGGGATTAGTGCATGTAGCTACAGCAGTGGGATTTTTAAAAAACCCATATAAATATATAGGCAGGGCTTAAAGCATTATAAGTTCTAAAATTAATTGCACTGTTCACTGTCTTTAACTTTGACAGCTGTCTGTGCAACTGTTTCTCCATTGCAAGGCTTAATTTTAATTTTTTTTAATGCACCCATAATGTCTCCTCCCTCTCTTCTGTGTAGTTAAATCCTACGGTATTGGCATTTACACTTCATATAGGTGTTAAGGGTTGCTGGTTCATTGATTTGTTTGCTTGGTGAGAACTGGGGGTGCTGGTTTTCTCAGAATTTCTTTTTCTCTTTATAGGACAGATAATAGCCATACTGGCAAAATGTACTTTTTTGGTACTAAGAATTATCTAAAAATAAACACTTTGGTAAAAGACTGTAAGCAAAATTACTCTATTTACTGGATGTGTGTTCAAAGCACTGGCTTTGTCTCATTCCTCTTTTAACATTTCATATAGTAAGTTAGCTCTCTTAAGAATCCCACAGTTGGTTGTGTTTTACCAGTGAATCAGGTATGAGGGCTATAGATGGTCATGGAGGTACCTTATATATGAAGACATCTGTGTTTTGAAATATAATCCTTTAAGGAAATTGTTCCTTCTTAGAGTTGGACGAATACTAAATGTGAACGATGGTTCTCTGTCTTATACTCTGCTTTTCATGTAAATATGGAGCAAGTTGAAGGCAAAAAGTCACTTTCCATTTTATAACTTTAATATAAAAGACAATAGAGATGATTGTAAAGGAGATTGGGAAAATAAGCTAATAAAGCACAGCTTCAGTATAGAACAGAAGCAACCATGGTCTTTGAGATATCAAAAAACATCTTTTTACCTGTTGCCACTTCAAATTTCATGAAGATCATCTGTACCTGAAAATGGGAATTTTTTTCCATCCTATTAGTTAATCTAATAGAAGATTTCTTTGTTTTCTTCTTCTTCCCCACCCACCCCCGCCTTCTGCTCTTCTTTTTTGGTCCAATAAGAGGGGTCATAGAAGTCATTTAATACTACAGATCGTAGGTACTTCACTGAGCTGTTAAGAGTATTTGAGTTAGGCTGCTTAATTTAAAACAAGGTACTGGCAAGTGATTGGTGTTTGGTTGCTTTTGACGTAGGCACGGTAGGGAGTAAGGTCATCAGAAAGAAAGCCTTGAATAAAGTAAATAACTACATAAGCCAAAGAATGACCGAAAGATTTCCTTGGCATTGCAATAACCGTTGTGGCCTGTGGCCCAGACAGCCATGGGAATTAGGATATCTGATAGCCCACGGCCACTAACAGTATGTGTCCTTCCTTCATTCCCTACCAGGGCATCATTGCTGAGTACAACAAAATCAATGGCATCAAAGAGGACGACGACACAGAAAAATTCAAGGAAGCCATAGTGAAATTTCACAAGCTGTTTGGGATGCCAGAAGAAGAGAAATTAGTGAACTACTACTCCTGCAGTTACTGGAAGGGGAAGGTTCCCCGTCAGGGCTGGGTGTATCTCAGCATTAATCACCTTTGCTTTTATTCTTTCCTCATGGGCAGGGAAGGTATGTTTTCAGTGGTAATTTGTCTATCTAAAAATTGTTAGGAAATCTCCTGTAGTTTGTTGCTGTTCGTGTAATGATCATTGAGGGTACAAAGATGCTGCTGAGGAAAAGAGAAGCAGTGAGCAATTTCCTGATTTGTCACACTGGCTAACCTGTGTGCTTGTTCTCTTGTTTGTTTTGTCTTTCTCAAAGTAGTTCTGTGTAAAACAGTACCTGGCATTGTCTAGAGACATGGTTCACCTCTGGGGCTATGCCCAAAAGGGAATAGGGACAAGATCACACCAGTTCTGGCTCCTTCTGCTCTTACACAATCCTCAAGTACTATTCTGGCAGACTTTGCAACTTTAAATGACACATCTACATTTGTACAACACCAGAGCATCAAAAAGGTTTCAGAGGAGACCCAGAATAAAGAACTGCATAGTGTGGCTGCAACCAGTCTGCTCTACAGGGAGTTAATTCAAAGCACAGTAGAGGTGAAAAATTCAGCAGTATTTGGTTATGGGCAATGGATCAGTCCTGGGATTTAGCCCCTGCTTTAAGGACACCACCTGTACTGGTGTTGGAAGAAAAGCTAAGGTTCTGTCATGGCTGTAATATTTGAAACTTTTTACTGTATAAAAATAACACGAGCCTGTCTGATGTGTTTAGACTGTGTTTCATTGCTTCCATAGGAAAAGAGGACATCGGAGTCCGAGCAAGTGCAGTGACAATAATAAGTCATGTTAGCTCACCTAGCTTTGTAATGCTTGTGTGGTGTTCTGTAAATAAAGTAAATTATGTTTAAACTCTTTTATCTGCTGCTTGTCAGGTGATAGTGGTTTGTTTGTACAAACTTGGTCTGTTTATGCCGTGCTCCCAAGTTTTCAAGATGCAAGAAAAAGTCAGCTGAATGCATTTTATAGGAAGAAGGAGCTAAAAGCTCCTGAATATGCTCTTTTGTACTGAATCTTGTTTTTTTGTTTGCTCCTGTTTAGCAAAGTTAGTTATCCGTTGGGTTGATATCACTCAGCTGGAGAAGAATGCTACACTGCTCTTCCCTGATATGATCAAAGTGAGCACAAGGTCAAGTGAACATTTCTTCTCAGTATTCCTTAATATCAGTGAGACATTTAAACTAATGGAACAGCTTGCCAATATAGCTATGCGACAGCTTTTGGACAATGAAGGATTTGAACAAGACAGGTCATTACCCAAACTGAAAAAGAAATCCCCCAAAAAAGTATCTGCTCTAAAACGGTAGGTAGCACTGGCTCTTACTCATTTGTTCCTCCTCAGTCCTTTTACTTACAGGATTTTGTCCAAAAGTTTTGTGGTGTTGCTGCCATTTACTGTAACTCCAAAAGGAATGGTTGATTCCAGCAGTGGCAAAATGTGAAAAATTATTTAAATATAATTACTTAGTAATTATAGTATCTTGGTATCTTGTTGAAATAGGAAAGGGATAACACTTGAATACAAACATGTTGCAAAAATATACTTACTTGAGCCAAATGCTCATTTGTTCAGAAGCTCTTTAGTGTATCTCCTGACACTGGCTGCATTTAGGTATCTGTTGTAAGGCCATTTTATGTCAGTAGGGGTAGGTAATAAAGTGATTTATATGTTGTTAAGAAATGTGCTTAGCATTCATACTTGGTCTTATCGCTGGAATTGAGAAATTACTCTAGATTATTAATTCTATCTAGAATGTAGTTTAGGTAACAGCGATATAAAAATTGACATAAAATTCAAAGGGGTGAAAAGTTATTTGGAAAATATTTCTGCTTCTTTTACATCATACTTCAGCTTGTTAGTTTCTTTTTCATTTTTTCTTTATATGTTGTTCATGTTAGTGTACCATACAAAATTATAGCCAGTGCTTGTTTATATTTCTCATTACTTAGTGACATCTGACATGCATTATATCACTTGTCTGTCCTTACTATTGAGTGTTTTGCACTGAATGCATTATCAAGACTAAGTCTTGAAATTGTTAACAAACTCTAACCTTAAGGATTCCATCATGTTAATCAATAAGCCTCAAATAAGCATTTTTAATTACTATTAGCAAAAAATGGATTCACTGTATGTATTCTCAGAAAGTGGGGCTGAATATGAAAAGCTCACTCAGTCTTTCCTCTCTGAGAAGTCAGGATGAATGTCTGAGTCATTCATGGCAGACTTTTTTCTTCCATGTAGTTTCAGAACCTTCCAAAAGTGAAGACTATACCTCCCCTATATGCAAATTATTTCCACCTTTTTGCTGTACACTCCTTGCTTAGCTGAGTTATATGTTGCAGGTAACTTGCAATGATTTGCATAAAATATATCTCAAAATGTATTATATATTCCTTAAAACAAGAAGATCTTTCTGTGGGTTTTTTAGGGATCTTGATGCCAGAGCAAAGAGTGAGAGATATCGTGCATTGTTCCGACTTCCCAAGGATGAGAAATTAGATGGACACACAGACTGTACTCTTTGGACTCCATTCAACAAAATGCATATTTTGGGTCAGATGTTTGTTTCTACAAACTACATTTGCTTTACTAGTAAAGAAGAGAACTTGTGCAGCCTTATTATCCCTCTTCGAGAGGTAAATATTTGTATTTTTAAATTTATAGGGCAAGCAATAAAGCAGTATCTTATTAGATATTTCAGCCTAGCCTAATTTTTTTATTTTGGTGGGGTCTTTTTACTGTTACTTATTTTTGGTTTGTTTGTTTTTGGAGAAAAGCCTCTTTTCATGCTTTTAATCTCTTGTGAGCGTGCCATTCTGATGTGTTCCAAGTAATATGTAATGACTGTCTATCTTAGTTCGCAGTTCCTACTACTAAAATTCACATGGAGTTTTTCCCATCAGTTTTCATAACTCTTGTGAGTTCTTCCTCTCTCATAACATGTATTCTGATTTACAGCCCAATTTTCCATGTTTTGTGCCTTATAGGGAGGAGTGGAGGGTGAAATTTCTTAGATTGTCGAGTGGGAATTCTGTTAAAGAATCTGTCAGATAAGATTTGCTTTTGTCAGATGTAAAAAGATTCGTAATCCTAAAGTTTTGAATTGCCTCTTCACACAGACTTGCCTTCGTTTATTCTTGTATATGGAAAATACTTTGTCAGCATTTTTCAAATTGGTGTGTTTCCCTTTTTAAAGCTGGTTACTTAAAGCAGATGTTCAGTAAGAAGAGTTTGTTTGATGCAATAAAAAAGTTATTATGTTGGGAAGTTTTTTCATGGCTGACTTGATTTGTGGGTTAATGGAAAATTTTGTTAAGTAAGTTTTGGAAGTAGTAGCAAAGCGATGTAACCAAGGACAGTTTGGCTTGACTGAAGAACCACGGAATATTTCAAGGCACTGTTTTCCCCCACAAATCACTAAAAGTAAACCAGATACTTGTTAAAAAACTTTGAAGTACTGCTTCTCAGCAGCTTGTTGCAACAACTTTGGTTATTTGGGATGAGACATTCAATTATGGTTGCACTGTTTGTCTGGAAATCAAAGGGAATGACAGTCCTGCAGGTAAAGTGGTGGAGGAGAGCGAAGTCTTCATTTAACAGGACCTCTTTTCCTGGATGCAGGTTCAACAACTGCTTTTGATAACCACAGTCACAGCAGCACAGGATTCAGAGCAGCTCTAAAGCTTTAAGAGACAGAAGTAGCTGAAAGAATAAGTGCTTCTGTGTGAACAGCTTGTAAGTCTCAGCACCAGCAAGGAGAACAGTAAACCAGGGGGTAGTGCCAGTCGTCAGAACAACTGATCAGTACCATTAGTAATTAAAGTAAAGCTTTCTATTTAATTAAAACTTTGGGTTAGACCCTAAGTTAATCCCAGTGTTCTGTAATATCCTGGAGGTGTTTTGACAGATGAGACAGTAGCAAAGCATTGATTCAGAAATTGTGATGGGGAAAGATGTTTTTCAGTGGCTGACTGTGCTGCTCACTGCACCTACAGCAGGTGCTCTCTCCAAGACAAAGCACTTCAGATATGTGTGTGTCTCTATTGAATAGGAAATGAGTGGATATCAGCTCTCATTATAGCAGAGCTATAATTAGGCTTGCTTTAATAGTGTCTGTCCTGTGCCTTTAGAACTTGTCTGTCTTTTGTGCTCATTGTGCTCAAACAGTTTTTAAGTGGAACAGAAAACATAGGGAACAGTTTTAAGCTAACTTCAATATACTGTTGGTGAAGTCCTTTAAGTTAACAAATAACTAGTAGATTTGTAGTTAACAGAAAAATAAAAGGAAGTGGGGAGAACAGAGAAGTGATTTAGCATCTGAGCAGTGCACTGCAGTCTTTAAGTCTTCAAAGAGAATGCATGAAAAATGGTTACCCTATCCATTTAGCTAGAGAGCTATTAATATTATAGCACTCATGTCTTACCATTGATTTCTGTTTTAAAAGGGGTTAAAGGGACAAAAGTGTAAGTCCTAGCAAAGTTAAGTGTGCCACTTTCTATTCTGAAGGCAGTAAGTCAGTTTTCGTTACCTAATAAATCATCTAAAGTCATAAAAGCAATGGTTAAAAGTACAATTGTGATTTGTGTTTTGTTCAATGTATGAACTGAACAAATTTGATGCATTGATATGTTTTTAAGGCTAATAGTGGTAATGTGTAGGACACACAACTGTTGTATAATTCATCAACAGTGTATGACTTATCCCTGAGATTTCTTTGTGTTAATGTGTTTTACCAAAACCTCAGCGAACTTGTTCCCTGCACTCAGTAGATGGTGGTATGAGTACTGTTTACAGGTTGGAGTTCAGTTAGATTAGTGACCACTTCCCTAACAACTGAAGGCCAAACAGAAGCCTCCACCTCACAGGGTTAGATATTTTCCTTTGTAATGGAAGAAGTGGAGTTAGTTTCCCTTTGTTGCAAGTTTTTGTGTACTGTGAAAATACAGTTAAAATATGCAGCTGTTTTCACGGTATGCAACTATAATACAGTTGTACAGGAGCGTCATCTCAATAAATGGTTTATTCTCATGTATTGGCAGTAAAAGGTAGGCAAAGGTTTCTGTGGATTCAGCCTGTGCTAATGATGTTAGGAAGCAGGAGAGGGATTTGGAAGTCCTACAAAAAAGCTTATAGATTTGTATCCCACAGATGAAATTTTATTTTACTGATTCTTTTAAAATACAGCCTGAGGAAAATCAACTAAGTAGTGTAGGGGAGTTTTGATGGAAAATGTACTGAAGCCAGTTGTTTGAGGGATGACAGCTTTCATCTTTTAGGCTTGCAAGGCCTTGTATGCAAACCATGTTTTCCGGCAAAGGGGTGTCCATAGGAATTAGATATAAGGGTGGAAGGAGCATGGGTTTATTGTATTAAGATGGTTTCTTAGACCAAGCAGCTTGATTAACTAAAGATCTTAAGCTGTAGCAACTGTTTCTCCCTAGGTGACAATAGTGGAAAAGGCAGACAGCTCCAGTGTGCTGCCCAGCCCACTGTCAATCAGCACGAAAAACAGAATGACGTTCCTCTTCGCCAACTTGAAAGACAGAGACTTTCTTGTACAGAGGATCTCAGACTTTCTGCAACAAACCACTTCAAAAATATACTTGGATAAAAATATTTCTGGAAGCTATATCAGCTCAGATGATGAGGTATGTGAACGAACATGAATAATTTACTAGAAGGGGATTTTAACTGGTGTGGGGAGAGAGGAACCAGGAAACACCTTGAAGTTTTTGCGAAGCTAAACCTTTAGGCACAGAAATGTGACCTCTTTTGTGTTAATGCCTTTGAGCTGAAGTGTTAAAATTTGTCAATTAGGATATCTGTCTTTTTCATGTTAAACCTAAGAGAAGTCATCATTGCTGAGAAAGAGCTAGTCTAATTCTTGCTGCTGCATTCTGAAATTACAGTGTATCTTGTTGGAAAGTGTCATAGTTAATTAACTGGTTAATTGCATAGTGCTTTTAATATCTATTAACTTGTCCAACTCAAGTCAAATTCTGGAATTTTAATAATTTGAAGAAATTATCAGTTGGCATGAAACTCCTTTTATTCAAGACTTCAGCTGCTAAATCCCATCTTTTGATTCTTCTGAAAATAATGTCTGAACTGAGCAGGTTTGCACTGCTAGTGAACTTTGGAACATTTGACCTAACAGGAAAAAAACAGCCCTGTCCTGAACATTGAATAAGCCTATTCAGAACCACCTCGTTATATATGTGTACAAAGTAAATGGTTCTTAAAAGATATGATTGGATACACTTTTCTTAGGCTCTTTGAATGTCAAGCCTTCTGCTGAATTCCAGCTTTTATGTATGAAATTCAGATGCTTCATTTAACGACCTCATCAGTTCTGTTAAACCCAGCAAAGTATAGTAGTCAGATCTCAAAGCACAAAAGGCTTCTGTGGTGTACATTTTGGATTTATGTAGGTAGATCTCACATTCCAAGTCTGTACTAAGCCATACCTTAGTACTGTTCTGAATAGCCCTACCCTGTTTGTCATGTGTGTCTTAAAAGAATTGGTTTTACTTGCTTTGTTTATGGTGAGGTATAATTATGGTGGTGTTGTATACCAGAGCACATAGGCATGTGTAGTCCTGGAACTTTTGCTGTATGGATCTAAGTATTCTACCTACTGAATTATTAACACAAATTAATTGTAAGCATTTACTACAATTTGTAATATGACAACATATCTAGATATGCCTGACTACTACTTGCAATTTCAGGCATTTGGTGTGAACTGCTCTGTGAGATTTTACTGTTGATGCAGTTTCAAAGCTGCTTGAGAAGTCAGAAAATCCTTTTTCTTCCAAATCACAATCTAACAGTCCTATGATGATGACAGACCAAGGGAACTAGTTAATTGCCCAGGGCTAGTTAAGGTTAATATTACCTTAGCAATTCTAGTTCTAGAATTTGGTTGTGTTTCAGGAGAGCTATTGAGAAACTGGAAGCTATTTCATTATTCCGTACTGGTTTAATTTCTGCTGCCATATTTTTTTGTTAAGTGTTAGCATTTATAAATTTTTAAGTAAAATAAGAAGTCCAGACACTGGCTCATCTTTATGCATGTATTGCTTGTCATTGCTTTCTACAGGTGTTTACAAGGTCAAACAGTTTAATTTCTGCCAGCCCTCACAAAAGCCTGAGCTCTGAGTCGGAGGGAGAACGACAGTTCAACCTCAATGATAATGGCATTCCAACAGCAACTCAGGCTTTAATGACAATGTATCGGCGCAGGTCACCCGAGGAATTCAACCCCAAGCTGGTAAAATACACCTCTGAGTGCTCCACCTGACTGAAAAAGCTCTTAAATTGTGTTTGCTTTAAAACCCATGTTTCTGACCCAGAAGACTTTTGTTCTGCCAGACAGCTGAAGCAGTATTTTTCACAGAAGTAAAGGCTTGAACATGTTGTTGTTTTACCAATACAAATAACTTCACTACATAAAAGCAAAGTTGGATGTAATTCAAGGAGAGGTTGTATTCCTGCTCTTAAGTATAACTGCTTCTCTTAACAGCAAGGTCTACTGGCATAGAAACTAGGAAATGGGAGGAGGCAGCCCATTAAGAAGGTAACTGGACTGTAGCCAAGTTATTTCTTGCTCACTTAGAAAGTTAGGATATTGCAGGCTTTTTAGCACTCAAGATTTTAGTGGGTCAGAGTGTTAGAAAGAGAAGCTGCATGTTTATGCCTGCCTTTCTTTGCTTTTAGGCCAAGGAGTTCCTGAAGGAACAGGCCTGGAAGATTCACTTTGCTGAATATGGCCAAGGGGTCTGTATGTATCGTACAGAGAAAACAAGAGACCTCGTGCTAAAGGGCATTCCAGAAAGCATGAGAGGGGAACTTTGGCTGCTCTTTTCAGGTAATGCATCTGCGGGATATAAGCAAAAGCATGAGGGAAGAAAGGATTTCAAAGATAATTAAAGGTGCACATAATAAGTGTCTGAAAATATTTGGGGTAAGTAAGGCTGTGTTTGTTAGTAGGCGTCAGACAGGTTTAGGCAAGATTTCTGTTCAGACCAGCAAATACCCTTTCTCAAACAGGTTCACATAATTAAGGAAGAATATATAAAAAGCAGGATGCACACTCTGTAACTGGAAGCCAGCAGTGTAGGGGCCTTCTAGATGTTCAGCAACCACCACCAAGCCTAAATCCAACTTACTTATTAATTTCTGGATTCAGTTAAGCTTTTGGCCTTCACAGCAATTGTTGCAAGGAATTCCAAAGTTTAGGCATGTTGCATGGAACCACTACCTTTTTTTTGTTGATAATAAAAAAAAGCTACTCTAACATTTTATTAGGTGCTTCCATTATGTGAAAAATGGTGAGAAAATATTTATCTGGGATTCTGTGCCACAAAGGCACAGATCTGTATCCACTTAAAGTTTTTTTTTTTGGAGTTGAAGAATTTTATTACTAGTTACATGGAAATCAATCCTACCTCGGGCTTTCTTCATAACCTATCACCATATGCCTTCTTTAGCTCTACCCTCCCCAAGATAGTTACCACAGCTACCCACACCAATTAGGATATGAGCACATGATGCTTTCAGGTTTGTTTTCTATTTCTTCCCTAGTAATATATAGTCATGTACATCTTCACTTTGCTGCTGGGCACTAAAGAAATGTTTTCAGAAAATACACACAGGAATGCACAGCTCTGTTTTGTGTCCTATTAACAGCTAGTTTGGATCAGTTTTCACAGTGTATCTATAATTCGTATTTTCTATGTACATTACTTTGTGCTACTGACACTTGCTTTTCTTTTCCAGAGAAGTTGTAAAGTCAGTAGTGAAATCTCATAGCAGCTCTGTGAGCATGCAGTGGTATCCCTAAGGCTTAGTGCCCTGCCCAAGATGACAGTCATTTTCAGAAGTAGGAATAGAGCTCATGAGTTTCTGTCTCTTGCTTTTGGCTGACATATCGTACTCTCTGCAACCAAACATAAATATACTCTGTCCTCAGGGCAAGTAGCTTTCTCAGAGACAAGTTTTGAGTTATTTAGGATAACCAAACCCACAGCCAGCTGCAGAGGGAGCTCATGATACCATGTGACTGCACAGTTGGTTTGTTCTTCATGCCTCCTTTGGCTGAGAGAGATTTTAACCTCATTATAAAAATGCCTGTAGAGGAGACAGGAAGGGGTGATAATCACCAAAGCACATCCTTTTTTTTTTTTTTAATTGCCCTTAAAGAAATACTATTTTCACATTTGCTTTCCAAGTTCTTGGTAGCATTCAGGATGGAAAGGGAGTAGATCATAATGTTGGAATGCTGTACCTGCTGAACCTTCCTTTTTCTCCTGGTTTTAATACTGTTCTCCCACTCCTAGGAGCCGTTAATGAAATGGCCACTCATCCTGGCTATTATGAGGACCTAGTGGAGAAATCGATGGGAAAATACAATCTTGCTACAGAAGAGATAGAGAGGGATCTGCACCGCTCCCTTCCAGAACACCCTGCATTCCAGAATGAGATGGGTATTGCTGCTTTAAGGAGAGTCTTGACAGCTTACGCTTTCAGAAATCCAAACATAGGATATTGTCAGGTAATTGAAATACCCTGCACTCCTTCAATTTCTGGAATTCCAATTCTTTCCTTGCAGTCCTGTTTCATCAGTCATGCGCATGAGTGTTTGGCTGTGTGAAGTACACTGAGGTGTGGATGATGCTGTGAGCTCAAGCGTCAGTGCTGCAGAGAGGCAGGAATGCTGAGGCCAGAGGGATCTCACACAAGGACCTGCTCTAACAGCAGTATTAGCAGCACATGTTGAGAGATGTTTTCTGTAAGCATATTTTCTGCTCATAAATCTAGAACAGACGATAACAGACCTGTCTACAGAAAATGACAATGGAACCTGAAGAAAGGTTCTTTTCTTATTAACAAAAAATCCCTCAGAACCAAAACACTTTGTGTTCAGCCTTAAATTATTGTCTATTTTTATCTATTAATCTTATCATTAATTATTATTCAGTGTATTAGTTATAACCCTCCAGAACCTCCTTCCCTCTTTCAATGATGCCATGCAATCATTCAAAACAATAAAAAGAAACAAAAAAAGAAAACAGCCAATAATTGAAGCAGAAAAACCCCAAACACTTGGCAAAAAATAAAGCATCCTAGGAGATATCACTGAGTCCCAACCATGTATCTGTAGACTTAATGCTGACCCCAGTGCATGGTTTTGAGGTTCTTATGTCCATAATTCAAGTCATTTTAGTTTCTGGTCCTAAATCATTCTTTCTTACTATATAATTTTGGTTTATCACCTGGGCCTTTTTTTTTTGCCTTCCTACATACTTTTGCAAAGAGGAAACTTAAATTCATTAGTATTAAGAAGCCTGATTAATATCTGACTGTTAAGACTTCTATGTGCAACTTGAGTAAGTGCAAGCAGTTCTAACAGATACCATCATAAATTATTTAATAACAAGTGTGGTACTAAGTAATAGCTACCACATTTGCAAAGATTATTTAACAGAAGAGCAGTAGAAAGATACTTCAGTTCTGGTCCCTAAAGCTGTCACAGTAATTAATAACCTTGAGATTTGATCCAGCTACAGTGAGAATTCAGTCACATCACTAGTGCTATGAGAGGTGTTTTGGCTGCACCAGACCCAGATTCCCCAAGAGCACCTATGGCAGAGTATCAGTATCAGTATAACAGGGATGCTTGCAGACCTGAGTCAGCCCTTGATTAGGAAAAAATTCTTGATTTCTTAAAAAAAAATCCACAACACAAAACAAACCAACCCAAAAAACCCACCAAAAACCCCAGTGAAACAACAACAAAACTAAGGAAAAACCTTAAATTTTTTTTGTGATTTGAGGCTTTCTTAAGCCTTTCTTTGAGCACTGGGAAACACTGCTGTTTTTACAGGGAAGTATTTGAACAGTTTGGGATCTGCAGGAAGAGATGTAGCTAATTTCCTAACCACTTACCTGCCCAGGTGCAGTGCTAGATATTGAATAATTATATTTCCCTTTCTTTTAGGCTATGAATATTGTCACTTCAGTGCTCCTCCTTTATGCAAAAGAGGAGGAAGCTTTCTGGCTGCTGGTGGCTCTGTGTGAGCGTATGCTGCCTGACTACTACAACACAAGAGTTGTTGGTATGCTATGGGGACATTTTTGAAATGACACTACAAAAAATAACCAAATTAATTGGTGGTATTTGTACTGAAACAAATATATGGGTAGATGTATCTGTGCATGCTAGTGACAAGACAGCTTGCTCAGGAGAATAAAGACAATTTCCTAAAGAGGCACTGTAATAGTTAATAGTTTATCACTTACTTAGGATCAGATGGCATTCTAAAGTGGGCTTAAGCGAAGTAGATTTTTAAGAAGAGATGGGAGGCTAAAATTTGAGTTTTAGATGATCCAGTTAGCTGACTATGGTAAGGTGGAAACAGGAGCTTTAGCAGTTTCCAGTAGAAGTCTTTGTGCCTGTACCTCTGATTTGAAAGGGCACAAGTATCAGAAAGCTGTTGTCAGATGAGCTTCCTTGTGTATGTGGAAGTGGGTGACTTCAATGTATCATGGAATCTGTTTTTACTGTATCTCACAAATACTTGAGATACTCAGCCTTAGAAATTATTCTTCCTGTCCTGGTTAAAATGGAATGTATAACATGGGGTTCTCTTGAAGTAAATCTAAACCCTCACAGCCACCCTGGCCTCATTCAGCAGGTGATGCTGAGGTCTTACTCCAATTAGTAACGGTAATATCAAGCCACTATTTAACTTCGGCTGGTGCTAGACCAAATTAATCCTTTTTTATTTATTATGGAGTGTATTATTAAAATAGAAAAGACCTTATTATTGTTCAAGTTATATATATGGCTCAGTAGTGTAATGGAATCCGTTACTTATTTGAAAGTGAGAAAATCTGCATAGGCACCGTGCAAAATATTCTTAGGCTTTTTATTAATATACATAGAATATATAGAAGGTTTTTTCTCCCCTAAGTGGCAATGTGTCAGTTGCTCCTGGATTAATTCAGTCTTATTTGTCTTTAACAGGAGCATTGGTGGATCAGGGTGTCTTTGAAGAGTTGGCTCGTGACTACATTCCACAGCTTTATGACTGCATGCAGGACTTGGGTGTAATCTCCACCATCTCCCTGTCCTGGTTCCTCACTCTTTTCCTCAGTGTAATGCCATTTGAAAGTGCAGTGGTGGTTGTGGATTGTTTCTTCTGTGAAGGAATAAAGGTGATATTTCAGTTAGCACTTGCTGTCCTCGAAGCTAATGTAGACAAGCTGCTTAACTGTAAAGATGATGGAGAAGCCATGACAGTCTTGGGAAGGTATTTATTACAGAAAATTAAGTATCTTCATGTTTTGTTTTGGTTTTTTGCTTGCTCTTCTGATTTGTATTCTATGTTGAAATACTAAATTTAAACCAGTACCATATATGTAAATCTTTTACATACTTACAGTCCCCTTTCACCCACATAAGGTACTCCTTATGTTATTTTAAAATAATGCTAAGTGACAAACAAGATATAAATTCTTCTTTCAAGACATTCAAATAAACTTCCCAAATCTGGTTATAGATATCTAACTTGATTCATTATTTTAGTGGATTGCATGAGTTTTGTTACTTCAGCCTGCTACCTTTTAAATGTTACTCAGAAAAAGCCTTGATGTCAAGGGAAATTGTTTTGGGAACAGTCTAAGTAGAACTCAGAAGAATTAGGTAGGATCTTGAACAAATCGATTTCAGTGAAACAGGATGGTGATAGAGTGGCTTGAGTCATTTAATTGGAACTAATACTGCTGAGTGTAACCTCTGATTTCCTTGTGCTTGGTAGCATGTTCAGTTTTCAAGCTGCTGCTAGAACTTTGGAATTTTTTTCATAATAAATTTCAGTAGTATAATCTTACTCTTCCTAGGAATAGCTTGATCATTTTTACATGTAATAATCAATGTGTAACCTGTATGCTGTTAACCCTCAGAATGGAGGGCGTACAAATTTATCTTGGGTTTCTCATTTCCTTATTTTTTTTCCCCCACCAGATATTTGGACAGCATAACTAATAAGGACAGCACTCTTCCTCCCATTCCTCATCTTCACTCCCTGCTCAGTGATGATGTAGAGCCTTATCCTGAGGTGGATATCTTCAGGCTAATCAGGTCTTCCTATGAGGTAGGATAAGAGTTCTTAACAGGAACTTGCCAATGCACACAACTTCTGCTTCACAGATGAATTTGATACTCTGTAGTTTGGCTTTGCTTGAAACAGAAAGAACATAGAGGAAATGCAAACTCATCTGAGAAGGTTGAAATGGAGCAAGGAAGAGGAGTTAGACTTTCTTCTCCTTTTAACCAAAATTAGTAATTGGAGCTGCTTCATAGAGAAGTCTGAGGCCTCAGAGGAGAGCAGCCCCCAGCCAAAATGTGATTTACAAACAAAAGGCTGAACTTTTAACTTGAAAAATGCTAATTCTCATTTAAGCTTTTTTGTGCCTTTCCAAACTGAAATAGTAGTGAAATCTGTATGATTTCAGAAGACCTTTCTATTATCAGTGGAACTTTATTTCTTTTGCCTTTCTTTTCTTAACAAGTGCTGATTGTGACCATGGGCCACTATATTCTCTACTATCACCAAAGCTAATAAGAAGTTCAAGTGAAAGGAGCTGGTAATAACTAATATCTATAAAGGACAGGACAAAGCCTGCAAAACCAACTAAAATCTGCAGACTGGTTTCATTGTCCTTAAATTTAAAAAAAAAATCATCAGTTAAAATACCTCTGATGGTTACACTGACATACCCATTTTTTATAAAAATTAAAGAAAAACTGTAAAGATTTTTTTCTCCTTAATTTCCATTATTCCCTTCTATTGACATGCAGGGTAAATGAGTAATTTTAGTTCAGGAAGTTGGTTTGTACTTAGCAATAGCACAGCTTTGTCAAAGGCACTTCCTATATCCCTAAACCCCCCCTTGCTTTAACATACCATGTTTAATAAGGAAGTAGGCAGTCCTTTTTGTATTCTGTGCTAAAGGGAAAAGCGTATCAGGGTAGATGGATGTTTGGTAGATGTCAGAATGGCCAGGAGAGAGTTTATGTGAAATTGTGTTTCCCTTGTATTTTTCCGTTTTCCTCACCATGAAGACTGCTCGCACTGGCGTTAACTGCTCTAAGATGAATAACCTGACTCCATGCAGAGCCAGTCTGTCTTTCTGGGCCCTCTGCAGCACAGAACTTTTTAGCTCCTTCTAGGTAAATAACCAGCTGCACTTCAGTATAATTAGGCAAAACAAGTAGCATGGGGAGTGAGGAACTGTGAGGAAAGCAGGAGCTGTTTGCAAAGAGAGAATTAATTTCAAGAGAGTTGCTGTTAATTAATTTATTAAAAGAAATCCCAACAATTCTTTAGTAAACTATTAAGATTCAAAAACTTTAGGGCATCTGTTACACCTGTTATATTTCTCCATTAGTTATGTGCAGTCAGGGCTGAGAACTCACTGCTAGCTTTGTTACAGCTACAAAGAAAGAAATACCAACTAAGTGAGCATATTTTGTTATTCTTTGGAATTTAAACTGTTAAGAGTACTTGCTGGGTAACCATCTATTCTTAATCTTGGTAGACATTTATCATTTAAAAATAATAGGAAGACCTACAGCTGAAGAGAACATGGGATTTTTTGGAGACCTTTGCCTTCCCTCAAGCATACACACACCATCCCCAAGGAGAGGGGAAAACCTTGTCCCTTCCAGACTGTCTTATGATATTTGTCCTGGGAATGTGATGAGTCTGAGAACTTGATGGCACTGGCAAAGGCACAATATTTGAATTGTTTTATGAAGATCCGCTTTCCATCATGCTCTGACACTGTCCAGCTCTTATGTAGTCATGTCAGATGCATATATGAGAAGTCTCCAGTGAAAGTTGAAGTGATGCAGAAGAATTTTTTGATAAATAAGTGATTAGCACCCCTCTCTGTGATGATACTGAGCAGACTTTCTACTTTGAAAGGAGAAACAGTCTTTAAATAAGAGAATATACATAACAAGTGCATTTTACACTGCCAGTGCTTTCTTAATTTACTGAAAACAGTTTTTAGTAAGAACTCTCTTATCCTTTCATTCAATTTTGTATTTAATTCAGAAGCCATAGATCCTGGTGTCATAATAGTTATAGTAGAAGTGACTGAAATAATGCATAATCACTGCAGTTTTAAAAGGCTGTGCATAACTCACTAGCTGTCAGTGGAGTGTAGACTCATCAGAGCTGTTACATGTTTAATTCGTTTAATTTGTGTGTTAGCTAATTTGGAAAAAAAATAGGCCTTCAACAGGCCTTCACCTGTGTGTATAGTGGTATCTGGACCTTGGCCATTTTAACTAAAGAGCTGACACTCAAAGGTCTGTGCTGTGGAAAGGTTTGCTTCTGTTTTGACCTAGAACAGGTGACACCCTTCCAGCAACTCCTTGTACAATTTGAAACTTTGCATGGGCAAAGGACCATTCCCAGAAGGTAATCACCTGCAGCCTTCCTTTTTGGTAGACTTACATGAGTTTTAGTTCTATGGATATGAACAGACCTTATTTGCTCCCAGACCAGTGAATAAACTCTGATTACTGCAATAGGTGTGGCCTCAGAGCCACAAAAGATCTGTCTTTTCAAGGTTTTGTGACCTCTGTGATGCTTGATACTCATGAAGGTTTATCTACATGCCATTTTTGTCAAAAGACTTCTTTATTTGCAAAATGCTCACAAGTACATGAAGCATCTTTTTACTCCCCAGGTACATGATAAAGGTGAACACCTTTATCTATAAATGCAGCTTTAGCATTAATTTAATTTTACAAGAATGTGCCAGGAAATTATGACCTGCTTATGTAGATGCACTTGCACTGGAAATATAAATCCATCTTGTATGAAAGTGTGTCCTGCCACCCCTTTATAGCTTTACATGTAGTGTAGTTGATGTCTGGCATTATAGTTCCTGCTGATCATCTGTGCATTCCTCAGTGTGTTACAAGTGGATTTTGGATGGCAATAAACTTTTGTTTATAATACTTCTACAAAAATGAATCTTAAGGATCAGGCATTCCTCTGCATATGAAAACATAGAATATTATTCCTAATAGGTTTTCCCCCTAGGATGCTTTTGTAGTGTGTGCAGGAGCTCCATGACACTGTTACGTGCATTGTGAAAAAAACTTCTGAAAATAAGGCTTGGGTATTAAAGAGAATATATTCCTAGTGGAAATTGCATTCTTGCTACTTGGTTTCAGATCCTCAGAATGTAAGGACTGCTGTACTGTCTCAGCCATTAGAGATCCAGTCAGTTCAATATCCTCTTTCTGTTGTGATTATGAGACATTCCAGGACAAGCTGAAATAAAACTCTGCAGGAGGACTTACGAAACAATCTATTCACAGAGATTTGCCAGCAAGAAGTTTCTAACTACTGAGATTACAGTTTGAAATGAGAGAGTTTGAAATTGAATAAAGACCTTTCAAATTAAAATAAGTTCTTGGGAAAAATAAAATCTAGTGATACATTCCTAAAGTCTTTGTAACTTTGTAATATGTTAGAAAAATGCATTAACAGCAGTTTCATTTGTGGTACATCATGTAAATAAATTAATTTCTCAAATACATTAAAGGCAATCTAAATATTCTGAATATTAGTATGCAGACAATCATGTACTACATTTTCTCTTTCAAGAAATTTGGAAGTATCCGGGCAGATTTAATTGAGCAAATGAGATTCAAACAAAGACTGAAAGTCATCCAAACCCTCGAAGATACTACAAAGCGCAATGTGGTAAGTACTGAAATAATGTTCTTTGCAAAGAGTAAGTTCAGTCAGTTTCTGAAGTTTAAATTAGCTGTTCAGTGAGACATGGATTTCAAATCTGTAACTGTTAATGTTGTGTTTCAAAAGGTACGAACTATTGTGACAGAGACTTCTTTTACTATCGATGAACTGGAGGAACTATATGCGCTTTTCAAGGTAAAGCTAAGTGAAGATAAGATCATATGCCTCCAGGAAGTGTAAATGTTCATTTTTTATGTGGGACTCTGTCTTGTCTAAGCACCAGGTCAAGTCTGTCAGATACTATTGGGTATCTTGATACAAACTTGAATTAGCTGCTGTATTATTGATACACAAAAAAATAAAAACTCAAGCAGTTTTTAAAACATCAGGAAAGGATTAATTCACTCAATGATTTGTCCATGGAAAAAAAAGTATATACTGATGAAACTATTAAATGAAAAGTGGATAGTGGCTTTTGATCAGTTATTAGAAACTAAACATATGTCTCTCTCTACCTAGTAGAACCCAAGTTTTCGAATTTATCACAATTATTCTATTATCTCAGACAGTTAATACTTTCGTATTGCAATAGCTGATTTCTGCCACTGTTAATGCTTTAATGCATTACATGGGAATTTAATGTCACGAAGTGATGTGTCTGTGTAAGTTGGTTGTACAGCAGTGCCTTTAGATCCACAAATTTAAAGGTGGGCATTTAAATGTGTTAACTTCACCTTCATGCACAATGTCTTAAAACAAATTACTTTCTTCCTCTGTTTTTTATAATACAGGTTGTTTTTCTTAATACAATGAAGAATTTATTTCCTTTTAATTTCCCACCTGTAATGACAAGTCCAAGTTGTCCAAATCCTGCAGTGCCTTCTTTCAGTCTTCCATGAAATAAGTGAGACTGAGTCAGACAGTCCTCCCTAGCTGATTGCTGTGCAGTGCTGGGATCTTTTTCTCTAAGCTTCTGAATTGTTTTGGATTAGATTCTGCCAAAATCAGCTCCAGAACCTCCACTGACTTCAGTAAGACTGAAAGAATAGTACAGTATTCAGTATTTTTGAGAATCTACGGTGCAACAAAAAATATTTCAAATAAACAGCTATTTCCATATGATTAAAGATTAAATAAAGATTTCATGAGACTTCTGACTTGACTGCGTGATGAGGGTGCAGAGGGTGACTAAGCACAGCAAGTGAAGTTACAGCTCTGGCCAAAACAGGTATTTCGTGTTTCATCTGACTGGGAGGCAGAAAAAGTTTTGCTTTACCTTCTTTTTTTTTTTAATAGAGGGATGCTTTTTTATGCTGATTAGAGGAGAAACCTCTTCCAGAAGTGGAAGGGCTGGGTGAATTGAAATGCATGTGTTACCTTGCGTTGTTTTAAGAATGCATATGGAAGAGTTCTTTGGAATTTTTTTTTATCATGGAGAGCAATGAATTGTTTATAGAGGTGCTGACAATCTCATGGTGTTTACCTTCTGTTCAGGCAGAACACCTGACCAGCTGCTACTGGGGAGGAAACAGCAATGCCACGGAGCGGCATGACCCCAGCCTGCCTTACCTGGAGCAGTACCGCATTGACTTTGAGCAGTTCAAGGGCATGTTCGCCCTCCTCTTCCCCTGGGCTTGTGGAACTCACTCAGATATATTGGCTGCCCGCTTGTTCAGGCTTCTGGATGAAAATGGAGACCTGCTCATCAACTTCCGTGAATTCGTCTCTGGGCTAAGTAAGGAGAATCCACAGCACTTTCAGAATAACATGACAAACCAGTTTGTTTCTGTTCAGCTCATTTTGTCATGCCTGTGACAGTGGTTCCCTCTGGCGTTTAGGCCGGTCTTAGTAGGTGAATCTACATTAGCCAGTAGTGTGTCGCTGGCAAAGGACAACACGTGAACAGATCTGTTAGGACCTGAGGATTTCACTGACTGCTAACTCTCAACACAAAATTAACGGCAACACGTGTGCTTAATGATGTATTACTCCTAGTCACAGTTAGAGTGTGAGCTACTACCTCTGTTGCTTCTGAGATCAGTAACCAACACTGCAGAAAGCAGTTTGGAAGTCCCCGAAAAGGAGAAAGTGGAGGTGCAGGTCAGAGAGGGAGGCTGAGTGTTTTCAGTCTTGAAGAAGCAAGATTTCAGGATGTGAAAGTCAACATAGCGAGCCCCAGGATTAACATGAAGAAGCAAATATGAGGCAGGAGCCAGCCACTCTTTTTGAATATAGCAGGAGTTGTTCGCTGTAAATAACCAACATCTCACCATCTACCATGTATCATTTCATGGCAACCTGGAATTTCCTCCAGCTCTACATTTTGATCGTTTTTGAGAGTGAAGAGGTTTCCCAGTCTGGCTTTCAGCATCTCTTTGTAACAGTATGTTTGAGCATTAGGGCTCCAAATGCAGCCTTGCATTAAAACCTCTGTATAGCAGTGGTAGCACCTGTTCTCTTTTAAGTGCAAAACAGCTGTGACAGTAAAACTGGCTGCACACCTCCCCTTCACACCACCCAAAAAATCCCAGTGCTTCCCATGAGACAGTGATTGGTATTTGAGGTACTGTTTGCCAGGTAACAACAGGCCTTTTGAGGACCTAGGAATTAACTACTCTTCCTGTTCACAGGATGCTGTTAGTAACAGTCAACCAGTTATTGACTGAGACAGCATATTTTGGAACCAATAATGAGTAATAAGAACAAGGGCCAGTCTTGAGCACTGTGGACAGAAATGAATGTAAAATGCACAAATGTGGCTATAAGCCAACATGACCGAACTAAAATCTTCAATGGGCAAAACAATCAAAAATTCTCATTCTGCAGACTCACATTCTTCAGAAACTGAGCCCAGTGTGGTGTAATTTGAAAAACTTTTTTTTCCCCCCTAAAAAATAAGTCAACCCTGCTGACCCCTTTATTAGTTGAGAAGCACATGAGTGGTAGGAAGGACAGTGCAGTCAACAAAAGAACAATGGATCTGTTTGAGCATATTTCACCATGCCCCAGGACTTCTAATAATTCCATTTCTTTTTCATTGTTCCTACAAAAAATAGCTTAAGAACCTCCTACTTCAGGTGCCTCTAGGGCCTCAGCTGAGCAAAGATAGAATAACCTGGCATATTCTTTATGTTTACTCTGCGCCCTGTTACAATAATATAGTCCAAATATAGGAGTGGTTTGCCCAGTGAGTTGTGCTGCTCAGAAGAGGTTTTCAGCCTTGGTTAGGAGCTCTTTGGGTTATTCACTCATGACAAAGCTCCCCTGCACCCCTGTAGCACACTGGATTATAGCATGACAGCTGTTGACTGCACATCCAAGTAAACTACAGAGATCTCTACATAGATTCAAAGTGGCCTCCTGCCTCCCATCATGTTTTTGCAATACTCCCTTTTCAGAGCACGCAGCTCTCCCACTTCTCCAGTGGCTGCTGCTGACTGCAGCACTTGTCAGAGCCTCCTGCCAAAGTCAGCACCATGAAAACTGTGTCTTGCAAGGAGTACCTGAGTGCTTTTTTTTTTTGCAAACAGGTTTTTTTCAACCACAGAATGCAGGAGGATATTCAAAAAGCAGAGTGTTAACCTTACCACTTCTCCAAGTCTTGCAGGGGCAGGATCACCTCCCTTAACCTGCTGGCAATGCTCTTCCTAATTTTGAGCAAAAAGGAAAAGGGACGCATTAGGAGAAAGGAAAAGTGTGCATCAGGAAGCACACACAGATTGATCTCAAACAGTAGCTATTGGAGTTTTTTCACTTCTCTTCATATCTGGGGAGAGAGAGGAACAAGCCTAAACGTATCACCCTGTGCCCTAAATCCTATTTTGGTGACTGTTTCCGTGCAGTTCCCTGTTGGTGGAGGATGCAGAAGTGCAGCCCATTCTGTCCTTTGTTTATTTCATGTTGCCTTTACCAGAAGAGAAAGCATTATCTGCATGGTGTGATACACCAGATAGGAACATAACGAGGTTTTGTGCTTAAAAAGGACCATGTTGAAAGCAGAATGGCTAATGCAGATGTACTCAGTTTTTTGGCCTAACATCTGTATTTATTGGAGTGTTAAGCTTTACAAGAGACTGTGATTGTTAGTACTTGCCACACCACACTTTGTAGTTTGCATAGCAGAGGTAAGTTGACACAGTCACCTATAAGGTAAAATAAATCTCTGTGCAATCTAATTATTGAAGGTTAATTCATTTATTTATGAATGGCATGTCACAAGAAGTGAGATTTATGAAAACGTCTGATTATTGGTTATTTCATTACTTGAAAATTAACTACTATCCATTTAATTAATTGGAAGGAGGGACTTCAATAGACGTCTTGGATTTCATACAGCTAATTGTAGTGTAGTCCAGAAAAGAATAGGGGTTGATGTGGAAAAATCACTAGAAGATATTGCCTGAACATCAGTTTAGTCCATGGCTAAGCTATGACAAATGCTGTTTACTTGAATTTTTTTTTTTTTTTTTTTTTTTTTTTTTTTTTTTTTTTTTTTTTTTTTTTTTTTTTTTTTTTTTTTTTTTTTTTTTTTTTTTTTTTTTTTTNATATCTTTCTGCTCTGAGACATGTGATGTTGCTATTGGATCATCAGATCAGAAAGTTTGAAGTCCTCACAAAAAAGTCTTGTTCTGTTCCAGCTGGAGGCTTTTCTGAGTGATAATGCCATAACCATAGATGGAGTGTTATGAAATAGGCATTTAATAAAGCACCTAATATTGAAGTATGAAATTCAGGGTAGATTTGTCTGCGTTCTCTTACTATTTCTACTGTATGATCTTAGAAGTCAAGCCTTATGATCTTTAGCTGTAGAGGGGTACAGTACTTCCCAGAGTGAATGTAGCAGTTTCTAAACCAAAATATTGCAGCAGTAAGAAATAAAATGGCATGGAATGCTGAGTAGTAATGTTCTGCATGTAATGTTGTTTAGGTGCAGCGTGCCATGGAGATCTTACAGAGAAGCTGAAGCTATTGTATAAAATGCATGTTTTGCCTGGTAAGTGAATGATGTTAAAATAGCTCTTGTTTTGCTGAGAACAGGAATTTGGAGCAGAGTTGTTTATGACTGGCTTTCCCAATAAAAATTATTTTGTGGGAATTATTGTAGCTGTTTATGCAGCAGTGAAATAAGGGAGCTTCTACTCTAACCAGACAGAAATTTGGAAAGTCTGAAAGCACCCTCACAGCCCTCAATTGCTTCTTCCACAAGCATTTGTATGTCTCTTTCTTGTTAAGCTGGGGTTGGTGATATCCCCCAAGCATAAATCCAGTGTTCTTCAACATTTGTTACCATCATGCACTCTATTTAAGAGTTTGAAAATTAACCTAGTTTGAAATGTTCCTGCATGTCCTGGCTCCTCATTTCTGTCCCTAGGCTTTCTTCTTGGTTTCCCCTCTGGGCTGACAAAACTGTGTGCAGAGGGAAGCTCCAGACCATTTCACAGATGTGTTTTCCAGGGAGTATAATACAATGTTTTCCATACAAACCTGCTGGACCCCTCCTGACAGAGGCAGTTCAGGGTGGAGAGGAGATGAAAACACCTCAAAACAGTTTTGAAAATGCTATGCTGGAACTGTGTCCTCTTTGGCTTGTCACACACATGCCATAAAGAACCTACTGCTGTCCTCTCTGAACTTGCACTTTAAGAATATTGCAACTGGTTGGGTAGTTCAATTCTTGTGCACATTTACATGCTCTGGTAAATGTATCTAAAAACTTTGAGAGGACATTCACCTTTGTATGTTTTGAACATGCACCCCTGATTGCTCCCAGCTGGCTTTGCTTGGAGGTAGGCCTCAGTGATTCAGTAATTTACCTGGGAGAAAATACTTAAAATACTTTTTAAAAATACTTAAAGTTAAAAAAAAAAATTGAACTACTACAGAAAAGATCTGTTTTTAAGAATGCTTGGAGACTCGTAAGCTCATACCAAATGATGACAGACTTTTTCCAGCTAGGAAAGAGTTCACACCCTGCTTAGGACACATAGAGCTGCACAGAAGAAACTAATGGAAGTAGACATGGGAAGATGGGTAAGCCAGCCTCTGAAAGCAAACAGCTCCTTGTGAGACAGTATTGAATGTTGGGAAGGAGACAATTCAGGTCCAGTTGTTTATCTCCTGTGAGTTAAGAAGAGATGATTCCTAGCCCATCATACCTTCATACTTTTACTTCTGGAAATCAACATTCTAAATGTATTAATGGAAATACCTTTCAGTTTTTAATTAAAGGGTGGAAATCTTAATGAAAGAATTTTACTGTGTTGCTTAGATCCATCCCCTGAGCAAGAAGAGCCAGACTCAGCTTTTGAAGCTACTCAGTACTTTTTTGAGGACATCACACCCGACTGTACACATGGTAGGCATCTTTTGTCTCAGGTATGAGAAGATGAGGTGATGCATTTCAATCGACATGTCTTTTTAGGGAGCTACCTTTTAACTGGATTAAACTTTGTTAGCAAAGCATTCTCTGTAAAAAAAAGTATAAAGCATCTGTAGATGTGTTGGTATCTTCAGAAGTATGGGCATGTGTACACTAAGAGTCCCCCTGAATTGTGCATTGCAGAACTACTTTCAGAATAATGCCATCAGTGTGTTGTAGTAGAAATAATTTTGTGGAGAATAAGAATAAATAGATTGGCTTTCAAGATGTATTTGGATCAGAACTTAAAGCATTCTAAAAAACCAAGAGCGAAAGATACATCAAAATGTAGCTCAGCAGTGTGAAATCTTAGGTGCCCTAATGAGAGCCAGTATCTCATCACTGCTGCTTTAGATGGTTTTCTCTTTCTTGAAATACTTGATGTGAAGTTTCTGATTCAAGAAAAATATAAACCATCCTTCAGGTTATAAGTGGGAGGAAAGTTGTTTGAAGATACAGATAAGAGTTAATAGACTAGAAATGGCAATTTTAAGTCCTGAGAGGCAAAAGAAGATGCACTAGTATAATCACCAAATTATCATGCTAGGAGTTGTGTTGGCACGGGTTAATCATTGTACTACGCGAACAAAACCTAAGATTGTCCCAGTAGTGATATTGTCTCAGTAGTGATATTATAAATTAAATTGAATTTGTCAGCAGGTTTAAGAATAAGCAAAAGTCATCATTTATTCCTATAATTTTTACTCTGCTTTTTTTGCAGAGTTTGTAAATATTTGTAAACATTTTGTTATTTTGCAGTGTACACATGAAAACAATGTCTGTATCTAAACCCACACTGATCTCTCTCTCTCCCCCTGCCCCTCCACTTCCTAGTTGTTGGCCTAGACAGCAGGAACAAACATGGAGTAGATGATGGGTTTGTTACAGTGAGTCTGAAAACAGACAAAGGTATGCTTGGTGTCTCCGTGTGAGTTACATCTTTCATTTCATGTAGAGATGCTGCTTTTGAAGGTAGGGAATAAAGGTAATAATTTGAGGTTTCTTTATGGCCTTTTTCCTCCTTCTCTGGGTAATTTGTTGGTGATAGGCAAGAAGAGCTCACAAGAGAATCGAAATTACCTGAGAATGTGGAGCCAAGAGAATAAATTCAAAGCAAAAAACACAAAGGACTTGCCAAAGCTGAATCAGGTACTTCTGCTGACACTTATTTTTCATTAACTTTCAATTTTCTTCACATATATATAAATATTCAATGCATTAACACTGAACAAAGGTTTTATTTTGAGTAGAAACTTTTTTACCAAAGCAGCAGTCAGCTGATTGCAGAAGTTTATTGTTTACAAAATACTGTAACTGGCATTCAGTTCCCAAAACATTCCAAAAATGAGATACACACATATAGGTATGATAAGATATTATTTTGATCTCTAGACAAAGGATGTGACACTGAATATCACCAGCCAGCTCTTAATGTCTAATAAGCATAACGTGAAAGAAGTATTTTATGTTTTGTAATTTGTACTGCTAGCCTCGTTCCCCTTAGATCCACAGCTGCTAAGGAGGAGGAGACCCATTGGGATAGCTGTTTCCTCCAGAGCACATAGGGAAGGTTTATTCCCTGTGGAACAATGATTCTTACTTAAGGTAGCCCTGAGCAAATCTTCCTATTTAATTAATCGGTTTTGAATTTCAAAAGACTTGTATCCAACTAACTTACTCCTGTCAGCTAAAGAGTGCTGCAGGTCTTCATTTTTCATTACTTCTCAGCAGTTTTAGCAAACCCTTAGTTATACTTGGCATCATTTCTACAAGAAAATTCACCAAAATGAGTGTGAAGTGTCTCACTGCTCACCCTCTGTTGCCCTCCTGTGGCTGCAGAGAATTATATTTCTGACATGTTGGACAAAACATCCAATAATTTATTCTAAATACCTTTGAGAGATGCAACATATCTGACTGCCGAGTCATAGAAAATGCTTCCTAGACTGCACTTGGGTTATTTCGAATTTCGCTTTAGTCACATAAATTCTTGTGTCGTGCCTCAATCCCAGACTTTTAAAACTGGTTAGGAAGATGTCGCCATGATTTTTTCCTGCTCTTGTTAATGTTTCTTCCCCCTGTGTTTAGGGGCAGTTCATTGAGCTGTGCAAGACGATGTACAATATGTTCAGTGAAGACCCCAACGAGCAGGACCTGTACCATGCTACGGCTGCCGTGACGAGCCTGCTCCTGGAGATCGGGGAGGTTGGGAAGCTCTTCAGCGTGCAGCCCCCCAATGACACAGACAGCAGCAACAACTGCAGCAAAGCTATTCAGAGCGAGCTGTTCCAGAAGAAGGAGCACCAGCAGTACCCCCTGGAACAGCACAAGGCATTCCGGGCCAGCCTCATGGCCAGCGAGGAGGAAGCTGCTTGCGCTGACAGCGCCCTGGGCATGCAGATGGAAGACATTAAGCTGGAAGACTCTTCTCCCAGGGACAATGGAGCCTGTTCTTCCATGCTCATTTCCGATGACGACACGAAAGATGACAGTTCCATGTCCTCCTACTCGGTGCTGAGTGCAGGCTCACACGAGGAGGAGAAGCTGCACTGCGAGGACATCGGGGAAGACACGGTTCTGGTGCGGAGCAACCACACCCCTGCCCTCCGCAGGAGCACGAGCATTGACAGGGACTGGGCCATCACCTTTGAACAATTTTTAGCTTCCCTTTTGACTGAGCCAGCGCTGGTTAGGTACTTTGACAAGCCTGTGTCCATGATGGCTAGGATTACTAATGCTAAAAACATCAGGATGAGGGGTAAACCAATAACCTCAGCCAGTGACTATGAAATCTCTACTATGTCGGGATAAAAGGCAGTCGGGTTTTTTATTTTATTTTTTCTTTTTATTCTCTATTTATTAGTAACTGGCAGAAGCCCTGGTATTTTCAAAACATAGTTGTTTTCACTAATGTGAAAATGTTGGGGTGCAAACTTAACTATCTTCAAGTATAATCACTCTTTATGTGGGAAATGTTACACAAATGCAAATTTTATTCAAAATACAGAAAAAAAATAACGCTTGTCAGTGAAGTGTGTGTATTATTAATATTGCTGTCAGTGTATAATGGTAAAGATTAGTTCTTAATTTCTAAATGTAAACTTAATGCCAATATTTATGTGCATTTTTAAAATAGTCATATATAGAGATCTGATGCTTGGCGGAAAGAAATTAACAGAATGGGAAAAACCTAAATTTAAAGGGACGCTGTCAACCTGAAAAGGACCTCAGGTGAAAATAAGTTCCGGGCAACATCCTTGATGCCTAATTTTATTTCATATAATTTTTTTCCGAAGAGGCTTTGAACGTATGCTTTGATTTTACTTCTTTGAATATATGAAGGACCACTTTGGTGACACCTGCCTGGCTCCTTACTTCCTCTGCCTGAGACTGGTATGTTCAAGTAAAAGGGAGAAGTCCATCCTAACCTAGCTGCCACATCAGGCAAATGTGGATAAGTGTGATGGTTTCTGCCCACTTGCCTTTCCCTGGGTTTAGCAGAGAGAAAGCCCTTTCCCAGCTGTGGCCACCAAAGGAAGATCTCCGGCATGACCCTGCCCAGGGCTGTATTCCTAACCAGTGGACTTGGAAGCTTTACAGGTGTTATCCAAAGACAGTGTATGCAGGTCCCAGAACAGATTGGTAGAGTCTCTTTTCAAAATTTGAAGTCTGTTTTTAAAAGCTTAAAAAAAAATTAAATATATCTACTTCTAAGGCTGGATCTACAGCAAATATAGCTTAGTTCTTAAAACTAACCTTTACCACCAACTTATTATATCCTTGTTAGATTAAGAAAATAAAAGCCTGTATTGCATACATCTTTATTTACTACAGTGTAAAGCAGCAGTAATGAAAAAAAATCTGCAAGATAATGTAACTGAATGTTTAAATCTTACTGAAAACACTGTCACTTTATATGAAATGAATAGTATCCTGTATTGACTTACTAAGTAATATGTTAAAATGAAAACCGGAGCACCTGCACTTTGAATCCTTGCTTTTTTTATACAGATATCTGGGATTTTTTTTTAAATTTTGTTAGCTGTTTTTAAATTCATATCTGTTTGTTTCAGGATCATGCCTACATGCCTAATCTTTATTTGCTGTTTTGAGAATATTTTCTGTAGAATACTGTTGATTTTTTTATACTCCTGTATAATACTGCATCCATGTAACTTGCAGATTTTTTTAGCACAAGCTATGTTTAATTCTTTTGTTTTAAAAGAATGCTTTTAAACTGTCAGATGAAGTGGTTTTTAACCACAAATAGGTAATGTGAACAAATAAAGTACACTGCACAGATTTGATTTTTAACTATTAAAGTCATGCTAGAGGGAAAATGAGGTGGTTGTGCTTTATTACACAGACAAATGTAAGTACGTCTACCGGTAACAGTATGAAAAAGCACTATAGTCTTTCTGCTGTGACTGTGGATGGGTTTACATATCTATCCAATAATGATATTAATTTGAAGCCATAAACACCATTTTGAATACTATTACTTTGTTTTAATTTAAGATGCCAAGGCCAGAGTGGGGTGCTTTATTGTAATGCCTGGCAGCTGAATAAGCTGTCATGGAATTAACATCCTATAGTGGACTACTGATCTTTATAAGTTTGCAGCTCTTTTAGGTGTCTGTTATGGTAAAGTGAATTTAAGCCTATCAGCAAGCTTACACACACCCCTAGAGACACACAGGACACAGCTCCAAAATATTTATCTTTGAAGGGCTTGTCAGCTTTGTATCCACCCCACCTACAGGGCAGGGGATGCAATGGTTCACAAGAATTATTTTGCTGTTCCGGCTCCTGTAACAAGAAGTAGCATCCATGAGTGGATCTCTGGTGTAACATGAGCCGGTTGACAAGGCAACTTCTTTTCGTTTTGCTCTAGTAACTTTCCTTACCATGCTGATCACATCAGCAACGCCCCCAAGTGTGAGCCTGGTCCTCTTTAAGAATGGCATTGCTATAGGTAGCAGCCAGGTGAGCTGATCTGCTCCAGGTTTGTTTGGATGAGGCTGCTCACTTGATCAGGACCACCTGGCAGTTGCCTATTTGATTGCAAGATCTGCTGTGCCCTGTTCTTTAGTAACTGTTTAGGAGCTGGTGAACAGAAAGCTACACAAGAATTCAACCAACCAGCTACAATGGTGTGAAACTTTTGGGAAAATGTGAATATTTTTAAAGGCTTAGTGTATGTGCAGGTGTGCTACATAGAAAGTGAGTATGGCCTAAGAAGTTGTCTTGGTTTGAAAGACAGGTGTCTGCCAAGGAAGGTAGGAGCCTCCCTTGAAATGAAAAATGCAACCCCCTTCCCTCCGAATTACTATGATTTTGAAGTTAAGGGGCTTTCAGGCAAAGATACGAAGAATAGGAATGACAGTTCTTTACTAATATATCTATATATGTATAACAAGGCACACAAACAACAATAGCTATGGCAGTGGCAGCAAACAGCCCAGTGCCAGCCTCCTCGGCTCCAGGCCCGTTCCCCGTTGGTGCAGTTACGGTCACAGCCGGCAGTGGCGCTGGCAGCTCCCGGTGAGCAGGGCAGGTGCGGTGGTTCCCCCTGGGCAGCCGATCCTGGTGTCCCGCTGGACCCTCGGGAACAGCAGGCTGGAACAGCAGGGACGAGCACAAATCCCGGGTGGCAGACGAGATGCACCAAACTCCGGAGCTGCAGCGGGAGCCCCGGGAGGTCTCGGCAGGCAGGGTGTGCGGAGCTGCAGTGCAGCGAAGGCTCGAAGGAACGATGGGGGCAGAGCGGCCGCAGCCCGGCTCCCAGCGGGGCAGGGAAAGGTGGGCTTGGGAATCCCGGGGTTTCTCCCTGAGGCATGGTAGAAGGAAGGCAGCCGAAAAAGCAGAAACCTGCTGTGCCGAACCCGAGAGCAACAAACTCACAAGGCCAGGTGAAAGAGAGTAGCCAGCTGGACCCCTCCCCTCGTGGCCAGGTCTTTTGTCTCTCCCAAGCACCCAGCCATTTGTCACCCCAGCAACATATATGGGGAAAATTCCTCAATAGACAAAGAAAACAGAAGAGGAACTCCTAAAACTCCAGCAGAAGTACCTCTGTCTTGTGCTTTTTGTGCTTGGAGATACAGTCTCCTTATTCTGTGAATCATAGAGTTCAGTTGGGGCTGCTATTTTATAGAGCTTTTTTATAGGTTATTTTATATAGAACTTTCACTACAAAAAAAGAAAAATCTTGAGAAGACTATTTCTTTATGGCTTTTCTTTCAGCTTAGTCAGATGCTGTTAACACCTGGAAGGTCTGTGACCTCCTTCATTGTAGTAGCATCTTGCAGCTCCTGAGCTCTAAGTGTTAGAGCTGAGGGTTGAGACTTGCAAATGTTTGTGTTACACAGATAAGAAGCTCATTATGTGACATATTAAACCTACTGAAAAAATGACATCAAAACTGTTGTAAAGAGAAAAGCACTTTATGAGTTCTTACACAGTGATGCTGGAGCTTCTGTTACAGTAGAAGTCAGGTGTTGTGTCATAAGTTCAGACGGTGGAGGCTGGTGTGGGATAGATGGTGTGGCATGTGAGAAACTGTGGGAGAGAACGGGAGCAGCCTGAAAGCGGCTGGTCAGGCAGAGACGATGCTTTTGCTTGGAAGGCTGTGCAGCCAGGTCTGGTACCTCCTGGGTACTCCACAAGTACTTCTGGATCCCTCCTGTCAGAGGGCCGTCGTTACTAATCTTTAATTTTGCAGCATCATAATGGAACTGTGGTAATTGGGTTTGTCAGTAGTAGGTGTGGTACAGTAACTGACAAAAAAGCGTCAGGAAGAGTTTTAATTCCATCAGAATACTTAGAGCAACACAACGAAGCTGCTGCATAAGCGCTAAATCTACAGCTTGCCTGAATGCAGAAGCAGTAGGTCAGAGAAGGCTCTCCCAGTATATTAAAGGCAGGGAGAACAGCTCAACAAGTTTGGGTTGTACATGCCCTGCTGAATCCTGGTGCTGCTGCTCTGCAAACTTCTGGCATCCCTGTGGTACCGAGTCTGCTCCAGTTCTTGGTAATCCAGTAATAACAAGGGATGCTGTAGCTAGAAGACACCTTTTATCAGAAATTAGGTATTAACAGTAAAAAGTAGTTGATATGTTGTACCCATTTTTGTAAGAAATGTGGACTAGTTGGGCTTAGAGTAAAACATTTTGAACAAATGAGACAATACCGAGGAATTGTGTATGAGTTGGTAGGTCAGCTTAGACTATGGCAGAGTGTGCCATGGTATCCTGGCCTTTTGCTTGGTTAGAGTATGAGGTTCCAGTGTTCCTTCAAATTCTGGTGTCAACTCCTGGTGCTGAGGGAAAAGGTTGATCTGTGACTAGAGCTCACCAGTTTAGGTGAGCAGAAGTGTTATGGTGAGAATGAAAGTGAAGCAGTTGTACCTTTTTCACTGAGCCTTATCCTCTGGTTGGAAAAAAACATTCCTTCTTTCTTTCAACTGGAAGATAGTCTTGAATCAAGTGTTACATAGTTCAAGCTGCAATTGTGACTTAACATTGTGGTTTAGCTCCAGTCAGCCACCAAGCCCCAGGCACCCACTCTCTCCCTCCCCCACCAGTGGGATCAGAGAGAGAATCAGAAGGGTAAAAGCCTGAAAACTCGTGAGTTGAGATAAAGACAGATTAATAGGGAAAGCAAAAGCCACACACACAAGCAAAGTGAAACAAGGAATGAATTCCGTGCTTCCCATGGGCAGGCAGGTGTTCAGCCATCTCCAGGAGAGCAGGGCCCCATCACACATAACTTGGGAAGACAAACACCATCACTACAAGCCCTTTGATCCTTCTTTCCCTTCACTTTATATCCTGGGCATGGTGTCACATGGTCTGGAATATCCCTTTGGTCAGCTGCAGTCACCTGCCCAGGCTGTGTCTCCTCCCACCCTCCCAGGCAACCCCAACCTCATCACCAGTGCGGCAGCACGAAAAGTGGAAGAGGCCTTGGCTCTGTGTAAGCCCTGCTCAGCAATAACAAAAACATCTCTGTGTTATCAACTCTGTGTTCAGCACAAATCCAAAACACAGCCCCATAGCAGCCCTGGGAAGAAAATTAAATCTACCCCAGCCAAAACTGCCACAATTTAAAATGTTGATTTATTCAATAGCACAACCAGAAATTGGCCCAACAGCAAATAGTAACAAAACAAAAATGTGGCAGTGAAAATTACACTGGAAAATGGCTAATAATAGAAAACTGGGACATGGGCTGATAGCAGCAGCATTGCTGGGCAAGAGTGGCTTAGAGCTGGAAATACAAGCAGTGAAATACAGCTTAGTCAGTTTTAACTGCAGTGCAAGATGTTCCTGATAAATGGTGGCAGATACCTCAAAGAATGTCACTTCAGAAGACAATTAAGCTTTGCTTCTTCTCTTTCCCGTGGTACTCAATTTAAATTTCCTGAATAACTGCTTGCTCATCCCATTTTCTAAAATAACAATTTTGCACATTTGGAGTTTGGAGGACTGGGATGTTCCTGTAGTGGCAGGGCCTGTTCTGTGCTTCTGTAGAAATAAAGAATTGCTCCAGGTAAGATCTTGTAGTTCTCATGGAATGGCACTTTGGCACATTAATAGAAGCATTTGTTCTCCAGAATTCAGGAGGAGAAACAAAGGCTGCTTGAGAGATACAAATAAACTAAAAAAACCCAAGCAAGTTATTTAACATAGCTTGTATGAAGGCATGCCAGAAGAAACAGAGTCTGAAAAAAACCAACAAACCATCAACACATGAGGGTTTCTCTTTCTTTCTCCAGAGTTGTTCTCCAGCTTTCAAATTTTTTTCCTCCTGAACAAAAAAAAAAGGCTCACATTTTGAGTTGCCTCAGAGAGTTAACTTCCAGGTCCTTCAAACAAAATTACTGTTGTGGGGTTTTGGGGTGTTTTTGGTTCGGTTTGGTTGTGGGGTTTTTGTGTTGTGGATTTTTTTTTTTAAGCTTAAGACAGAGCTTCTTTTCAAGTGAGGATTTTAAAAGCAACTGAAATGAAGCAGTAATAAATTTCTACCACTTGCAGCCGAGTATGGTAGCTCATCTGCATAACAGGCTCAAGAACCATGGACCTCTAAACAAGCTGGAGGCAAGTGGGGAGGGCAGGGGGAAGAAAAAGGTAGGATAAAGCTTTCACTCATATCCCAGTGCAGGTGCATGAAACTGAAAATTGTTACATTTTCTAGCAGGCCAAAGACACGAATGTTGACAATATTTTGGAATAACCCATTCTTTATTTGCTACCATTGTAAACGTCTCTATTACACAGACATCACAGTTTACATTATTGCTTTTATATTGTGGTAAACAGGAATTCCTATTAGTATGCAGCTATCTAAGCACAGTGTCATAAGAAGAAACCACCCACAAGTTGTCTTGGGCTGGGTTGTTCTTAATTCCCTAGAGAAAGACAGTACCCAGACTGGCACAAGAAACACCAGTCCAAAGATGGGTCACCATGGTGCTACAGCAACACAAACAAGAATGACAGAAGGAAACCACAGGTTACATCTTCACCACACATCACTAGCAGTATTGTCAAGCATACTGACTGCTCAACTCTCACCTAACTAAACACAAACTTTTTTGTCATAATTCCTAAAACAAGGCTAAGTAATTTTTTTGGTGAAATTTTATTTAAACTAGGATGGAAAATCTGGAAAACCAATGGGGCTGTGTGTGTGCGTTTAATTTTTGTTTGCATTTTTGTTTTGTTTTTCAAAGACTGAAAGTCCAAAACTATCTGAGGTGTTTAAATTGACCCCTTTTACTACTGCCCTTTAGGACAAAATGCCCTATTCTTTACATGGCTGTATCAATGACAGAAGCACAACCAGTTTAGAAACATCGTTTCTTTCTTCCTAAGTAGCACTGTCTTCATATGGCTTTCCAATCACGTTAGTTACTGCTGAAACAATGTGTTTACTTAGTGAAAGACCAGATTTTACAATTGCTTGTGGTAAACTTCTGCTTATCTTCTGCTTATCTTCATCCCTATGAGCATCTTTGTTCACAGAGTGGCACCATGTTTCAAGCATACACTAAACAACAAAAGTGAAGGTAGTTTGTTAAACAGTTGCTACAGGAACAAATATAAATTTAGAGAACCACCTTGTCTCCAGTTTTAATTTTTTTTTTCTTAAAATACTATTGCATACAAGCTTTCACATAGTGAATGTTTTAAAGAGGCAGCAAGTTAGAAAACTAACAGCACTTGCAAGTTCTCATAAGATAATATGTATTTTAAACATAATGGTTAATAAATAATAATTTACTGAGTTTTTAAGACCCTTAGAATAACCTGTGAGCAACAAGTTCTGATGTTAAAGATTATATCAACTTGCAGAAAAGTGTCCTACCTCCATTTCCAGTCTTTCATAACCTTAGGATTGTCACCCTACAACAGAGTTAGCATAAAATACCACTGACTAGTAAAGCCTTGTTCTTGCCTTCTCTAAACACAGTTTTACCTTTTTCAATACATTTTCTAGCTATCACCATAATACAATTAACCTACCACTGGTGCAAACAGGGACACCCAGTACTAGTCTACATATAGTGAGTGACTCCTAGACAGAATTACTGGGCTAGTTGATCATACAAAACCACATGCAAATTCTAACTATTTCCTGGGAAGGTGCACTGGAGCCTAACCTAAACATTCACCTTAATTACTACATGCAAACTAATGTATTCCCGTATGTCTCACTCATCGGATGACAGTTGCATTTACCTTTTCTCCTCATATACTGCCACAGTTTACTTCCAGATCACCTATTGATTTAAGAAGAAAAAAAACTAGCAAAGATGCATCTTATTAAAAGCATCAACTACATTTGACACTAAAACATCTCAGGTGTGTGATAGGAATCCTGAAACTCTATGGCTGGGCTTTAGAAGCCTCAGCAACAGTTAAATGTCAGTCTCCCCGTGAACAAGGAGTCCAGTGAAAGTTTCAATGCTGAAAATACAAGAGCATAAATTATTTTTGCAACTGTTGCCAAAAAAAAAAAAAGCTTGCAGACGTAGCTCAGACGAGCCTTTAGAGATGGCTCAAACAATTTTGTAACTAGGTTGGCAGGCAGTAGATGAAAACAAATACGATCATAGGATCTCCTTTGCTGATGCTGCCAAACATAACTGGGGTCACTTCTAAAATTCAAAATGTCAGTCTCATGTTGCTTGCAAAGGAGATCTACAAACAGTAGAGAAAGTTATTAATGAAGACACACCCAATTGAGGCTGGGGCTAGAAAGTAACCACTTGGGCCACTGGGAAGGAGTCCACTTTCCACTTCCTTCCCTGGATTTGTGGCATGTCCAGTATCTGCAAGGCTCAGACAGAGCTCCACCACAGGACCTGAATCCCAGAATGCTCTCCATGGACCTCAGCTCTTCAGTGGTCAGAATTCCAGGATCCAGGTCCAGGGGAGTAGCAAAAGAACTGGGCTTCCCATTGTCAGTTTGTATCTAATCTGGTCAGCTCAGCTGCTCAGTTTACAAGTCAGGGAAAATCGTAAATACTCTCCCTATGAGCATCTTCACAGTGTTTTTTTGGTTTTTAGGGTTTTTTTAATGTTGGTAGAACAGCATCAACCCAACACAGGTGAGACTGAACCCTTCCCCACCCTGCACACATCCAACTTGTTTGACTCTTGTCTGTACCTAAGGTATCATAAAAAGAAAAGAGAATTGTGTTACCCCATATACGTGTACTGTGTACCCTGATCAGGAGCTTCCCCACAGGCAAGAGATCCCCAGCATTTAAGGGATCAAGAACACAAGGGTGGATGCAGTGCAACAAGTCACTACTTACACAATACAGACTCACAGAATTACTGGGGTGGGAAGGCACCTCTGGGAATCACCAAGTCCCATCCCCTTGGTAAAGCAGGGTCCCTCAAAGGAGGCTGCTTAGGGCCATGTCCAGGTGGGTTTTGATGATCTCCAAGAAATGCAGTATTACATATTATTTTTCATACTTATGTAGTGTAATAACCCTCATTACAAAAACGGGGTTGTCTTTTTCTTTTTTTTTCTTCTCATGCTTGCATTCACTGTGTTCAATGCTTATATTCTTCAGGAATCTCTTCTGGAGTAGTCATTGACTAGAAATTAACTAGTTTACCTGAGATGATTAAAAAAAAAAATATGAATGCTTGTATTAGCTTACAAATTTTGTGCCACTGTGAGCTATTTAGGTATATGGTGAAAAAATCTTTCTGAAATTACTCAAGTTTCTAAGGCTGTGATCTAGTTAGAAGAATCAAAATAAAAAGCTGATTGAAAACTGCAGAAGGCACTTATTTAATAGAAGGTCTTAGAAAACAAGGTGATGGTCATACCAAATCCATTTAAAGTTGCTCTAAGCAATAATTAGTCACAATACAGGCATGAAGTTCTATCTATTAGATTGTCTGAGGATGGCACAACTAAGGAACACATCAAAGTTGCATCCCTTCCATTGAAAATACATCTTTTTTAGACTTGTACTCAGATGTGAATTCATTTTTACAAAACAAGGATTGCAGCTGCAATAAAGGTTTTTCTTTAAACTTTATAAAAGGGCTAAACTAGATCTATTGTACCTCCCACTAAGAATACCCCCTTAGCTGCTAAACGAAAGGGCTGACAACAGATACCAAGTCAATCATGCTCAGCACTTGAAGTCAGATTAGAAAGAATCAAAAGTTTTTACAGTAGGAATACTTTTAGAAAGAGTAGCTTTAGCCTGAGGATCTTATCCTCATGCTGATGACACGTGGCTCTTTTTGTTTGTTTGCAAACTAAACTTCTTCCAAGCATAGGAATTGGCTGGTACAAATCCATAGATAAACTCTGTTATCCAGAAGTAATTTCTAGTAAGTACATCAGTACGCTGATGGATTAAGCCTCTTCTCCAAAATTATAAACAAATAATATGTCCCCTTTGAGGACCTCTTAATTACAAAGAAATTTAACATTGTTGAGTGAACAATCAATGACATATAAAGGAACAAGAACACAAAGAATCCAAAACCACAATAATTTCAACTAAAAGCTGAACTTCAACGATTACATTAAAAGGTTGGAATTTAAATTCAAAGTTGAAAAGTTGAACTTAAACTGTCTTTTAAAAGACCATTAATAGTCAAACCTATTCATAGAAAATATGATACAGCATAAATACCTGCTTAATTTTCCTGCACCAAGAAGTATAAAAGAAAATTTAAAAGTAAGCAATCCAGAGGTTCTTCAGATTTGTGGGTTGTTTTTTGTGTTAGTTTGTTGGCTGGGTTATGTTTCACTTTCTTTTCAAAAAGCTGCCCTTTGGAGAATAGCATAAAAATACCTGTAAACAGAGGTTGATTGTCCAAGCTTTCGTAACTGAATTTTGCTAATTTTCCTTTTTTTAATGTAAAAAAAAAAAGTTCTATTGTTAGACAGTTTTTGGTGAAGCACAAAGCTTCCATCCAAATGCATCACTCAATTTTTGATACAGAACCTCATATACTGCAGAGGAATTAAGGTTTCTTTGTATCTTGTAAGGTCAGTACCACATTGCAATCCAGTAGAAGTCCCTTAATTTTTTCATGGAATTTCTCTCTGTACTGGTTGAAGTGCATAATGCTTTCTGGTTCCTCTTCAAACCAGAACTTGTCAAACTCATAAACTAGATAACCTGTGAAGAAAATAAAACACAGATCTGCAAAAATGTCCCCCACAATTTCATGCCTTGATCTAGCCAGTCCTAGAGTGGTCCTTTAGACTGTCTTTAACCCCTTAAAACAAGGACTGTCCCACCCTGATCTACAGCAAGGTTTTGGATGCTTGCTGAATAAATAACGAATAAAAAAATAAATCTGCAAATATTGAGTTTTCAGACTGGAGTCTCTAAAATATAGAAAGCCACAGAAATGACCCTTAAATGTACATTTCTGCAGCACAGTGTTTAAGCAGCAGATGTGTTTCCAACACCCGATGCAGAAGACAAACAGCTTGCTCTGGCTAATGAGGAAAGAGTGGAAGTGCACTCCAAAGAGCCCAAACTCTACGTTGTGGCCTACCCTGAGTAGTCTGTTCTAGAGAAGCTACAGATACTTACAGTAAAACTGATGGAAGTGCTCCATCTGTGGCAACCCAGAGACCATGTTGTAGAGATGAGCCTTTAAAGCACCGTTCTTGAGCAAGCTGTATGCCATCTCTGTCAGATTGATCCCAACTATGGCATAGGAGTATCTGCAACACAAATCATGGTTTTACCTTACAGACTGAAAGACATAAAAGCTTCCCTGGCACACTGTGCTTTATGATAGCTGTGAGAGTAAAAATTTTTCCTGTAATACTTGTTGATGAGCTGATTCCAATCTACAGACCATTTCCTAGTGCATCCAACAATGTAAAGGTTATTGTAAAATTGAGATGGCAAGGCTAATCAACACTGACTTCAACTTGTTCATTTGAAATCCTTAGATCTGCTGGAATATTAAAAATTTGATGTGAAAAACATTGTTGCAGTGTAAATGGAATGGCTATTTCAACCTGTTGTTCGAGCTGAAAAGAATCTGGTTTTCTGTTGCATGGTATAAAAAGTATTATAATAGAAATTCTTAAACAACAGTTAAAGTGTTTGTGGAGGAAGGAAAAGTAAAAATTAATTCATTTGTGCCAATTATATAGTTATGTAATTGAGCAAAAAGTCTCACATATCCTGTTCATGACAGAGTTCCACAGGGTAATGTTATTTACAATCAAAGTCATGAAGGGCTCCTGCTTTTGGTAGGTCATCAAGTTAACTAGGGACTAGATGGATCAGATTATTTTATCTGACTGGTTTGAGAGTATATTTCCCTGTAAAATTAGCTAAATGTTTAAATATGCAAAGTTTTTGAAAACAAATTTAAAGTTGAACAACAACAAAAGTTGGTAAATACTTATTACAGAGCAGAAACCTAGCAAAAAAAAAAAAGGACCTTAAGAAGTAGCCTATACTATCCCAACACAGGATTAGTAAGAAGGTGAAAAATAAGCATGAATTTCTAAATCTAATCTAAGTCTATTACAAATAAAACTAACTACAATGTTAAAGGTGTTCACTGTGTTAAATAAAGATGATATTTTGCAACATTTTTGTCCCAACAAATCCATGCTAAAAAAAAAAAGCTGCACTTAGTTCCCAGCTAGAAATTGCTTTCTGTGTTTGGTTTCTCACACCTTTCTATTTTGCCCCTTTTTTCATTATTTAATGGAAAAAACTCACATATATTTTCCTCTTTACTTTCTGGACACATATTTAGCAGTCTTCACATGAGTTCTGACATAGAAGAAGCCAGAAAAAATCCTAGAGTGACTTACCCCAGCTTTGGATGATTTGATCGAGAAAGGATCTGACGAGCTTCACTGGTGTAATGCTTACTAAAATACCTGGCAGTGTAAAATATTATTTTAAAGTCATGAAAAAAAATACTGTGTTCAACATTAATACTGTAGCTTTAAACTAAAGGTGAAAACTAGCCTGTAACTGAAAAACGGCACAAAATGAAAACCAAGGAAAAGGTAGAAAATTAAATTATATTCAGCATGAACTAATGCTGTAAAAAAAAATTATTGTGATCTGAACATCAAATATGAAGTTCAACCTAGTACAAAAATTAGCTTAGCAAAGATATGTAAACTTGCCTATTTTTCATTACAGTAGGAATTTTTACATTCAGGAATTTTTAAAGCTTTTGACAAATTAGGTACAACCTACCAATTCTATCATATGGCAACAAAAAAATAACCTGTCTTGGGCAAATTTCTGTCCCTTCCCTCACTTCTTGTCGTTACCCAACCACACCACATTTACAATGTGCAGCCACTAGAAATGCTGAACATACTGCTTTCTATTTGCTTCTATTCAGTTTTTATTAGAAATATCATTAACTAGAGAAAATACAGATACTGAAAATTAGTTACAAAAGGAATTAAATACTTGTTTTCACTTACACCAGATTCACTAAGCCCAGCAGCCCCATTCCTCTGAAGTCTGTTTTGGGATCATCGCCTTGGAAGCCGATGTCACACCACTGTTTGCTGATTCTGGCCTTCAGATTCTCGTAAGGCATCAGCAAATTCCAGAGCTGCACAAATATACTTCCATGTTATGCTGCTCAAGTATTGCAAGCCACATAATTCAGAACACTTGCTGCTGCACACTAGAAACCATTCACCAAGGAACAGGATACAATCTGCATGCTGCTCTTTTCTGTTAGTGGCAATCTGGAGTCTGCTACAATGGCTCACTTCAGCAACTATGAAAGTTATTACATTTAACATTAAATGTTGTAATTTCCTTTCACAGACAAAGATGCTGTATGAATACCAAAGAAACAAAGACCTGCTTCCCCTCAGAAATTAATTTCTGCATAATTTTGTAACAGGACAACTATAAACTGAAATACAAATCCTCACTGAATACTAATGTAACATGTCAGTGTTGGGGCTTCCATAGCAAGCTGAGATAATTACGAAGTGCTAAGGAAATAGCTAAATAGTTTTATCTTCCAGCATCAAACTATCTTCCTTGACATTGACTGGGATGCAGTAATAAGAAAAAATTAGTGTCTTCTTTGAATTTAGTAATTAGTGGTTTACAAAGTTAGACACGTGCATAAGGTTAAATACCTTTTAATAGTGATTTTTCAGTGACCCATCACAAACCTATTTTACTACTTAGATGTTGTTATGTCTGATTCACACAAAATAATTCCATTGCAAGTAACTCTAGAGTTTTTTTGGTGGTTTTTTGGGTTTTTTTGGTTTGGTTTCTTTTTTTTCCTTGAGGTTTTATTTTAATGTGTCAGTTCTATAATGGCTTTGCAGTTTGTAAGTAGAAAAGAGCTTTAAATAGATGAGCTGGTAAGAATGCTACCAATAAGTTCATACAATGTATTGGACTTGAAGGGAAAAAAAAAACAAACAGCACTTGTATTTAAAAAATTATTTTACCTCAATTAACTGTTCCTCGTGTTCTTCATTTTCCGAATTATATGGGACCTTCCTTAGGTTTTCCACATTCAAATACAGTTTTTTATAACCTGATATCTGCAGTAAGGATATATGCAAATTTGTCTTAAACCTGAAATAATAACAAAACACCATAGAGAAGTTTTTAAATAGGCCTACTTAGCCATAAATTCTTGCTGAATTACTAGATAAGACCTTTCTTATGTTAATGCAATGTAAACACCAGAATTAGGAAGAGCTTTATATGTATCTTTCAAACTACAGCATACTGGTTAATTACACTGCTACATGGATCTTACATACTTTAAACATCTTTAGCTGATTCCTGTGCTGCAGTCAGACTCTATTACCCTAAATTACAGAAGAAAAAAAATAAGCTAAAATCTGTTATGACACAAGAAAACTCTATATTAATCATCCTGACCCCTGTACCTCCACCTACCCCCAAACGTTTTGTAAGTCTTACAGTCAAACTTTGTCAGAAATACTTACAGTTTCAAAGAATTTCCTTAGACTTTAAAATTTTGGTTATTCCCTGTCACTCACTAATTACTTATGCAGATGAATGCAAATATTAATCATGCATCACTATACTCTCTCAAATATATCTAAGGAAATATACTGTTCTTGTAAGCAATCTATGCAATAATCATACTAGTTAGAAATATGGAGTAACAGAAGGGACTTGCAAAACAGAGATACAGTAATCCCAAATCCACATCAATTACAACTTTGCAATTCATTTTCTAGAACTGATGAGGACATAACCACACCTTATTTTCAGATTTCATTCTGAATACTTGTGTTGAATGGCCTAAATATTGCATCAGGTTAAGCAACTGGAAGAACATGCTAAGAAGTGAGAACAGAGAGAGGATTCCAAACATACCCTGTATCCTTCTGTTCAATCTTCTTTTCTTTCATTATATCTCTGACACACTTCTCCACTTCAGCTTCTTCAACATGTACAGCATTTCTTAAAACCTAAGAAGTTAACACAGTAAATGACTTAATGAGGAATGAAGACATCATCTACTTTATTATTATTGCTCAGCTTCTGTATATCTGTTGTGTGTATTATTTACTCTAAGAGGAAAAGGGTCAATTTAAGGCAATTGCTTACAATACACTGGCTCAAATTGCATATAAGAGCTCTGCAATAATTACATAAAAGCATAATTTGTAACTTTGTTAGGCTGTAAGCAACAATGTATAAATAGGAGTTGCATAAAGAATAAATACAAAGCTGGAGAGTTCCTTGGTCTAGGTTCTTGTTTGCTTTCAACTGCTGAATTGAAATATGTTCTTCCTAATCCAACTGAAACAAGTGCAGCCAAGGTAATAAGGCTTCAGAATTAGGAGACAGGCAGCTAACAAAGCTGAGATTTCAATGAAACAAACATTTGAAGGGACACGGGACTATTTTTGAGAAACCTTAAATAAACCTAGCATACAGAAGACAAAATTCCAAGTTTTCTCCTCTCTGCCCTTTATTCCTCTTCAGTTCTCCACTCTCAAAAAGGAAATGCGTGTGTTATTTTTCTGGGATCTGTTTCTGAAAAAGGGCTTCATTATAGTTTCACCTCTAGTATCTCTTACCTTATTTTTTGATGATTCCAGTGAATGTTCTGCAATATGGGAAAAAAAGTAGATGCCACAGTTAAATTGAACTGTTTTAAATAATTGACAATAAGTCTTCCCGCAGTATATAAGTATTATAAAATTTTACATTCCTTTTATACATGTAATAAAAAATTACTCAATCTTAAAATGAACAGGTCAGGTAACAGAATGTCTTAATTTACACAGATTTTTTTATAATTCTTCAGTACAATGCTGAAAGTAGATTAGGATTTTTTAAAGCATCAGTTACATGTACAAAACAAAGACAAATTTGAAAAGGTGTCAGGAGAGAAATATGTCAATTGATGTTTTCCTGTTTTCAGAAATTATTTCGTGTTTATTACTGAAGAATAAGGAAGTACAGTCACTTGCACAAGTTATTGTAAAACCACAAAAATGTTCAGTAGCTTCTTGAATTGCTATTTTAGATCAAAATTCTGCATCAAGCAGAATTGTAAGTTAAATCACTCTTCTTCCCTCACCTCCAAAAAATGCATTTATGTCTACCCAGTGTGAATTTTTTTAGTAAAGGAAGGTAAAAACATATACACAAAGTGATGGGAAGACTCTGCGGGAGAAGGTAGGATTTCTGATTCACTTTTTGATGACACTGGAATTTCCTTAGCAAGCAGACAAGGAAGCTAGCTCTGGCATTGATTTACAATTCTCATGGGATAGCTGGGATGAAAGGAAGAGTGACAATTCTGGGGATGCACACCAGGTACTGGTTTCCAGCTACTGGAAAGCAGGAGGCTCAGGGGGGACCTGATCGCTCTCTACAACCACTGGAAAGGCGGCTGTGGACAGGAGGGGTTCGGTCCTTTCTCCCAGGTAAGCAGTGACAGGAGGAGAGAAAACGTCCTCAGGTTGTGCCAGGGGAGGTTTAGGTTGGATATTAGGGAAAATGTCATCACCGAAAGGGTTGTCAAGCACTGAGCAGGCTGCCCAGGGCAGTAGTTGAGTCACCACCATTCCCGGAGAGATTTAAAAGATGTGGCACTGGGAGACATGGTTTAGTGGTGGGCTTGGCAGTGCTGGGTTATTGGCTGAAATCGATGATCTTGGAGGTCTTTTCCCCGCTAAATGATCCTGTGACTCTGCTGCTCCACACGACGCTTCGAGGCAATCTCGCGGCCCCTGCCCCGGCCCCTCCATTACCTACGCTCAGCGTCCGCCGCGC